>NSJW01000697.1:0-74241 GCA_019955255.1 Castanospermum australe | reverse complement strand
CGTTGTCTTTAACAAATGAAATGTATATAAATTGCTACTAGATTGTATGTAGATATGTAAAAGTTAAATTTATAGTGCTAACAAAATTGTATTGGCATGAAAGAAATGCTATGGAGTTCTTGTCCAAAATAAAATGATATAAGTAAAATGTCCAACAGTTCTTGTGTTATCGTGGCTAAATTGAAAAAGCCATAAAAATAAAATTACTATTGGCTTCGAGCTTGTGAGGCAACAAACACATACAAACAACAGGGTCCTCTTAGCAGAGGAATATTGCCTACACACTGATTCAAAATACAAAAAATGGCATTGTCATGTTTCCAAAAACCAAATTAAATGGAACCAGTAAATTAATTGGCTAGGTGGTGAGAGGTTGGAAGTTTGCCAAAGAAGTTTATAAGATTTAAATGTCTTAGGATTTTGTAGTGTACAGATCGTTCACATAATCAATATCATATTTCTTCTCACGAGGATTGTGTCAAATTACCTTTACTTCGACAAATATAATTATTAAGACTTAGCGAAAATAATGACTTAAAAGTAATGCAAAGATTAGAAAGTAAACTAGATTTATTGAAATGAATCAATTAGTAGACTTAAGACAATGGAAAAGTCTACTAATGAATTCAAGATTCAACCACATGACTACCTATATGAAAGAAAATTATTCTTCTAGTAATGAACAAAATGCTTTTCGAAGGTGAGATTTTTCTAAGTTTATTTTCATGTTCTCTTTTGAGTAACAAAAAAGTATTCTAATTATTGATAATCCCGCTCTGTGTTTATGTATTTAATCAACCACATAAAGTCCATTGATCAATGTATAACCCTTAAGTGATCAAGAGTATTTCTAGCATTCTCTCCTGTTCAATTTGAGTTGTAGTATCAATTTTCATACTTTTTTGATCCTTCACTCAAATATCTTAAGATCATTATAAACATGGGGCCTATCATGCAACAGGCATTAAGCAAACTAATTTGAATCAAAAATTCAATAATTGTCATTGATTAAGAAAGAAACAAAGATCAACATAGTATTCGTGAAGGGTTAATCTGCTAGTCCTAAAACAAGAGATCTAGCCTTTCATGTTAATTACAGCATGTAAACAACTTGAAGAGTAAAATGAAAATATGATGTAAAATAAAAGATGAAAACAAGTGGAGAGATAACGAGCTGATTGGTGATGAGAATTATCTTCATTGTGCTCTTCAATCTTCAATCTAGATTTGAGATCTTCATTCTCTATTGTGCTTTCAATTTTGCCGGAAGATAGGTTACCTCGACAAGAGGGTCCTATCTTCTTTCATTAAATTACTCTTCCTCTAGGTCGTTTAGGGGATTTCAACCTCATTTCCTATGAAACCCAATTTCTTTTTGCCTAAAACTCACTTTGGAGACTTCACAGCCGTCCACATCACATGGCCACGATTGTGTAGCTCCTGTTGATCACGAGGACTGCAATTTGATTTAACATGGCTATAGTACGGGTGATTCTTCTATCTCAAAATAGCCTTTCGTGGCTCAGAACACAGTGAGGCATTTGATTTTCCTCTAGGCCATTTATCATTTGAAAGCAGAATTAGAATTTCCTTCAACACAAAGTTGTAGTTGTGAGGTCTTATCTTAATTGTGGACTTTAGAAATTCACTTTAAATTTGGACCTCTATAGCCCAGATGTCATCAAAATATCTAAGCAAAGGTCAAGAACACGGGATAACCAATAAACTTGACTCCAGCCTTCTTTAATCATCAAATCTTCCAAAAAAAACCTCCTCATAAAATTCCTTCAAAACCTGGTTAAACACCAAAAAGAATCAGAAAAGAATATGCTAGAACAGAGTTGATAGTTAGCAATTCAAATAAAACTACACAAATTAATTAGAATTAACATCAAATACCATCAAACCAAACCCAAATATGCATTTTTCTAATACAAAAAGTATCTTCGTTGCCTTCATTTTACCAAAAAACTTATATGGATTATGGTCGCTAATATGTAATTGCAATCTAAATATTGGGGTCACTTGGTGTGTTCATTAAATAATGATGCATCTTGCTGTTAATTGGTTGGAAAAAACCACAGACTTCTTATATAAAAGAAGGAACGTGGGAGATCAAGGAGTTGCATGACGTGGAAGGGGGAAAAAGGCAAATGTGAACTTGTGACGGGCTACTAATGTGAATAGTCATATAAAATTGCAATTTGGTCTCTCAAAAAAATTGAGATTTTAGAAAAGATATAGAAAAAAAGAGGAAAGACATCTCCTCGATACGTAACGCTTTCAACAACACGTAAGAATCAAGGCGAATTTACATGCTGGATGGATTTTAGAAACCTTGCTTTGAGAACCATTAGAAGCAATAAATTAAATCAAACAAGGCCAAATATGAAAAAAAATAATGTCACAAAGCAAAATACTAGAATTTAACGTTTGAAAAACTTCTTAATGTAAAGAAAAAATCATGGGACAATAAAAATCTCCACTATCACCAATTCAAGGTACAAAGGAGTTCCTTCTAGTTACAAGCACGTAGAACAATACATGTATCATCCCACAAACATCAAAAAGTTACTCAGAGGGCCCAAATCATCAACGAGATGAAAACAACAATGGAGTATGAAAAATGTCACCAGCAAAAAACAGTCTTCTGCTTCAACCAATTTTCTAGGACACTCTAGAGATTCTAGAAACCTGATCTCCACGCATAGTTGAAGAACAAGATGAGTGAGGGAGGCTACAATTAAATTACAATTCCAATTGGAGAAGAAATTCACCATGCGATCGTCCGCTTAATCAAACTTGTTGGATAGAGTAGGGAAAAAGTTGTGTTTTTCCAAAACCTCTCTCTTTTCTTTATAAAACTCAGCCACTCTCTTGGCTGGCTAGCCACCACAAAAGACACACTAGAAGAATACTAAAGTAACCCTAATAGTAAGTGCGGTTTGGCTCCCGTAAGGAAGACCCAACATAATAGTTTTGTGTCTCCTTTTTTGGGTGTGAATTAGGAGTATCCTTCATAAAAATTTAACCTATTTAAACTACTTCATAAACTAATCTCCTGTAGGCTGGTAGGTGATAATAATATGACCTCCTTGTAAGATGTAATTTTTAAGAATCAAACTGCAGTCAACCTCGTGGGTTATAGTGTTTGTGTCTCCTTAACGTCATGTGAACTTACTCTACTATTTATTACTTGATTAGAGGAATACAAAATTTCCAATGATACATATTGAGACTTTATACTGTGAGATTTATATCCTTTAAATGAATGGGCGTACTTCACAAGGGAAAAGTTGCACTAGTGAGACAATTATTAATAAACAATCAAACGAGAAGATTTTAACGTCGGATTTTGTACTTTATATCGATATGCCTATATTTTCTTAAAGGGTTTTATTAACACCGTATGGCCTGAATGAGGATATGTTAAGAAATGAAAAATGATATTTATTACCTTTCACTTAAATTACTATTTAAGAAAAGTATTAAATGAGTTTTTTGAATTTTAAGAACATTAATATTTATACTTTTTATTTAACAATTTATTTAATTACTTAACACAAACCTTTATTTTAAATTCTAAATTGTAAGCCTCAAACAATTATTTTATTTACCAGTAGAAGTGAGATTATACCACAGACGAATCTTCAAAAGCTAAAAAATCTTAAATCATTAATTTTTTATTATAATTAATTAATTTATAAATACTTACACTTTATACTTTATTATGTAACGATATTTATTGTTTTAAAAAGCATAAATGAAAAGAGGATGAGTTTTATTCATTTGTTACACAATTTCAATGCATTTAATTACTCTGCAAATTGTGATGCATATACGACTAATGGAAACAGAAGATAAAGTTGTACCGGAAAAAAAAAGGGAAACAGGGAAAATAAGTTACTTCGATATTGCATAGAAAACATCAACATGATATTGAGAATTCAAGAAGGCCAACAACCAGTTGGCTAACTTATCCACACATAGCTAGAGCTAAACCATCTTTACACATAGTTTCCTTGAGCCATTATATTAACATTTATCTTAACTAACCTTTCAGGCTAGCATGTTTATCACATTCAATGTTATATGCAAGAAAAGTATATATATTATTCTTTTTCTTCAAGCCAAATGAGAAATAGCAATAATCCTATACAACTCTGTATTTATATGCGTAATAGGAGGGTTTAGAATTGCAAAGTAGATATGTATAAAAAAACTTTTCAAAAATTTCAATAGTTTAGTATGAAAATGTCGTTTTTGTATGAAGATAAAAAAAAGGGACGCATATACAATATTACAAGGATTTAACTTCTCTGATTTATTAGTTTTCAAAATTTTACATCAAGTACTAATATAGCTCGCGGTATACTACTCTATGAGGACAAAAATTGTTTGCCCGTTAACCATTAATTATACACATAAATATATTCAATACATGTTACTTATATATATATTATATGATAGTATGTATATTATATATATGTTACTTATACTGTGTGAAGCCTGTATATATGTATATGTATACAAAATACATATACATCATTATATAATTATGTATTATATATGTATGCTATATATGTGATGATATGTTAATTATTATACAAATACACATACATGATATAATACATACGCTACATACATATATTATACAGTACAATATATACATACATACATACATTATATATAATATATATTTATGTTAATATAGTATATATGGAATATCATACTTTACTTAATTCCTTTTCGCACCAACACCCCCCTCCCCTCCCCCTCCCCTAATTGTTAAATTGTTAATTTCTTGGGAGATAATAACGCCAAAAACAATTAATAACTCAAATGACTTCAAAATGTTTGTTTAAAAATAAATAAAAACTAGTAACAGGATAATTGACCATTGTCTTGAATCCTTCAAAAGCTTGAACTTTCAAGTGTTTTACAATAGGATAGAGGGGGTATGTGAAAATTCCCAAAAAAATTTTTGTTAAAAAAATTATTAAAAAATTTTTAACTTTTTATTGCCGTATTCTCTTTCTAAGATTGCACCTGCGTTAGTTTGAAGTGCACGATGATTCCCAAATGTCAAGTAAAAAAAATGGAGTGGATGGAATAATAATAAGTGAAAAATGCAACATTCGTTAATAATATATAACTAGTAATAAGTAAAAAAATTTATGATTAAATTTTTCACCTAACGTCTTTGTATCTCTCTTTTAAAGAATAAGATTATAATTCAAGAGATGTCTAATTGTTAAAAAGTAAGTTTACTTCTTGATTAACAGCTCACCTTAAGTTATATTTAGGTAAATTAATTTTCATGCTGTGTGGGGATTATCTCTTAAAGTTGCTCAAGAGGAACTTAATCTCTGTCAAAATGCAAAAGCTAACAATGATAACATTACTATGCAATTTAAAAAAAAAAAGAGAGAGAGAACTGAAAACTCGGGTAAACAGGTTGGTAACTGGTTGTTTGGCTTCTTATCCAATATTAGTAATATATAAGAGAACATTTTTTTTATATTAGTAATATATATGGCATCAAAATTTAGGAGTAATTAATGCATCAAAATTTGTGGAATTAATTGTGATCATGAATTTATTGTCAATTCAAATAAACATAATGCAATTATAATTAAAGTCCATATAATATACACTTGAAAAATTTATTCTCTAATCAAGTGATATGTACATATTAGAGTATGTAACGTTGCGTGTTGGTGTTGTTGTGATATCCTATTATCTTTTTCAGGGTATTAATATTTAACATGATTTGTTAAACATTTTATTGTTTGTTATTTTTCATAACAAATACTTAAAGTCTAAAAAATAAAAGTAACAATCAATAAATAAATGACAAAATAAGTTTAGGTACACAGTACTCAAGAAAAACAAAGATCAGTTAACAAAGTAATATCATATAACATTGGAGATTTAATTAAGAGTCTCGATCAAACTCTTAGTGCCAAAAAAATGTAGTGAGAAGTGAAAATGTAATTTTTTTTTAAAAAAAGAAGTGAAGCTAAGAATATGGAAAAAAGAGAAATGTAGAAAGAGAAATTAGAAGTTTATATATTTAAAAAATAAAATAATAAGAAAATTGACATAAAAATTTGAATATCATATATCAAATATTATTTAATATACTTTTATAGTTACCTGTTTATGATATTTAAAATATATTTGCCAACTATGCGAATAAAGTAAGTACCTTTTTAAAACTTCATGGGCAAAAAAAAAATTTTAAAAACTATTCTTCTCTATTTAAACTAAACATATTAGTCATATATAAACCATTATATATTTTCAAGTAAATTCTGAAGAAATATTGCAGAATATATCAAACAGCACTATTTATTTATGAACATATAGTGCAATTTAAAGAATTTCTTAAGGCTATAGTAGTACAGTTAACCTCTTTTTTCCTTGTTTAGCTTTTTACATTTGAGGATGCAAATGTACTCATCAGTCCTTAAAACTTAGAGATGAATTTGAATGTTTATATATAGCACTCACGTAGAACACACTTTACTTACACATCTCTGAAGCCATATCTCTTAATTAATTATTAATTGATCTCCAAACCAAAAATTAATACACAAAATCTTTGATGCTGTTGATCATTATAATCACTCTCTTTCTCTCAATGAGTCTCTGATTCTATCTCTCACTTATCACTCAATTAACCTTCACTTAATTGATGCTAATTTAGGATTAAGAAAACCACCTTTAGGCGCCTATATTAAACGTTGTTATAAACCCTAACTCCATCACACTACACTTTCATTTTTTATCCATAAATGAACTTGAATGTGCATATAGTCCTTAAAACTTAGAGAAAACTCAAATGTTTATACATAGTACTCACATAGAACACAGTTGGGGCACCCATCTTTGAAGCCATTTATCTATTAATTAATAATTAATTGATCTCCAAATCAAAAACTAATGCACAACATCTTTGAAGTCGTTGATCATATAATCTCTCTCTTTCTCTCAATGAGTCTCTTGATTCTATCTTCTCACTTATCACTTCAATTAACTTTCACTTAAATTATGCCTAATGTTTATTAGCACTTAGATATTAAGAACAATCAAATAAAATTAATGCAACAACATCTTTGAAGTGCGCCTATAATTTAAACGTTGTTATAACCCTAACTCCATCACACTAACTCTTTCATTCTTCCACAATCTCTCTTTCTTTCTGCCACATTCTGATCACATAACTCTCTATTTGAACTTACTATTTCTTTTCTTTTCTTTACTTGTTTGCTGCCATTCTCATTATTCTTAGTAAATGCTACCAGTGTCAGTAGTATGTCATCTAATTTGGTTTTTGCTACTCATCCTGGTTTTCTATTTTATATCTTTTTTCCCCTTTCACATGAACTATGTATACCAGATTGAAAGCTTTGTTTGCATGCTTTCAAGCTCCGGTCTTCAGGTTGGTCAGGGAACTTGTTTTCATTCCTATCCCTTGCTTGTGTGTAAAGGAAAATGTGTTGATTCATGAGTTATTTTAAGCTTGTAGTAAATCAATTTGAATGCAGGTTTTGTTTACTTTGGAGCACTGATTTCTCTTCTCAGTTGAGGACTTTGGGGGGGCAGCTAGAAACTTGTATCTTAATAGTTAAACTATAGTGAAAAGACCACTAAATACAAGATTGGTATATGGAAAAGAAGGAAATAAATGAGAATGGGAGTAGGAGGGGGAATAGTGAATGGAATGAGAAAGGAATCACATTCCTTTAGTGATTACGTATCCATTATCTAATTTTTTTTACTAAACAAGGAAGTGTGAATTTCTCATTCCATTCCTTTTCATCACACAAAACGAACCCTAATAATATGTGTCTTTCTCCTTACCCCTACTATATAATACTTTTTTTTAAAAAAAAGTTACTTGCATATATTATTTGAGGTATTTGAATATCAATTGTCAAGGAAAAGTTAAAGTAGGATTGAAAATGTTATTCATTAATTAGCGGTGTTACTTGCAAGAGTATGCTAGTGTAAGTATCCCAAGTTTCTAAAAGTATATTTTACTTCTATTAAAAACTGTCCTTAAACTGCCACCTTATTATTTTTGACTTATATAAAATTAGAAGCTGAAAGACAGGTATTGCACCATTTTTTTTTTATTTTATCATGTAAATTGTGCTATGTAAAAATAAAAAAAAAATTATAAAATTTAATTAATACATATATAAAACGTTTGGTCATATGTTCAAATAAAAAGTATCACATACAAGAGTACCTAATACAAATTACGAAATTAAGTCAATATAATAATTGTTTCAAAGCCCGTATGTTTAGAGCTCTATGCTTTTATTCGATTTATGACAAAAGCAACTTTCTTACGCAATATTTAGGCACATTTTATACTGCTTTTTATCTTAACAAAACTCTTGAGTCTTGGCAATTTCTTTCATGCCATTCGAATTTTATTTAGCACATACTAAACTTTCCTTTTACACATATTTATATACAATCTAGCAAATTTATATACATTTCTCATTTGTTTAAAGAATAAGATTATAATTTAAGGAGTTGCCCTAAGTTTTTAAAGAAGTAAGTTTACTATATTGATTACTCAGGTTTAAACCTCAAGTTAATATTTAAGTAAATTAATTATCTTTAAATGTATCATTACGATGGAAAAAAAAACAAAAGAAAAAAGAGTATGAATATGCCTTTTGTCTCATATTCGAAAAATCTGAAGTACGAGAATATAATGCATGATCCAAGTGGAATGCTCCTCCTGTAGCCAAGATGAATG
Organism: Castanospermum australe; assembly: GCA_019955255.1. Lineage (NCBI taxonomy): Eukaryota > Viridiplantae > Streptophyta > Magnoliopsida > Fabales > Fabaceae > Castanospermum > Castanospermum australe. Next base: position 65,459 of record NSJW01000697.1, on the reverse strand, counting down.
TTGATGAAAGTTCAAATGGAAACTCGGGTAAACATGGTCTTGGAGGTTTATCTAGTGATAACGTTGGTAACTGGTTGTTTGGCTTCTTAATCCGTATTAAAGTGTATACAAACATGGCGGTTGAGGTTACATAATAGGAGTAACATTTTTTTAATATTAATAATATATATGGCATCAAAATTTTGGAATTAATTGTGATAAATTTATCCTCAATTCTATACACATAATACAATACAAATTAAAGTCCATATAATATACCACTTGAAAAATTTATTCCTCTAATAAAGTGATATATACATATTATAATATGTAACGTTGGGTGTTGGTGTTGTTGTAATATCCTATTATCTTTTTAAGGTTCCAATATCTAAGATGATTTATTAAATATTTTAATGGTTTTTTATTTTCATAAAAAATGCTTAAAGTCTAAAAAATAAAAGTAACAACAATTGGCAAATCAATTTATGTAAAGGTACTCAAGAAAAAAAAAAAGATGAGTTGCGAAAGTAATTAATATCATATAACGTTGGAGATTTAATTATTAGAAACATAATAGCTTCATGAAAAATTTTGAATTTCTCCAAACTTGCACCAGAGCAAAGTTGGAAATAGAAGAAGAAACAAATTAAGAGTCTCGATCAAACTTGAGTGCAAAAAAAAAAAATGTAGTGAGAAGTGAAAATGTGTTTTTTTTTTAAAAAAAAAGAAGTGAAGTTAAGAATATGGAAAAAAGAAAAGTAGAAAGAGAAATTTTAAAAAATAAAATAATAAGAAATTGAGATAGAAATATGGATATCATATGTCAAATATTATTTAATATACTTATATATTAACCTTTATACGATTATTAATATATTTGCCAACTATGTGAATATAGTACGTTTTTAAAACTTCATGGACAAAAAAAATAAAAATAATATTATTCTTCCTCTTTTAAAGTAAAAATATTAGTAATATATAAACCATGATATATTTTCATGTAAATTCTCAAGAAATATTGCAAAATATATTCAAAAGTACTGTTTATCCTTTTTCTTTGTTTAGCTTATCAGTCTTTAAAATTTAGAGATGAACTCAAATGTTTACACATATCACTTACATAGAACACACTTGACTTACCCATCTCTGAAGTCAGATTTATTAATTAATAATTAATTGATCTCCAAATCAAAAATTGATACACAAAAACTTTGAAGCCGTAATTAAGCTTTACTTAATTTGTGCTAATTTAGGATTAGCGAAAACCCTTTTAGGAGCCTTTATATTAAAGGCTCCATCACACTACTCTTTCATTCTTAATCACAATTCTTTGTTTGCTCTTCCAATTTCCTTTCTTTTCTTTACTTATTTGCTGCCATTCTGATTATTCGGACCTAACAGGATGCAAGGGACAGGAACCGTGGGCGACAAGAAAGCTATTGTATTATACGGTTCAATGCCAACCTTGGATTTGTTCTCTGATATTTCAGCCCAGGAGTCATCGGAGAGGTTGTCTTGCACTGCCAACGTTGAAATTGCAAAAAGGAAAAGATCATCTCGGACTCGGAGCCTTTCTTCTTCTTCTTTGGATAAATAAATTGGCACCAGAACTTTTTACGGAAATTCCAATGGAGAATGCCCACAAACAGAAAGAATCACTTTCACTGGGTAGAATGGAAGACACAAAGAATAATAAAAAAGATAATAAAGCTCTTCACTCATATTATGGGTCTTGGGCTCCATTGGATTTGTTGGCAGACGTTGCCGCTTCCATTCTTGAGAGTGAACAGGCGACGCCCAAACCCTCTTCGGTTTCTTCTTCTTTAGGTGTATTGGTAGAGACAGCACCACAACCGTGTAAAACGGAGGATCAAGAACAGGCCTCCCTCAGCCTCAAGAAAGGGCTTTCGATTTCTGCGAAGATACCAAGAATTGTAGTGATTCATGGAACGAGCTCTCAGCGGAAGAAGATGACCCATAAAAGGTGTTGTCCAAGTGAAGGTCCAGGAGAAGAGGAAAGGCTCAAACCAAAGAACAAGAAACAGAGAAAGATGACCGTGTCAGAGAAGAACCCACCACCAGAATTACCCGCTGAATTCAAGAACCGCATCAGGGAGTTGCAGGGAAGTGATGTGAAATTCGTCATGCGAAAGCAACTGTTTAACACCGATGTGAACACGAACAACAATCGCCTTTCGATGCCACAGAGCCAAATCCAGTGCGAGTTCCTCAACGAAGAGGAGAAGGCGATGTTGGGTGAACGGGAAGGCGATAGAAGACGACCTGTGGGGGTGCAAGTGAGTGTGTTGGACCCATGCCTGAGAGAGTTCACTCTGTGCTTGAAGAAGTGGGACATGAGGACTACGTGCGTCTACAATCTTTTGCAGAACTGGAAAGCTATTGTATCGGAAAATAAGCTGCAAAGTGGTCATGAACTCCACATCTGGTCTTTTAGGGTTTATGGCAATTTATATTTTTTATTGAATTGCAAGAAAGAGTAGTTGTTGGGGTTTTAATTAATGTTTATGTCCAGCTGGGTAACTTTTTTGGGCAGCAAGTGTAATAGAATTGCAATGGTATATATTAATCACTTGTTTCAATTGTCAGTTGTGGTATTTTGTTTTCTTTCCTATTTGTTAGGCATGCTATAATGGGGAGGAGAAAGTTTTTTATTTATTTTTTAAAAAAAAAGAAATAGCTAGGAGAGATATTTTCCTAGATTAAAATGCTTCTTGTTGACCATAAAGACAAAATGCAAGGGCTCTAATGAAAGTTCTAGCCTTCTGAAAAATTGAGCATAAGTTAAAGCTATCAGTTACCATTTTTTTTTTTCTACGTGCTACTAGTGAAAAATTAGGTCCACAGATCTCATGGAGTGGGCAAATTAAATGTACACAAAACAGTGTAACATTTTTTTTTACTTGAGAAATCCTCTTTCGTTTACTTTTATACTTCTTTTGGTTACTTTCAGAAGGGGCAATCTATTTGGGGATGAAATAATCTACACAGTCAAGTTAGACATTAACTTTGTAAGCCATCAGCTATCCACAACTCAATTCTAATATGAAGCTGGGTACTGCAGGGTTTATATAGATATCTTGTTAAACTATTTGAGCAATGCAATTTGAATACTAATTATATAAGGGAAAAAAAAGTGATGTATATATGTGACAAGTGACAACAAAATACTGTGAGAGAAATTGAAGTCAGATGCAGAAAAGTGATGTGTAAATAATTAAATCTAATTAATGTTACAAATCACAATATTAAAGAGTTTGACAAAAAAGAACAACAGTTTGTGCAAGTCATTGCAGCTTGTGGATGGCTCTGCTCGTGTTATTATTCCTTATCATAACACTAGCATTATTTTTAGTGTTGTAACATTTTACAAGTTCTAAAATACTCGCAAGTACATGAATCATACAATAGTACAGTGTAACAAATACGAGGTCGATTCTACAGAGACTTTGAGTTAAGTTATTGATAAATTTTTCTAATCTATTTGGATAAAAACAACTCAAACTCTAAAATTAAAAATGCAGAAATTAAATGATTCAAAATAAAAATAAAAATTAATAAACAAAATCGAGAAATTGAGAACTTAACCAAATGCAAATTGACTAAGGATTAGAATCTACCAAGATTAACTTTAGCATCAGCTATGTCAACTATGTCAGATATTATTCTCAGATAATTATCTCATGAACATCTAACGGCGAAACATGTGTTCACAGAAAATATATCAATTAAGTTCTAAAAGTCATAATTAATTGCATGCTTTATTTATGTAACTTAACAGTAAACTATCAAATTCATCCTATGTATCTATGTATAGAAATCACAATTGATATCCAACAATTACCATTAATACTCAGATAATAAGAACAAACTCAAAGCATGAGAAAAGCATAATTGAATTCATCTAAAACTTTATTCAATCTAACTAATAGGCAAACAAAATAATAAACATTAAGATTTCAAAACTGGACAATAATAATCAAAGCACAGTTTCTTCTAAAACTAACAAAGTTTCATCATTACCTTAGCAAATAAATCTAAAGAGACATACAGAGTTTAAAAGATAACATGTCCTTAATCTTTGCCCTCTTGTATGGTGTAGTACCCTCTCGCACTATCTTTTGCCTTGTGCTCTCTAACCCCCTTGGCTCGCCCCTTGTTGTTCGCTTTCTTAGTTCTCTTTTTATAACCACATTGGTTGTATTCTAAGCCCAAGTAGGTGACCGTAGGCCACAACCTCTCATATCCAAGGTAATATCTTCGCTTGATTATGAGATTTCTTTTGAATTGTGTATGCATTTCAAACAAAATCAAATCTGCTCTAAATCTTTAATATCCAATTAAATCAACGTCAAATCTACTCCAAATCTTTAATATACTGCAAGATATCATAATTAATTAGAATTAATGTCTTTTAAAGAAAATAATCAATAATGTCACAAATTTATTTAAATTAATTTAATTCAAAATATAGTAAAGCATATTTTTTATATAAAAAAAATGCAATTTTAGGTTATTATCACTTAGCAACTCATACAAGCAAGTTAATCTTGTTATTAGAGCATTGTAGATTACTGGTCACTTATAATTTTCTGCCGTCGAAGTGATTGGAGGTTCATTTAACATGAAAACTAACATTTTCTAGTTATAGCAAACGTCAAGGGAAGTTTAGTAATAGAAGAAAAAAAATTTGTGTATGAGAGTTGAGATGGGGTAAACTTGAGAGGGGATAAAATGTATTTTACCTTGTTAAAATAACCCCATGTTTTTTGTATCAAATTTTTATTAGAGAAGTATAAGCAATCCCTTTGATATTGTATGTGCGTCCCTTTTTTTATCTTATAAAAACTGACATTTTTCCATACTATTTGAATAATGTTTTTTGAAAGTTTTTTTATACATATCTATATGCAATTCTAACCCTCCTATTACGCAGACAAATACAGAGTTTTATAGGATTATAGCTATTTCTCATTTGGTTGAAGAGAAAGAATAATATATAGACTTTTTCTTGTGGAATCCTCCTCCTGAAGGGTAGTTAAGATAAATGTTAATATAAGCTCATGAAACCTAGGTGTAGATGGTTTAGCTAAGCTATAGGGATAACGTTAGCAACTGGTTGTTTGGCTTCTTCAATTCTCCAATATCATTGTTGAGATTTCTATGCAATATGAGTAACTTATTTTCTGTTTCCCCTTTTTTTTCCGGTACAACTTATCTTCTGTTTCCATTAGTGGTATATGGCATCACAATTTGCAAGAGTAATTAATGCATTGGAAATTGTGTAACAATGATAAAACCATCCTCTTTTCATTTGGCCCTTTTTAAAACAATAAATATACTTTACATAATAAAGTATAAAGTGTAGTATTTATAATTAATTAATTAGTAATTAAAAAATTAACGATTTAGAATTTTTTTAGTCTTTGAAGATTTGTCTGGGGTCATAATCCACTTCCATTGTGATGAATAATTTTTGAGGTTATTTAGAATTTAATAAAAGGTTTTGTGTTAAGTAATTAAAAATAAAAATTGTTAAATAAAAAGTATAAATATTTAATGTCTTAAAAATTCAAAACTCATTTAATACTTTTTTAAATAAATAATTAAGTGAAAGGTAATAAATATTATTTTTATTTCTTAACATGTGCTCTTAAGATATGTGTTAACAAAACCCTTTAGTAAAATATAAGCATATAGATAATAAAGTACAAATATGACTTTAAAATCTTATCTTTTGATTTTTTTGTTAATAATTGTCCACGTGCACTTTCCTTTGTGATGTACACCCATCACTTTGAAGGATTTAAGTCTTACAGTATAAAGTCTCTATAATGTATCGTTGGAAAATTTGTATTCCTCTAATCAAGTAATAAATATTAGAGTATGTTACATGAGGTTTAAGGAGACACAAAACTATAACCCACGAGATGTTGATTGCAGTTCGATTCTTGGAAATTACATCTTATGGGGAGGGTCATACCATTATCACTCCCAATATAAGGAGATTAAATTTATGAAGCAGTTTCAAATGGGTCAAATTTTGATAAGAATACTCCTAGTTCACACCTAAAAAAGAAGACAAAAACTATTATGTTGGGTCATTCCTATGTCGAGGTCCAAAGCCACTTATCTTCAAGGTTACTTTAGTATTCTTCTAGTGTGTCTTTTGTGGTGGCTACCAGCCAAGAGACTGGCTGAGTTTTATAAGAAAAGAGAGAGGTTTTGGAAAAACACAACTTTTTCCTACTCTATCCAAGTTTGATTAAGCGGACGATTGGCATGGTGATTTCTTCTCCAATTGGATTGTAATTTTAACTGTAGCTTCCTCACTCATTGTTCTTCAACTTATGGTGGAGATCATGTTTCTAGATCTCTAGAGTGCCCAGAAAATTTGTGAGCAGAGGCTGTTTTCTGGTGACATTTTTCAACTCCTTGTTTGTTTTTCATCTCGTTGATGATTTGGGCCCTTGTGAGTAACTTTTTGATGTTGTGGATGAGTTAAATGTATGTTCTAGTGCTTGTAACCAGAGTGAACTCCTTTGTACCTTTGATTTGGTGATAGTGGAGATTTTTAGTGTCCCATGATTTTTATTCTTTCACATTAAGGAAGTTTTTCACTTTAAATTTAGTGTTTTGATTTTGTGACATTATTTTCTTTCATATTTGGTCTTGTTTGATTTACTTTATTGCTTCCTAATTGGTTCTCACAAGCAAGGTTGTCTCAAAATCACATGCCAGCATGTAAATTCGCCTGATTTTACGTGTTGTTAAGGTTAGGTATATAGAGGAGATGTCTTTCCTCTTTTTTCTTTATCTTTTCTTTCTCAATTTTTGAGAGACCAAATTACAATTTTTATATTACTATTACATCAGGTAGCCCATCACAAGTTCACATTTTGCCTTTTTTCCCCCTTTCCACATCATGCAACTCCTTGATCTTCCCACGTTTCCTTCTTTTATATAAGTAGTTGTGGTTTTTTCCAACCCAATTAACACAAGATGCATCAATTATTAAATGACACACACAAGTGACCCCCAATATTAGATGCAATTACATATTAGGACGATAATCCATATAATTTTTTTTGGTACAATGAAGGCACGAAGATTTATGTTGTATTGAGAAAATATGCATATTTGGGGTTTGTTTTGATGGTTATTTGATGTTAATTCTAATTAATTTGTGTTGTTTTTATTTGAATTTGCTAACTATCTCCTTCTAGCATATTCTTTGATTCTTTTTGGTGTTTTCAGGGTTTGAAGGAATTTTTAGAGGAGGTTTTTTTTTGGAAGATTTGATGATTAAAAAGGCTTGGAGTCAAGTTTTGATTGGTTAATCCCGTGTTTCTTGACCTTTGCTTAGTATTTTGATGACATCTTGGGCTATAGAGGTCCAAATCAAGTGATTCTAAAGCCCACGGTTAGATAAGACTCAAAACTACAACTTTCATGACAAATTCTAATTCTGCTTTCAAATGATAACATGGCCTAGAGAAAAATCAAATGGCCCAGCCTGTGTTCTGAGCCACGAAAGTGCTATTTTGAGATTATTGAGAATTCACACGATCTATAGCATGGAGATGAGTGCTAGAAATATCTTGATCCTTTAAGGGTTAATGAATTTCAATGGACTTTATGGGTTTTGATTAAATTAATAACCACGAGAGCGGGATTAAATTAATTAAGATACTTTTTTGTTACTCAAAAGAGAACATGAAATAACTTAGAATAATTCACCTTCAAAAGCATTTTGTTCATTACTGAGAAGAATAAATTTCTTTCATACTAGGTAGCTGTGGTGAATCTTGATTCATATAGACCTTTTCCATTGTCTTTAAGTCTTACTAATTGATTGATTTCATAAATCTTAGTTTACTTTCTAATCTTGCATTTACTTTTAAGTCATTCATTTCGTAAGTCTTAATAATTATAATTTGTCGAAGTATAGTATTTGACACAATCCTCGTGAGAACGAATATGATATTATTATGTGAACGATCTGTACACTTACGAAATGCTAACAATTTAAATTATAACTTCTTGCAAACTATCCAAACCTCTCACCACTAGCCAATTAATTTTTACTGGTTTCCATTTAATTTGTTTTTGGAAACACATGAACAATGCCATTTTTTGTATTTTGATCAGTGTGTAGGCAATATGCCTCTGCTAAGAGACCCTGTTGTTTGTTTTGTTTGTTGGCCCACAAGCTCAAGCCATAGTAATTTTATTTTATTGGCTTTTTCAATTTAGCACGATGACACAAGACTGTTCGGAGACATTTTACTTATACTGCATTTTATTTTGACAAAACTCCATACATTTTCTTTCATGCCATTAGAATTTTATTTAGCACATACTAAATTTACTTTTACACATATCTACATACAATCTAGCAAATTTATATACATTTCTCATTTGTTTAAAGAATAAGATTATAATTCAAGGAGATGTTCTAATTGTTAAAGAAGTAAGTTTACTATCTTGATTACTCGAGCTCAAGCCTTAAGTTAATATTTAGGTAAATTAATTTTCATGCTGATGTGGGGATTATCTCTTAAAGTTGCTCATAGAGGAACCTAATCTCTGTCAAATGCAAAACCTAACACGATGATAACATTACTATGTAATTTTTTTTAAAAAAAAAAAAGAGAGGGAGAGAGAAATGAAAACTCGGGTAAACATGGTTGGTAATTGGTTGTTTGGCTTCTTATCCAATATTAGTAATATATAAGAGTTACTTTTTTTTTATATTAGTAATATATATGGCATCAAAATTTGCAAGAGTATTAATGCATCATAATTTGTGGAATTAATTGTGATCATGAATTTATCGTCAATTCTCTAAACATAATGCAGTTCAAATTAAAGTCCATATAATATACACTTGAAAAATTTATTCCTCTAATAGAGTGATATGTACATATTAGAGTATGTAACGTTGGGTGTTGGTGTTGTTGTGACATCCTATTATCTTTTTCGGGTATTAATATTTAACATGATTTGTTAAAATACTTTATTGGTTGTTATTTTTCCATAACAAATACTAAAAGTCTAAAAAATAAAAGTAACAATCAATAAATAAATGACAAATCAGTTTAGGTACAAGTACTCAAGAAAAACAAAGATGAGTAACAAAGTAATATCAATAACATTGGAGATTTATTTAAGAGTCACGATCAAACTCTTTGTGCAAAAAAAATGTAGTGAGAAGTGAAAATGTAATTAAAAAAAAAAGAAGTGAAGTTAAGAATATGGAAAAAAAAGAAAAGTAGAAAGAGATATTAGAAGTTATATATTTAAAAAAATAAAATAATAAGAAATTTGACATAGAAATTTGAATATCATATATCAAATATTATTTAATATACTTTTATATTTACCTTTATATGATTATTAATATATATTTGCCAACTATGCGAATAAAGTAAGTACCTTTTTAAAACTTCCTGGGCAAAAAAAAATTAAAAACTCTTCTTCTCTATTTAAACTAAAACATATTAGTCATATATAAACCATGATATATTTTCAAGTAAATTTTCAAGAAATATTGTAAAATATATCAAACAACACCGTTTATTTATGAACATATAGTGCAATTCAAAGAATTTCTTAAGGCTATAGTAGTACAGTTAACCTCTTTTTCCTTGTTTAGCTTTTTACATTTGAGGATGCAAATGTACTCATCAGTCCTTAAAACTTAGAGATGAACTCGAATGTTTATACATAGCACTCACGTAGAACATACCTTTACTCACCCATCTCGAAGCCATATCTCTTAATTAATAATTAATTGATCTCCAAACTAAAAATTAATACACAAAATCTTTGATGCTGTTGACCACACAATCACTCTCTTACTCTCAATGAGTCTCAGATTCTATCTCTCACTTATCACTCAATTAACCTTCACTTAATTTATGCTAATTTAGAATTTGGAAAACCACCTATAGGTACCTATATTAAACGTTGTTATTAAACCCTAACTCCATCACATTACTCTTTCATTCTTCCACAATCTCTCTTTTCTTTCTGCCACATTCTGATCATAACTCTCTATTTGCTCTGCCTGTTTCTTTTTTTTTCTTTACTTATTTTGCTGCCATTCTGATTATCCTTGGTAAATGCTACCAGTATCAGTAGTATGTCTTTTAATTTGGTTTTGCTACTCTTCCTGGTTTTCGTATTTTATCTTTTCCCCTTTCACATGAACTATGTATTCCAGATTGAAAGCTTTGTTTGCATGCTTTCAAGCTCCGGTCTTCAGGTTGGTCAGGGAACTTGGTTTCATTCCTATCCCTTGCTTGTGGGTAAAGGAAAATGTGTTGATTCATGTGTTATTTTAAGCTTGTAGTAAATCAATTTGAATGCAGGTTTTGTTTTACTTTGGAGCACTGATTTCTCTTTTCAGTTGAGGACTTGGGGGGCAGCTAGAAACTTGTATCTTAAATAGTTAAACTATAGTGAAAAGACCACTAAATGCAGGTTTGGTATGATAGAAAAGAAGGAAATAAAATGGGAATGGGAGTAGGAATGGGAATAGTGAATGGAATGAGAAAGGAATGACATTCCTTAGCGGTTGTGTATTCATTATCTGATTTTTTCACCAAATAAGGGAATGTGAATTTCTCACTCCATTCCTTTCCCTCACACCAAACGAGGCCTAATAATATGTGTCTCTCTCCCTACCCCTACTATATAATACTTTTTTTAAAAAAAGTTACTTGCATATATTATTTGAGGTATTTGCGTATCAATTGTCAAGGAAAAGGTAAAGTATGATTGAAAATGCTATTTATTAATTAGCCGTGTTACTTGCTAGAGTATGCTAGTGTAAGTATGCCAAGTTTCTTAAAGTATATTTACTTCCATTAAAAAGCTGTCCTCAAACTGCAACCGTGTTATTTTTGGCTTATAAAATTAGAAGCTGAAAGACAGGTATTGCACCATGTTTTTTTTTTTCTTTATCATGTGAATTGTGCTATGTAAAAATAAAAATATTGTAAAATTTAATTAATACATATATAAAATGTAAAATTTCTAGATCTCTAGAGTGCCCAGAAAATTTGTGAGCAGAGACTGTTTTCTGGTGACATTTTTCAATTCCTTGTTTGTTTTTCATCCTCGTTGATGATTTGGGCCCTTCGTGAGTAACCTTTTGATGTTGTGGTTGAGTTAAATGTATGTTCTAGTGCTTGTAACCAGAGTAAACTCCTTTGTACCTTTGATTTGGTGATAGTGGAGATTTTTAGTGTGCCATGATTTTTATTCTCTCACATTAAGGAAGTTTTTCACGTTAAATTTAGTGTTTTGATTTTGTGACATTATTTCTTTCATGTTTGGTCTTGTTTGATTTACTTTATTGCTTCCTAATTGGTTCTCACAAGCAAGGTTTGTCTCAAAATTGCATGCCGGCATGTAAATTCCCTGATTTTATGTGTTGTTAAGGTTAGGTATATAGAGGAGATGTCTTTCCTCTTCTTTTCTTTATCTTTTCTTTCTCAATTTTTGAGAGACCAAATTGCAATTTTTACATTACTATTACATCAGGTAGCCCGTCACAAGTTCACATTTGCCTTGTTTCCTCCTTTCCACATCATGCATCTCCTTGATCTTCCCACGTTTCCTTCTTTTAGATAAGTAGTTGTGGTTTTTCCAGCCCAATTAACACACAATGCAGCAACACACGATGCAGCAATTATTAAATGACACATGTGAGTGACCCCCAAAATTAGATGCAATTACATATTAGGACCGTAAATCCATTTAATTTTTTTTGGCACAATGAAGGCATGAAGATTTTTTTTGTATTGAGAAAATATGCATATTTGTGGCTTGTTTTGATGGTTATTTGATGTTAATTCTAATTAATTTTTGTTGTTTTTTTTTGAATTTGCTAATTGTCTCCTTCTAGCATATGTTTCTTTTTGGTGTTTTCAGGATTTAATGGAGTTTTGGAGGAGGGTTTTTTGGAAGATTTGATGATTAAAGAGGCTTGGAGTCAAGTTTTGATTTGTTAACCCCATGTTTCTTGACCTTTGCTTAGTATTTTGATGATATCTTGGGCTACAGAGGTCCAAATCAAGTGATTGTAAAGCCCATGGTTAGATAAGACTCAAAGCTACAACTTTCATGTTTAAAGACAAATTCTAATTCTACTTTCATATGATAACATGGCCTGGAGGAAAATCAAATGGGTCAGCCCTGTGTTCTGAGCCTCAAAAGAGCTATTTTGAGATAGAGAATCACATGGCCAGAGCCGTGTTAAATCACGCTGTCATGTGATCAAGGGGAACTATCCCAATCATGGACCTTGTGATATGCTACGGTAGTGTGAAGCCTCCAAAAGGAGTTTTGGCCACAAAATGAGACTAGGCCTCATAGGAATAGAAGCCAAAAATCACCTAAAACCCTAGAGGAAGAGCAAATTTAATGAAAGAAGAAGGAAGCCTCTTGTGAAGGCAACTCTCTCTTTGGCAAGATTGAAAGCACATAAACAATGAAGATCTCAAACCTTAGATTGAAGATTGAAGAGCACAACGAAGATAATTCTTGTCACCATCATTCCTTGTCTTTTCCATTGTTTCATCTTTTATTTTACATCATGTGTTTATTTTACTTTTCAAGTTTTACATGTTGTAGTTTAACCATGAAAAGCTATATCTCTTATTTTAGGATACGGATGTAACCCTTCTACGAATACTATGTTGGATCTTTGTTTCTTTCTTAATCAATGACAATTATTGATTTTGATTCAAATTTAGTTTGCGTAATACTTGTTGCATGATAGGCCCCATGTTTACATGATCTTAGATATTTGAGCGAAAGATCAAAAGATGAAACCGAATATCTAAACTCTAATAATTGAACCTAGGAAATGAGTGCTAGAAATATCTTGATCCTTTAAGGGTTAATGAATTATCAATGGACTTAATGGGTTTTGATTAAATTAATAACCACAAGAGCGGGATTAAATTAGTTAAGATACTTTCTTGTTACTCAGAAGAGAACATGAAATAACTTAGAATAATTCACCTTCAAAAGCATTTTGTTCATTACTAAGAAGAATAAATTTCTATCATACTAGGTAGCTATGGTGAATCTTGATTCATATAGACCTTTTCCATTGTCTTTAAGCCTTACTAATTGATTGATTTCATAAATCTTAGTTTACTTTTTAATCTTGCATTTACTTTTAGGTCATTCATTTCATAAGTCTAAATAATTTTAATTGTCGAAGTATAGTATTCGACACGATCCTCGTGAGAACAAATATGATATTATTATGTGAATGATCTGTACACTTGCGAAACGCTAACAATTTAAATTTGTAGCTTCCCGCAAACTACCCAAACCTCTCACCACTAGCCAATTAACTTTTACCGGTTTCCATTTAATTTGTGCTTGGAACACATGATTAAAATCTCCTATATATGTATATATATAATGGTTAAGGATCAATTGACACTGGTATAAATCAAAATCAATCTTACATTATTGAATAACTTTTATTGGATGATTTTTTTTACAAAATGTATTGTTGGATTCAAAGTTCCTACCATGTAGATCATATATATAAAATTTTGCGTTAATCTAAAATTATTTCATACTTTAATATTATGTCCAAAGATTAACGTAATATATACTTTTTAAATATATGAAAATATGAACTATTTGATTAAATCCTTATTAATGTTCAATTTTTTGAAATTTGACCAGAAAGATCAACATGATATGTAGGTTTAATTCAACGATTGGATCGATAAAAATTACATTATATAAAAATTTATTCGATGGTATAAGTAATTTGTGTAAGTGATGAGTATTAATTGATTCATCTATATATATATATATATATATATGGATGTATATATATATGAACTAATTGAATCATGATCCAAAGGCATATATATATATATATATGGATGTATATATATATGAACTAATTGAATCATGATCCAAAGGCTTCCACTGATTAAGTTTGTACACTATCGCTATAAAGATTTGTTTTTTCTAACCAGTGTCTATGGTGAACAATGCCATTTTTTGTATTTTGATCATTGTGTAGGCAATATGCCTCTACTAAGAGACCTTATTGTTTGCTTTGTTTGTTGGCCCACAAGCTCAAGCTATACTAATTTAATTTTATTGACTTTTCAATTTAGCACGCGATGACACAAGACTGTTCAGAGACATTTTACATATACTGCATTTTATTTTAACAAAACTCCATACATTTTCTTTCATGCCATTAGAATTTTATTTAGCACATACTAAATTTCCTTATACACATATCTATATACAATCTAGCACATTTATATACATTTCACATTTGTTAAAAGAATAAGATTATAATTCAAGGAGATGTTCTAATTGTTAAAGAAGTAAGTTTACTATCTTGATTACTCGAGCTCAAGCCTTAAGTTAATATTTAAGTAAATTAATTTTCACGCTGATGCAGGAATTAATCTCTTAAAGTTGCTCACAAAGGAACTTAATATGTAATATATATGGCATCAAAATTTGTAGGAGTAATTAATGCATCAAAATTTGTGGAATTAATTGTGATCATGAATTTATCGTCAATTCAATAAACATAATGCAATTATAATTAAAGTCCATATATAATATACACTTGAAAAATTTATTCCTCTAATCAAGTGATATGTACATATTAGAGTATGTAACGTTGCGTGTTGGTGTTGTTGTGATATCCTATTATCTTTTCAGGGTATTAATATTTAACATGATTTGTTAAACATTTTATTGTTTGTTATTTTTCATAACAAATACTTAAAGTCTAAAAAATAAAAGTAACAATCAATAAATAAATGACAAATAAGTTTAGGTACAAGTACTCAAGAAAAACAAAGATGAGTAACAAAGTAATATCATATAACATTGGAGATTTAATTAAGAGTCACGATCAAACTCTTAGTGCAAAAAAAAATGTAGTGAGAAGTGAAAATGTAATTTTTTTTTTAAAGAAAAGAAGTGAAGCTAAGAATATGGAAAAAAAGAAAAGTAGAAAGAGAAATTAGAAGTTATATATTTAAAAAATAAAATAATAAGAAAATTGGCATAGAAATTTGGATATCATATATCAAATATTATTTAATATATTTTTTTATTTTATATGATTATTAATATATATTTGCCAACTATGCGAATAAAGTAAGTACCCTTTTAAAACTTCATGGACAAAAAGAAATTAAAAACTATTCTTCTCTATTTAAACTAAACATAGTAGTCATATATAAACCATGATATATTTTCAAGTAAATTCTGAAGAAATATTGCAGAATATATCAAACAGCACTATTTATTTATGAACATATAGTGCAATTTAAAGAATTTCTTAAGGCTTTATAGTAGTACAGTTAACCTCTTTTTCCTTGTTTAGCTTTTTACATTTGAGGATGCAAATGTACTCATCCGTCCTTAAAACTTAGAGATGAATTTGAATGTTTATATATAAGCACTCACGTAGAACACACTTTACTTACACATCTCTGAAGCCATATCTCTTAATTAATTATTAATTGATCTCCAAACCAAAAAATTAATACACAAAATCTTTGATGCTGTTGATCATATAATCACTCTCTTTCTCTCAATGAGTCTCTGAATTCTATCTCTCACTTATCACTCAATTAACCTTCACTTAATTGATGCTAATTTAGGATTAGGAAAACCACCTTTAGGCGCCTATATTAAACGTTGTTATAAACCCTAACTCCATCACACTACACTTTCATTTTTTGTCCATAAATGAACTTGAATGTGCATATCAGTCCTTAAAACTTAGAGAAAAACTCAAATGTTTATACATAGCACTCACATAGAACACAGTTGGCGCACCCATCTTTCAAGCCATTTATCTATTAATTAATAATTAATTGATCTCCAAATCAAAAACTAATGCACAACATCTTTGAAGTCGTTGATCATATAATCTCTCTCTTTCTCTCAATGAGTCTCTTATTCTATCTCTCACTTATCACTTAATTAACTTTCACTTAATTTCTGCTAATTTTTACGATTAGGAAAACGACCTTTTGGTGCCTATATTAAACGTTGTTATAAACCCTAACTCCATCACACTACTCTTTCATTTTTTGTCCATAAATGAACTCGAATGTGCATATCAGCCCTTAAAACTTAGAGATAAACTTGAATGTTTATACATAGCACTCACATAGAAAATAGTTGGCGCACCCATCTTTGAAGCCATTTATCTATTAATTAATAATTAATTGATCTCCAAATCAAAAATTAATGCACAACATCTTTGAAGTCGTTGATCATATAATCTCTCTCTCTCTCAACGAGTCTCTGATTCTCTCTCACTTATCACTCAATTAACATTCGCTTAATTTGTGCTAATTTAAAATTAGAAAAACTGCCTTTAGGTGCCTATATTAAACGTTGTTATAAACCCTAACTCCATCACACTACTCTTCATTCTTCACAATCTCTTTCTTTCTATATTAAACGTTGTTATAAACCCTAACTCCATCACACTACTCTTTCATTCTTCCACAATCTCTCTTTCTTTCTGCCACATTCTGATCATAACTCTCTATTTGCACTTCCTATTTTTTTCTTTTCTTTACTTGTTTGCTGCCATTCTCATTATTCTTAGTAAATGCTACCAGTGTCAGTAGTATGTCATCTAATTTGGTTTTGCTACTCATCCTGGTTTTCTTATTTTATCTTTTCCCCTTTCACATGAACTATGTATACCAGATTGAAAGCTTTGTTTGCATGCTTTCAAGCTCCGGTCTTCAGGTTGGTCAGGGAACTTGTTTTCATTCCTATCCCTTGCTTGTGTGTAAAGGAAAATGTGTTGATTCATGAGTTATTTTAAGCTTGTAGCAAATCAATTTGAATGCAGGTTTTGTTTTACTTTGGAGCACTGATTTCTCTTCTCAGTTGAGGACTTGGGGGGCAGCTAGAAACTTGTATCTTAATAGTTAAACTATAGTGAAAAGACCACTAAATACAAGTTTGGTATAATGGAAAAGAAGGAAATAAAATGGGAATGGGAGTAGGAGGGGGAATAGTGAATGGAATGAGAAAGGAATCACATTCCTTAGTGATTGCGTATCCATTATCTAATTTTTTTACTAAACAAGGAAGTGTGAATTTCTCATTCCATTCCTTTTCATCACACAAAACGAACCCTAATAATATGTGCCTTTCTCCTTAGCCCTACTATATAATACTATTTAAAAAAAAAAAGTTACTTGCATATATTATTTGAGGTATTTGAATATCAATTGTCAAGGAAAAGTTAAAGTAGGATTGAAAATGTTATTCATTAATTAGCGGTGTTACTTGCAAGAGTATGCTAGTGTAAGTATCCCAAGTTTCTAAAAGTATATTTACTTCTATTAAAAAGTTGTCCTCAAACTGCCACCTTGTTATTTTTGGCTTATAAAATTAGAAGCTGAAAGACAGGTATTGCACCATTTTTTTTTTCTATTTTATCATGTGAATTGTGCTATGTAAAAATATAAAAATTATAAAATTTAATTAATACATATATAAAACGTTTGGTCATATGTTCAAATAAAAAGTATCATACGAGAGTACCTAATACAAATTACGAAATTAATCAATATAATAATTGTTTCAAAGCCCTATCTTTAGAGCTCTATGCTTTATTCGATTTATGACCAAAGCAACTTTCTTACGCAATATTTAGCACATTTTATACTGCTTTTTATCTTAACAAAACTCTTGAGTCTTGGCATTTTCTTTCATGCCGTTCGAATTTTATTTAGCACATACTAAATTTCCTTTTACACATATTTATATACAATCTAGCAAATTTATATACATTTCTCATTTGTTTAAAGAATAAGATTATAATTTAAGGAGTTGCCCTAAAGTTTAAAGAAGTAAGTTTACTTTTTTTTTTTTGGTAGAAAGTAAGTTTACTATATTGATTACTCAGGTTTAAACCTTCAAGTTAATATTTAAGTAAATTAATTATCTTAAATGTATCATTACCATGGAATAAAAAAAACAAAAGAAAAAAGAGTATGAATATGCATTTTGTCTCATATTCGAAAAATCTGAGTACGAGAATATAATGCATGATCCAAGTGGAATGCTCTTCCTGTAGCCAAGATGAATGTTGAGGAAAGTTCAAATGGAATCTCGGGTAAACATGGTCTTGGAGGTTTATCTAGTGATAACGTTGGCAACTGGTTGTTTGGCTTCTTATACCGTATTAAAGTATATACAAACATGGCGGTTGAGGTTACATAATAGGAGTAACATTTGTTTTAATATTAATAATATATATGGCATCAAAATTTTGCAATTAATTGTGATAAATTTATCCTCAATTCTATACACATAATACAATACAAATTAAAGTCCATATAATATACCACTTGAAAAATTTATTCCTCTAATAAAGTGATATATACATATTATAATATGTAACGTTGGGTGTTGGTGTTGTTGTAATATCCTATTATCTTTTTAAGGTTCCAATATCTAAGAGGATTTATTAAATATTTAATGGTTGTGATTTTCATAAAAAATGCTTAAAGTCTAAAAAATAAAAGTAACAACCAATAAATACTTGACAAATCAATTTATGTATAGGTACTCAAGAAAAAAAAAAGATGAGTTGCGAAGTAATTAATATCATATAACGTGGGAGATTTAATTATTAGAAGATAATAGCTTCATGAAAAATTTTGAATTTCTCCAAACTTGCACCAGAGCAAAGTTGGAAATAGAAGAAGAAACAAATTAAGAGTCTCAATCAAACTTGAGTGCAAAAAAAAAAAGAATGTAGTAAGAAGTGAAAATGTGTTTTTTTTTCTAAAAAAAAAGAAGTGAAGTTAAGAATATGGAAAAAAGAAAAGTACAAAGAGAAATTTTAAAAAATAAAATAATAAGAAATTGAGATAGAAATATGGATATCATATGTCAAATATTATTTAATATACTTATATATTAATCTTTATACGATTATTAATATATTTGCCAACTATGTGAATATAGTACGTTTTTAAAACTTCATGGACAAAAAAAATAAAAATAATATTATTCTTCCCTTTTTAAAGTAAAAATATTAGTAATATATAAACCATGATATATTTTCATGTAAATTCTCAAGAAATATTTCAAAATATATTCAAAAGTACTGTTTATCCTTTTTCTTTGTTTAGCTTATCAGTCTTTAAAATTTAGATATGAACTCAAATGTTTACACATATCACTTACATAGAACACACTTGACTCACCCATCTTTAAAGCCATATTTATTAATTAATAATTAATTGATCTCCAAATCAAAAATTGATACACAAAAACTTTGAAGCCATAATATTAATTTAGGATTAGCGAAACTTCTTTTAGGAGCCTTTATATTAAAGGCTCCATCACACTACTCTTTCATTCTTATCACAATTCTTTGTTTGCTCTTCCAATTTCCTTTCTTTTCTTTACTTATTTGCTGCCATTCTGATTATTCGGACCTAACAGGATGCAAGGGACAGGAACCGTGGGCGACAAGAAAGCTATTGTATTATACGGTTCATGGCCAACCTTGGATTTGTTCTCTGATATTTCGGCCCAGGAGTCATCGGAGAGGTTGTCTTGCACTGCCAACGTTGAAATTGCAAAAAGGAAAGGATCATCTCGGACTCGGAGCCTTTCTTCTTCTTCTTTGGATAAATTGGCACCAGAACTTTTTACGGAAATTCCAATGGAGAATGCCCACAAACAGAAAGAATCACTTTCACTGGGTAGAATGGAAGACACAAAGAATAATAAAAAAGATAATAAAGCTCTTCACTCATATTATGGGCCTTGGGCTCCATTGGATTTGTTGGCAGACGTTGCCGCTTCCATTCTTGAGAGTGAACAGGCGACGCCCAAACCCTCTTCGGTTTCTTCTTCTTTAGGTGTATTGGTAGAGACAGCACCACAACCGTGTAAAACGGAGGATCAAGAACAGGCCTCCCTCAGCCTCAAGAAAGGGCTTTCGATTTCTGCGAAGATACCAAGAATTGTAGTGATTCATGGAACGAGCTCTCAGCGGAAGAAGATAACCCATAAAAGGTGTTGTCCAAGTGAAGGTCCAGGAGAAGAGGAAAGGCTTAAACCAAAGAAACAAGAAACAGAGAAAGATGACCGTGTCAGAGAAGAACCCACCACCAGAATTACCCGCTGAATTCAAGAACCGCATCAGGGAGTTGCAGGGAAGTGATGTGAAATTCGTCATGCGAAAGCAACTGTTTAACACCGATGTGAACACGAACAACAATCGCCTTTCGATGCCACAGAGCCAAATCCAGTGCGAGTTCCTCAACGAAGAGGAGAAGGCGATGTTGGGTGAACGGGAAGGCGATAGAAGACGACCTGTGGGGGTGCAAGTGAGTGTGTTGGACCCATGCCTGAGAGAGTTCACTCTGTGCTTGAAGAAGTGGGACATGAGGACTACGTGCGTCTACAATCTTGTGCAGAACTGGAAAGCTATTGTATCGGAAAATAAGCTGCAAAGTGGTCATGAACTCCACATCTGGTCTTTTAGGGTTTATGGCAATTTATATTTTTTATTGAATTGCAAGAAAGAGTAGTTGTTGGGGATTTTAATTAATGTTTATGTCCAGCTGGGTAACTTTATTGGGCAGCAAGGTAATAGAATTGCAATGGTATATATTAATCATTTGTTTCAATTGTCAGTTGTGGTATTTTGTTTTCTTTCCTATTTGTTAGGCATGCCTATAATGGGGAGGAGAAAGTTTTTTTATTTTTTAAAAAAAGAAATAGGTAGGAGAGATATTTTCCTTAGATTAAAATGCTTCTTGTTGACCATAAAGACAAAATGAAAGGGCTCTAACGAAAGTTCTGTCCATCTGAAAAATTGAGCATAAGTTAAAGCTATCAATTACCATTTTTTTTTTTCAATGTGCTACTAGTGAAAAAATTAGGTCCACAGATCTCATGGATTGGGAAAATTAAATGCACGCAAAAGAATGTAACATTTTTTTTTTCCTTGAGAAATCCTCTTTCGTTAACTTTTTTAGACTCTTTTGGTTACTTTCAGAAAGGGCAATCTATTTTGGAGATGAAATAATCTACACAGTCAAGTTAGACATTAACTTTGTAAGCCATCAGCTATCCACAACTCAATTCTAATATGAAGCTGGGTACTGCAGGGTTTATATAGATATCTTGTTAAACTATTTGAGCAATGCTATTTGAATACTAATTATATAAGGGAAAAAAAAGTGATGTATATATGTGACAAGTGACAACAACATACTGTGAGAGAATATTAAGTCAGATGCAGAAAGTGATGTGTAAATAATTAAATCTAATTAATGTTACAAATCACAATATTAAAGAGTTTTCACAAAAGAGCAACAGTTTTTATCATAACACTAGCATTATCTTTTGTGTTGTGACTTCTTACAAGCTCTAAAATACTCGTAAATGCATAAATCATATAATAGTATAGTGTAACAAATACGAAGGTCGACTCCTACAGAGACTTTTAATAAAGTTGTTGATAAATATTTTTTAATCTAGTTGGACAAAAACAATTCAAACTTTAAAATTAAAAATGCAGAAATTAAATGATTCAAAATAAAAATTAAAATTAATAAACGCAATAGATAAATTGAGAACTTAATCAAATGCAAATTGACTAAAGATCATAATCTACCAAGATTAACTTTAGCATCAACTATGTCAAATATTATTCTCAGATAATTATCTCATGAACATCTAGCGGTGAAGCATGTATTCACGGAAAATATATCAATTAAGTTCTAAAAGTCATAAGTAATTGCATGCTTTATTTACCTTATTAACAGTAAACTATCAAATCATCCTATGTATCCCTGTATAGAAATCATAATTGATATTCAACAATTACCGTTAATACTCAGATAGCAAGAGCAAACTCAAAGTATGGGAAAAGCATAACCGAATTCATCTAAAACTTTATTCAAACTAACTAATAGGCAAATAAAAAAATAAATTTTAAGATCTCAAAACTGAGCAATAATAATCAAACACAATTTCTTCTAAAACTAACAAATCATTACCTTAGCAAACAAATCTAAAGAGATATACAGAGTTTAAAAGATAACATGCCCTTAATTCTTACCCTCTTGTGTAGTGCAGTACCCTCTCACACTATCTTTTGCCTTGTGCTCTCTAGCCCCCTTGGCTCACCCCTTGTTGTTCGCTTTCTTAGTTCTCTTTTTATAACCACATTGGTTGTATTCTAGTCCAAGTAGGTGACCGTAAGTCACAACCTCTCATATACAAGGCAATAATGTCACAAATTTTGTTAAATTAATTTAATTCAAAACATAATAAAACATTTTTTTTATATAAAAAACATGCAATTTTAGGTTATTATCACTTAGCAACTCATACAAGCAAGTCAATCTTGTTATTAGAGCATTGTAGATTACTGGACACTTATAATTTTCTGCCGTTGAAATGATTGGAGGTTCATTTAATATGAAAACTAACATTTTCCAGTTATAGCAAACATCAAGGGAAGTTTAGTAATAGAAGAAAAAAATTTGTGTATGAGAGTTGAGTTTTTTTGTTTACTAAACAATAGTTATTTTTACTTAACAAAATTATTTATAATTTTAATAAAGCTAATTATGTAAATAGAAGTAAAAAAAATTTGGATTGAGAGGCATGATAGTGACTCTGAAGATGCTAATAGATTATTGGCACATTTGTTTTAGCGTTTAGCAAACCCGAATGCGAGTTTGACAGAATAAAGAATAATGTTACTTTCCCACAATGTGTGGTCTCAGTACCTGTCCAATTGCCAAAAAATTTAAAACAAATGGCCATATAATGATAGTAAAATAGGATATTTCTCTGGTATCCATTCTTTTTTTGACTTAATTGTAGTTTCGATCCTTCTATTTTAGCAAAACGAACGATTTAGCTCCTCTATTTTGAAAATGAACAAGTTGGATCTCTTTCTTTGAAAATTTAGGATATTGTGACTTGATAACAATAATTGTTTTTTGGATTAGGTTAGTGTTAAATGTACTTATTTTATGACATTTTTTCTAGGCTATCAAGTCAATTTTACTATAGATAAATAGATTTTTCTATTAACTGATAACATTGAAATTTTTTATATTAAAAACTACCACATTAGCACTGATTTCACATATTACAATTTAACATATTAAAGAATTAATTAGTGGATTTTTACCAAGAAAAATAACCAAGAATAAAAAAATATGAAAGTTTTGATAAAAATAAGGAATAAAATGAGTTGAAAACAATATGAATATAAAAACTTAATTAATTTATTTTTATTTAAAATTGTGTTATAGTATCCTATTAATTATATTCAATTATATTATTAAAAATATTCTCCACTTTGAGATATCTAACTTTCATGTTCCCACTTTTTTATTACTATATTTCGTTAAATACAATTTGAAGGAAAAAAAAAGTAAAATTTACAATTACAATAAACATGAAACACTTCATATCCTAACGTTTACATCTACCTTTCATTTTTCCACTTTTTTTATTATTAAATAATTAAATCCAAATTTTAAAAAAGGTAAAACTTACAGTTACAATAAAGCCTAACACTTAATATATTATATGTATTCAAACGCTTAATATATTGCACCGAAAAAAGACACTTAATATATTAACACTATATAGTTTCATTTACATTCAAATGCTACGCAATTCTGACATTTTAAAAATAAAAATAAAATGATGCATATTGGTAAGCCTCTCACTAATCATCATGCTTTTCGATAATTAAGGATAAGAAGTGTAGATTTTCTATTAGTTATGCACCAACACTGCTGCCTCTCATTAATCATCATCCTTTAAGATAATTAAGAATAAGAAGGGTGGATAATCTATTAACTATGCACCAACACTGCTCCTCCTTATCAAAATAACAAATTATAAAAACTTTTTCACATAAGTGATAATTAAAGAAGTGAGATAGTAGAAAAGAAGTATATAAATGATTGGAGAAATTAATATTTTAAACTATAAAATATTTTATTTGTTAAAACTAATTAATCTTTATGATTACTATCAAAGTGTTTGGATAAACATAGAAAAGTGATAATAAGCAAATTAGTTTGAATAAACCTAAAGAACCATTATCTAATAAAACATGTTTTATGAAAATAAAAAAAGACAATTGGTTAGAAGGAATGACCATGTATAAGTAGAGAAGGGTCAATATATAGAGACACGCATCAATATACTTTCATAATACTCCTAAAACATTTGTCTCACACCATTCTTTTTCACTAATCTCCTTCCTACTCTTCATTAATGGACGGAGGCCTTGCAGCTTTTCTTGCTCCTCATCCTCCTCTTTCATATCTTGATTCACATAGTAATGACAAAATGAATAGTGATTACTTAAATTCGTTTCCACTTGGTTATCGATTCTTTCCTAGTGACATAGAGTTGATCGAGCTTTACTTGAAGGCCAAGATATCTCGTCGTTATGTTGTTCCTAATCGAATTTTTGACGTTGACGTCTACATGCATTCTCCTCAAGAATTAACTGGTTTGTGATTATCATCTATATCTGCAATATGTTCATAATCATATTCTTTTTCTTTTTCTTTTTCTTTCTGTAGTTTACAAAATCATTAGTTGATTAAATTTATATAGCAATTGCTGCATTTTGTTCAATTGTTTTACGTTATGCAGATATTTATAAACGCAAGGGAGAGAATGCTACGTACTTTTTCACTCCAAGAAACCGAAAATATCCGAATGGGAATCGTTCAAATCGAGCAGTGAGAGATGTTGGTTTCTGGAAGGCTAGTGGAAAAGATCACCCAGTAATATATAATGGTAGCGTTATTGGGTTTAAGAGAGTGTTGGCTTTTCATTTAGGATCTCCCAAAGATGCAGTGAAGACGGACTGGCTCATGCAAGAGTTTACTCTTGATAAAAATGAAGGTGATCAACAAGAGAATATTGAGAGTTCACACGCATCTCCCCACTCCAAGGTAAAATACTCGTGAGACTCATGCAGATAAGACGCCTTTGTTTTTTACTCTTTTTTTTAATGAATGATTGAAGTTTATAGTGCATGTGAGTTATTCTCTATATTTCAGTATCTAAAATTCTTGTGACTAAAGTTATGGCCTTTGGGTCCATACGGCCAGTACATGTTTGAATTATAAAAGAGATCATATTATATATACTTGAGTCTTTGGTTTCTTATTTCTCTATTGCTTTCAGCGCATCGCTCTGAATCTTGCGTTTTGTTCAATAGTGCAACTATTTGAAGTATAATTTGCTGTTATAATGTGGGTTATGTGCATCGAGTTATGTGCATATGTAGCCACTGCCGGCACTGTTTGAAGTTTGGCGTGGATCAATGTTTATGGTTGGATGGTATAAGTTATCCAGTTCAAATTCTTTGAGCATATTTTGGCGCTTTAGTTATTTTTTTTTTTGTACTTACTAAAAATATTCAGATATTCAAACATCAACTGTGGGCTCAATTGTTAAAAAAAAAAAAATAGTGTATAGTTTTTAATGTATATGTGAAGTTCTGTGCATAATTATCTGTTAACTTCAATTCTAAAGTTCAACCTCTTACTCATTTGTGCATGTGTGTGCGCGTGTGTCTATATATATATATATATACAGATGCAGTTGGACGATTGGGTTCTATGCAAAATTTATATTCATGCTCATCCACCTAAATCATCAAAGAAAAGGCAGAAAACTGAAGTAATGGCAATGCCAAATGAAACGTCAAGGAAAAGGCAAAAAACTGAAGTGATGGCAATGCCAAATGAAGAGGCGGAAACTTCCACTCTGCCGTCTCCTCCAAAGCAATTTTCCCAGGCTCAACCACCCTTGGTCGTACCAATGACATCTAATTATGCAGTTCAAGTGTCACCATTAGATAATTATGATCCATTCATGCCAATGTCAGATGGTTCTGCTTTCAGAGTGTCACCATATCCAGTCATGCCAATGTTAGATGATTCTGCGCTCCCAATGCCACCAATTGACAAGTATGATTCATTCATGCCAATGCTAAATGGTTCGTCTACATATAGAGTGCCACCAATCATGCCAACGTCAGATAATTCTGCACACAAGAATGATCCATTCATGCCAATGTTAGATGAATCTTCGTTTAGAGTGCCACCATTGGACAATAAGTATGATTCAGTCATGTCAATGCTAGATGGTTCTATGCTTCCATTGCAAACATTAGACGAGTGTGATCTGTTACAATTGATAAATTTTGATGATGTTGATATGCTGGCATTGGAGGAACACTTGAACTTCTTAGCTCATCCTCAACCCAAAGAACCTTTTCCTTAAGCCATCTCCATCGACATTATATATTTCACCAAAAGATGAAAAGAAAAAAAAGAAATCCATCTTCACCATTACTCCACCCTTTCTCCAATGTAGTGACTGTTAATGAAATTGTTAGGTTTTGATAATTGTCTTATTTTAATGGATGAATTATACTCTTGTAATTATTTTGTTTATGCACATTATTATTTTTTTTTTTGGAGATTTTTTTTTCGAGGACTTCCCAAGAGGTTGTTTATGCACATTATGTTGCTACAATGTAGGAGAATACTTGTTTAAAGTTTTATATATACTACTTCGTCAAATTGTTAATACCACAAACACGTTTAGTTGAAAAATTTAATCATCAATTTTTTTACTTATTACTAGTTATATATATTAACGATGTGTATTTTGTCACTGATTATTATTCCACCACTCCATTTTTACTTGAATTTGGATCATGTGCACTTCAACTAGAAGTGCATCGAGAGAGATAGGCATAAAAAGTAAATTTCATAATTTTAAAAATTTTGGGATTCACATACTCTCTATCTATTGTACTTGTAGTTCAACTTTTGAGTATTCAAGACAATTGTCAATTATCTTTTACTAGTTTTTATTTATTTTTTAAACAAACATTTTGAAGTCATTTGGGTTATTAAATTGTTTTGGCGTGTATTATATCCTCAAGAAATTACAATTTAGCCGTAGGAAAGTAAGTAAAGTGTGATATTTCCATATATATATATATATATATATATATATATATATATATATATATGTATGTATATATATATGTATGTATGTGTATTTGTATATATATTTACATATATATATTTACATATATCCACATATATATGCATACATATATATACATATATGTATATATGTATACATATACATATACACATACACACATATATATACATATATATATATATATATATATATATATATATAATATAATCATGTATTAATATTAGTTATAATTAATGGTTAACGGCAAACAATTTTGTCCTCATAGAATAGTAATACCGAGCTATATTAGTAGATTGATTAAATTTGAAACAATTTCTATGCAATATGAGTAACTTATTTTCTGTTTCCCTTTTTTTTCCGGTACAACTTATCTTCTGTTTCCATTAGTGGTATATGGCATCACAATTTGCAAGAGTAATTAATGCATTGGAAATTTTGTCACAATGATAAAACCATCCTCTTTTCATTTAGCCCTTTTTAAAACAATAAATATACTTTACATAATAAAGTATAAAGTGCAGTATTTATAATTAATTAATTAGTAATTAAAAAATTAATGATTTAGAATTTTTTAGCCTTTCAAGATTCGTATGGGGTCATAATCCATTTCTACTGCGAATAATAATTTTTGACGTTAACATTTTAGAATTTAATAAAAGGTTTTGTGTTAAGTAATTAAAAATAAAAATTGTTAAATAAAAAGTATAAATATTTAATGTCTTAAAAAATTCAAAACACATTTAATACTTTTTTAAATAGATAATTAAGTGAAAGGTAATAATAAATATTATTTTTATTTCTTCACATATGCTCTTAGGATACCGTGTTAATAAAACCCTTTAGTAAAATATAGGCATATAGATAATAAAGTACAAATACGACGTTAAAATCTTCTCTTTCGATTTTTTTATTATTAATTGTCCACGTGAACTTTCCTTTGTGAAGTACACCCATCACTTTAAAGGATTTAAATCTCACAGTATAAAGTCTCAATATTGTATCATTGGAAAATTTGTATTCCTCTAATCAAGTAATAAATAGTAGAGTATGTTACATGAGGTTTAAGGAGACACAAAACTATAACCCACGAGGTGTTGACTGCAGTTCGATTCTTAAAAATTACATCTTAAAAGGAGGGTCATATTATTATCACTATCAGCCTAAGGAGATTAGGTTTACGAAGCAGTTTAAATAGGTCAAATTTTATAAGGATACTCCTAATTCACACCCAAAAAAGGAGACACAAAACTATTATGTTGGGTCATTCCTATGTGGAGGCCCAAACCCACTTACTATTAGGGTTACTTTAGTATTCTTCTAGTGTGTCTTTTGTGGTGGCTACCAGCCAAGAGAGTGGCTAAGTTTTATAAGAAAAGAAAGGTTTTTGAAAAACATAACTTTTTCCTACTCTATCCAATTTTGATTAAGCGGACGATCGCATGGTGATTTCTTCTCCAATTGGATTGTAATTTTAACTGTAGCTTTCTCACTCATTGTTCTTCAACTTATGGTGGAGATCATGTTTCTAGATCTCTAGAGTGCCTAGAAAATTTGTGAGCAGAGGCTGTTTTCTGGTGACATTTTTTCAACTTCTTGTTTGTTTTTCATCTCGTTGATGATTTGAGCCCTTGTGAGTAACTTTTTGATGTTGTGGATGAGTTAAACGTATGTTCTAGTGCTTGTAACTAGAGTGAACTCCTTTGTGCCTTGATTTGGTGACAGTGGAGATTTTTATTGTCCCATGATTTTTTTTTCTTTCACATTAAGAAGTTTTTCACGTGAAATTTAGTGTTTTGATTTTGTGACATTATTTCTTTCATATTTGGTCTTGTTTGATTTACTTTGTTGCTTCCTAATTGGTTCTCAGAAACAAGGTTGTCTTAAAATCACATGCCAGCATGTAAATTCAACTGATTTTACATGTTGTTAAGGTTAGGTATATAGAAGAGATGTCTTTCCTTTTTTTTTCTTTATCTTTTCTTTCTCAATTTTTGAGAGACCAAATTGTAATTTTTATATTACTATTACATTAGGTAGCCCGTCACAAGTTCACATTTGCCTTTTTTCCCCCTTTCCACGTCATGCAACTCCTTGATCTTCCCACATTCGCTTCGTTTATATAAGTAGTTGTGGTTTTTCCAGCCTGATTAACACAAGATGTATCAATTATTAAATGACACACTCAAGTGACCCCCAATATTAGATGCAATTACATATTAGGACCATAATCCATTTAATTTTTTTGGTACAATGAAGGCACGAAGATTTATGTTGTATAGAGACAATATGCATATTTGGGATTTGTTTTGATGGTTATTTGATGTTAATTATAATTAATTTGTGTTGTTTTTGTTTGAATTTGCTAACTATCTCCTTCTAGCATATTCTTTGATTCTTTTTGGTGTTTTTGGGGTTTAAAGGAATTTTGGACAAGGTTTTTTTGGAAGATTTGATGATTAAAAAGGCTTGGAGTCAAGTTTTGATCGGTTAATCCCATGTTTCTTGACCTTTGCTTAGTATTTTGATGACATCTTGGGCTATAGCGGTCCAAATCAAGTGATTCTAAAGCCCATAGTTAGATAAGACTCAAAACTACAACTTTCGTGTTGAAGGCAAATTTTAATTCTGTTTTCAAATGATAACACGGACTAGAGGAAAATCAAATGGCCCAACTTGTGTTCTGAGCCATGAAAGAGCTATTTTGAGATAGAGAATCACACGGCCATAGCCGTGTTAAATCACGCAGTCATGTGACCAAGGGGAGCTGCCCAATCATGTTCCATTCCTTTTCTTTCCATCACACCAAACATACACTTAGTGAATGCTGTTCAAGAAGCACTTAATCTAAAAGCCTAATGGTGTCTGTAACTCTTAATAGATAGTTTACAAATGAAAAGTGTACCCCGCCTGAAATTTTATCCTGCTGTCACACAAAGTCATTTACTGTAAGTCGAATTTCTTAAATGTTGCAATGTTCAATACTCATCCGTTAGTAGTCAATAAGTGATTATTGCAAACTATAATTTTTAGTGTACATCATTGTTTCTGCTTTTTTTTTTTTTTGGATGATTTATTGCAGGAAACAAATGGAGACTTGCCTCAAGCAACGAAAGAAGGAAAGAAAGAAGAGGAAGAGAATGCCTCAGATGGAGAATTCATAAAAGTTGAAAAGGAAACAATATATGGGAAGGACGGTTCACATACAGCTGAGTCAGTGTCTGCAGATGATAAGACTTGTAAAACTGACAGAAGCTCAATTCCTCCAAGCAGAGAATTTCTAGAAGCACAAGAGAAGATACAGGATCTTGAGGTTGAACTACGAAGACTAGCAGAATCTTTAAAGACCTCTGAACATGAAAATGCTCTGTTGATGAGTGAGATCTCCCTTACAAAAGAGAAGTTGGAGGAAAGTGAAAAGAAATATGAAGAACTTGAATTGAGTCACAAGAAATCGCAAGATCAGATTATTGAAGCTGAGGCGAAATATAATCTACAGCTGAGCACTCTTGAAGAGGCACTGCAAACTCAAAATGTGAAGCTGAAAAAAGAGCTTCTTCATGTGAAGGAAGTATTTGAAGATGTGACCCTTGAGCTTGAAAGCTACAGAAAGAAGTTGCAGGAACTGCAGCTCACACTGGAATTTTCTGCAGATGAGGCACATAAGTTTGAGGAGCTGCATAAGCAAAGTCGTTCTCATGCTGAATCTGAGGCAAAGAAGGCCTCAGAATTTGAGGGACTACTTGAAAATGCCAAATTGAGTTCAAGAGGAATGGAAGATGAGGTGGCTTCCCTGAAGGAAGAATTGATGGGAGTGTATGAAAAGATCAGTGAAAATAAAAAGGTTGAAGTAGCACTTAAAAGTACTGCAGCAGAATTTTCTGCGGTCCAGGAGGAGTTGACACTCACAAAATCCCAGCTACTGGAAATGGAACAGAGACTGTCTTCAAAGGACTCTTTTATAGATGAGCTGACACAGGAATTGAACCTGAGAAAGACTTCAGAAACCCAGCTAAAGGAAGACATCTCAGGACTTCAAAATCTATTTGTCTCTACTAAGGATGAACTGCAAGAGAAGATTTCTGATATGGAAAATGCAAAGTTGAAGTTGCAGGAGGAAGGAAAATTGAGGGAATCAATTGAAGCTGCATTCAAGACTCAGGAAGCACAGCTTCTGGCTGTAAGAGAGGAGCTGGCTAAACTAAATATAGAAAAAGAAGGTCTTGAAGCAAATGTGGCAGATCTAAACAGTAACGAGAAGCAGTTTAAGGAGTTGTGCACTGATTTAGAGGAAAAGCTAAAGCTCTCAGATGAGAATTTTAGTAAAACAGATTCACTTTTATCTCAGGAAATTTCAAACAATGCCGATCTAGAGCAAAAGGTGAAGTCTTTGGAAGAACTCCATAATGAATCTGTAGCTGCTGTAGCAACTGCTAGTCAAAAGAATCTTGAGCTTGAGGGACATATTCAGGCCTCAAATGCAGCCGCAGAAGAGGCAAAATCACAATTGAGGGAGCTGGAAACACGCTTCACAGTAGCAGAGCAGAAGAATGTTGAGCTTGAGCAAGAATTAAATTTATTACAATTGAAGAGCAATGATGCTGAGAGAGAAGTAACAGAATTATCTGAAAAAATATCTCAGCTCATTGCTAAGTTGACAGAGGCTGAAGAAGAAAAGAATCTTCTTCAAGGCCAAATGCAGGAGTACATGGAAAAGGTAATTCAACTTGAATCTGACTTAAATCAATCATCTTGGCGAAGTTCACAGTGGGAAGAGGAGCTGAAGATTGTCAACGACAAATGTGCTGAGCATGAAGACCGAGCCAGTATGAACCATCAGCGTGGCCGAGAACTAGAAGATTTACTTCAGACCTCTAATTCCAAATTGGAAGACGCTAATAAAAAGGCAAGTGATTTGCAGTTGTTGCTTGAAGAAGGGAAATATAGAATTCAGGAACTCGAACAACAAATAAGCACTTTGGAAAAGAAATGTAGTGATTCAGAAGCAGATGCCAAGAAATACCTTGACAATATATCTTATCTGACACCAGAACTTGAAGCATTTCAAACACGGGCATCAAGCCTTGAAATTTCACTGGAGGCAGCTAATGGAAGGGAAAGGCAGTTGGAAGATTCTTTGAGTACAGTGATAGATGAGAAGAAAAATTTAGAAGATGCTTCACACGGTTTGAATGAGAAGCTTGCTGAAGCAGAAAACCGATTGGAAATTGTGAGAAATGAATTAAATCTTATACAAAGTAAGTTGGAAACAACTGAAAATGATCTCAAGGCTGCTGAATTGATAGAGAGTGAGATAATGGAGAACCTTAAAGCTTCTGAAGAACAACAAGAGGCTCAAGGAAGAGAAATAGAGCAGGCGGCTGCAAGAAACTCAGAACTTCAATTGTTACATGAATCTCTTACTAGAGATTCCGAACAGAAACTCCAAGAAGCTATAGCAAAATTCAGCAACAAGGACTCTGAGGTTCAATCTCTGCTTGAGAAAATTAAGATTTTGGAGGAACAGGTCACTGATGCAGGGGAACAATCAATGTCTTTGAAGAATGTATTTGAAGAGAGTTTGAGTAAACTGGCTTCTTTGGAAAGTGCAAACGAATATTTGCAAAAGCAAGTTATAGAAGCTGGGAACAAGAGTTCTCAATCCAATTCTGAGAATGAATTACTGGTTGGAACAAATATTCAACTCAAATCGAAGATTGATGAACTTCAGGAGTCATTAAACCATGCCTTATTAGAGAAGGAAGCCGCTGCTCAAGAACTTGTTTCTCATAAGAACACCATAGCAGAATTGAATGATCTACAGTCAAAAGCCTCTGAAATTCAGCATGCAAATGAATCTCGCACCCTGGAAGTAGAATCAAAATTGCAAGAAGCAATACAGAGGCATGCTGAGAAGGAATCAGAAACCAAAGATTTGAATGAGAAGCTATATACACTAGAAGGCCAAATAAAGTCTTACGAAGTACAGGCACGTGAAGCAGTTGCTATTTCTGAAACTCATAAAGCTGAGCTGGAGGAGAGTCTCCTAAAACTAAAGCATCTTGAAACTGTTGTTGAGGAACTGCAAAACAAGTTGCTCCACCATGAAGACAAGACATCAAAATTAAACGAGGAAAATTCAAAGCTTAATCAGGAAATAGCCATGTTTGAATCCAAATTTAGTGATTTAAAGTCAAAGCTCTCTGCAGCGTTTGTTGAGAAGGATGAAACAGTTCAAGAGCTACTCACCTTGAAGAATGCTATGGAAGATTTAGCAATAAAGCATGGTGCAGAAGCACAGACATTAAAATCCCAGGTACAGAAGATGTGGACTATAAATAATGATAAAATGCCTTTTATTTTTTCTTCCTTCTTCTATTTCTATTTGTGGTCATATAATTTTCTGAATTAATCATTTTATATAAACAATGATAAGATTGATTATCGATGGTAAGGTTATCAGCCTTGTTACTTGGTACTGCTCATGAATTTTAGTTACTGAAACAGCCTCTATGCTCGGGGGTAAGGTTGCATACATTTGGCCCTCCCTAGAGCCCATAATGATGGGAGGGTGCACTGAGCCACCCTTTTTAACATTTTATACAAACAATGATGAAGAAATAAATGATCTCTGAATGAAAATGATGTCAACTTGCAGGTATCTTCAGTCACAGATGAGAAGAACCAGCTCAACGAGACATATCAGAATTTAAAGAAGGAACTTCAATCTGTGATATTTGACCTCAAAGAGAAGTTGAAAGAACAAAACAAAAATGAAGATTCTCTGAGATCTGAGGTTGAAAATCTCAAAATTGAGATTGCTGATAAATCTGTCTTGCAAAATCGGCTGAAGGAAATTGAAGAGCAATTGATAAAAGCTGAATCTACCCAAAATGAAGAGGTACTGCTAAAGTTCCTGATTTGTAAATAAGTGAAAAATTCAGAAGTAGAAGTAAAGTACCGTTGAGAACTAATTGTCAAACATACTACTAAATTGAAGGAGATGTTCTGATTAATCTGATGTTTTGTAGGTTGGAAATGTTAAAGCTGCTGCTTCTCAAAGAGAAGCAGAATTGAGCTCAAAATTGGAGGATTATGCACATAAAGTCCATGATAGGGATTTGCTGAATGAAAAGGTTGTAGAACTTCAGAGAGAGTTAGAACTTGCTGAGGCTATTATTGCTAACCAGGTATGCCTGTATGTACTTTTTACTTGCATTGTATATTCTCACAACTTTTCAAGATATTTTGAAGGAGAAAACCAGGTATTGATGCTGAGCTCTGATAATAGATTAGGCTATTATTCCTTGTAGGTTTAACTTTTGTACTATTTGGTATTGTTTTTTCCAATCTAGGTGATATCATTTTTCCTTAAAAAGTATTTGTTTTCTTTCATTGTTATGCCTTAAAAAATCTCTTAATTTGCAGAGACTGTTTCATATTCTTAATAAAAATTGTAAAACCGTGCAGAAAGGAGCAGAATCACAGAGGTTGGAACTAGAGTCATCCCTGAAGAATTCTCTTGATGAACTTGAAACTAAGAACAAGGAAGTCTCTCATCTACAGAAACAAGTAATAGACCTCGAGCAGAAATTGCAATTGACTGGTGGTAAATTCTCAGCTAAGGTAATTTCCCTCCCAAAAGTTCCCAAGCTTGTGTTTGTTTGTGAACAGATGGAACTCTAAGGAAAAGATGTTGGTGAAATCACCTTTGCGCATCATGTTATAGTTCCTCCTTGTCCTAGCATTGTTTCCTTGTAATTTTAAAAGCAGAAATAACAAGATTGGCATTCATTTCAATTCCCAAGCAACATAAATGAATAAGACAACTCTTCTAAGTATTGGTTTCTTATTTTAATTGACATTGACTATTACGGGTTATGGTTTTTGATTATTTTTGCCGGACATCGTCTGTATGTAAACTTTGTCAAACTAGCTATGCTGTAGTCTTCTAGTTAAAGGTCAAAGAATGAATTTATTCTACAACCTCCCTTCATGTGAAAGCCATTTTGGCTTGATGTTTGGAAAAAGATTAGTCTTTTTGAGTTTTTTTTTTTTTTTATAATTTAAATATGATCGAACATAGCTGACATGTGAACTTATGACTGGGTCAAACTAGCTTTTTACCTTGTCAAAGTATCATTTAATCTACAAGTTCAAATCATTGTGTAAAGGGTACTGAATGACTTCTATACTATTCACTAACATTTATGTCCAGGATAATAGTAATATGTTGAACAAAATGGCATGTATCTAATGATCTTCCAGGGTGAAGAGGGTGTTGATCAGAAAGATGGGTTGGAAGTCAAATCCAGGGACATTGGTTCAAGCATTTCAACTCCATCAAAAAGGAGGAGCAAGAAAAGGTCAGAAGCAACAACTGCTCAAACTTCATCTTCCTCAGAGACCCATATTCCAACTGGCCAGGTCTCTCCTGTCATAAATTTTAAGTTCATCCTGGTAGTAGCTCTTGTGTCAGTGATCTTGGGCATTATTCTGGGTAAACGCTACTAGTATTAGTAGTATGTCTTTTGGTTTTGCTAGTCATCCTGGTTTTCCTATTTTATCTTTTCCCCTTTCACATAACCTATGTATACCAGATTGATAGCTTTGTTTGCATGCTTTCATGCTCCAGTCTTCAGGTTGGTCAGGAAATTTGTTTTCATTCCTATTCCTTGCCTGTGTGTAAAGGAAAATGTGTTCATTCATGAGTTATTTTAAGCTTGTAGTTAATCAATTTGAATGCAAGTTTTGTTTTACTCTGGAGCACTGATTTCTCTTCTCAATTGAGGATGTCCTAAGGACTTGGGGACAGCTAGAAACTTGTATCTTAATAGTTAAACTATTGTGTAATGAGCAACAAGTGCATGTTTAGTATCATGAAAAGAAAGAAATGGAGTGGGAGTGGGAGTGGGAGTGGAAATGGGAATAGGGAATGTAATGAGTATTCTATAAATGAAAGGAATGATATTCTTTATAGATTTTGTATTCACTATCTAATTATTCTAACAAATAAGGAAATCGGAATATTCCATTCCCATTTCATTTCTTTTCTTTATATCATACCAAACGAGTCCTAACAGTACATGTCCCTCTTTCTACACCCACTGTATAATACTATTATTGGCATATCAATTGTCAAGGAATAGTTAAAGTAGGATTGAAAATGTTATTCATTAATTAGCAGTATTACTTGCAAGAGTATGCTGAGTGTAAGAATGCGAAATTTCTTAAAGTATATTTGCTTTTATTAAAAAGCTATTCTCAAACCGCCACCATGTTGTTTCGGCTTATAAAATTGGAAGCTGAAAGACAGGTATAGCAGCATGTTTTTTTTTTTTAATCATGTGATTTGTGCTATGTAAAAATATAAAAATTTAAAAAATTATTCAATACATATATAAAATGTTTGGTCATATGTTCAAATAAAAAGCATCACATGAAAGTACCTAATACAAACTATGAAATTAATCAATATAATAATTGTCTCAAAGCCCTATGTTTAGAGCTCTATGCTTTATTCGACCTACGAACAAAGCAACTTTTTTACGCAATCTGCAACTATGCTCGACTTTCAATTCAATTAAATTATGTCCTAATGCATGTCAATTTTGTACAATCTTTTGTAGGACGGTAATAATTATCATTGTCCTATATAAGCGCCGACAATTCTTGTTAATGTATAAATCCACAACATCGTGACAATCAACATGTATGGTGACACATGCTGCAATATCGTGAGAGCAAGGGAATACATATATTAAACATAAATATTACTAGACCCATGGCATATGGCATTGCAAGGTCTACCAATGGCACGTCTTCGAGGGCTAAGAGACCCTATTGCTTGTTTTGTTTGTTGGCCCACAAGCTCAAGCCATAGTAATTTTATTTTATTGGCTTTTCAATTTAGCACGATGACACAAGACTGTTCGGAGACATTATACTTATACTGCATTTTATTTTAACAAAACTTCATACATTTTCTTTCATGCCATTAGAATTTTATTTAGCACATACTAAATTTCCTTTTACACATATCTATATACAATCTAGCAAATTTATATACATTTCTCATTTGTTTAAAGAATAAGACTATAATTCAAGGAGATGTTCTAATTGTTAAAGAAGTAAGTTTACTATCTTGATTACTCGAGCTCAAACCTTAAGTTAATATTTAGGTAAATTAATTTTCATGCTAAAGTGAGAATTATCTCTTAAAGTTGCTCACAGAGGAACTTAATCTCTGTCAAATGCAAAAGCTAACCCGATGATAACATTACTATGCAATTAAAAAAAAAATAAAAGAGACAGAAATGAAAACTCGGGTAAACATGGTTGGTGACTGGTTGTTTGGCTTCTTATCCAATATTAGTAATATATAAGTGTAACATTTTTTTTATATTAGTAATATATATGGCATCAAAATTTGCCGGAGTTATTAATGCATCAAAATTTGTGGAATTAATTGTGATCGTAAATTTATTCGTCAATTCTATAAACATAATGCAGTACAAATTAAAGTCCATATAATATACACTTGAAAAATTTATTCCTCTAATCAAGCGATATGTATATATTATAGATATGTAAGTTGGGTGCTGGTGTTGTTGTGATATCCTATTATCTTTTTAGGGTATTAATATTTAACATGATTTGTTAAACATTTTATTGGTTGTTATTTTTCATAACAAATACTTAAAGTCTAAAAAATAAAAGTAAATCAATAAATAAATGACAAATCAGTTTAGGCACAAGTACTCAAGAAAAACAAAGATGAGTAACAAAGTAATATCATATAACATTGGAGATTTAATTTAAGAGTCTCGATCAAACTCTTAGTGCAAAAAAAAAAAATGTAGTGAGAAGTGAAAATGTAATTGAAAAAAAAAAAAGAAGTGAAGTTAAGAATATGGAAAAAAAAAAGAAAAGTAGAAAGAGAAATTCGAAGTTATATATTTAAAAAATAAAATAATAAGAAAATTGACATAGAAATTTGGATATCATATATCAAATATTATTTAATATACTTTTATATTTACCTTTATATGATTATTAATATATATTTGCCGACTATGCAAATAAAGTAAGTACCTTTGTAAAACTTCATGGACAAAAAAAAATTAAAAACTACTCTTCTCTATTTAAACTAAACATATTAGTCATATATAAACCATGATATATTTTCAAGTAATATTCTCAAGAAATATTACAGAATATATCAAACAGCACCGTTTATTTATGAACATATAGTGCAATTCAAAGAATTTCTTAAGGCTATAGTAGTACAGTTAACCTCTTTTTCCTTGTTTAGCTTTTTACATTTGAGGATGTAAATGTACTGATCAGTCCTTAAAACTTAGAGATGAACTTGAATGTTTATACATAGCACTCACGTAGAATACACTTTACTCACCCATCTCTGAAGCCATATCTCTTAATTAATAATTAATTGATCGCCTAAACCAAAAATTAATACACAAAATCTTTGATGTTGTTGATCATATAATCACTTTCTTTCTCTCAATGAGTCTCTGATCCTATCTCTCACTTATCACTCAATTAACCTTCACTTAATTTATGCTAATTTAGGATTAGGAAAACCACCTTTAGGCGCCTATATTAAACGTTGTTATAAATCCTAACTCCATCACACTACTCTTTCATTTTTTGTCCATAAATGAACTCGAATGTGCATATTAGTCCTTAAAACTTAGAGATAAACTCGAATGTTTATACATAGTACTCACATAGAACACAGTTGGCGCACCCATCTTTGAAGCCATTTATCTATTAATTAATAATTAATTGATCTCCAAATCAAAAATTAAAGCACAAGCATCTTTGAAGTCGTTGATCATATAATCTTCTCTCTCTCTCTCAACGAGTCTCTGATTCTATCTCTCACTTATCACTCAATTAACATTCACTTAATTTGTGCTAATTTAAGAATTAGAAAAATTGTCTTTAGGCGCCTATATTAAACGTTGTTATAACCCTAACTCCATCACACTACTCTTTCATTCTTCCACAATCTCTCTTTCTTTCTGCCACATTCTGATCACAACTCTCTATTTGCTCTTCCTATTTCTTTTCTTTCTTTACTTGTTTGCTGCCATTCTGATTATTCTTGGTAAAAGCTACCAGTATCAGTAGTATGTCTTTTAATTTGGTTTTGCTACTCATCCTGGTTTTCCTATTTTATCTTTTCCCCTTTCACATGAACTATGTATACCAGATTGAAAGCTTTGTTTGCATGCTTTCAAGCTCCGGTCTTCAGGTTGGTCAGGGAACTAGTTTTCATTCCTATCCCTTGCTTGTGTGTAAAGGAAAATGTGTTGATTCATGAGTATTTTAAGCTTGTAGTAAATCAATTTGAATGCAGGTTTTGTTTTACTTTGGAGCACTGATTTTTTCTCTTCTCAGTTGAGGACTTGGGGGGCAGCTAGAAACTTGTATCTTAGTAGTTAAACTATAGTGAAAAGACCACTAAATGCAAGTTTGGTATGATAGAAAAAGAAGGAAATGAATAGTGAATGAAATGAGAAAGGAATGACATTTCTTAGCGATTGCATATTCATTATCTGATTTTTTTTTATCAAATAAAGGAATGTGAATTTTTCATTCCATTCCTTTCCATCACACCAAACGGGCCCAAATAATAATATGT
Organism: Castanospermum australe; assembly: GCA_019955255.1. Classification (NCBI taxonomy): domain Eukaryota; kingdom Viridiplantae; phylum Streptophyta; class Magnoliopsida; order Fabales; family Fabaceae; genus Castanospermum; species Castanospermum australe. The sequence continues at coordinate 25,687 of NSJW01000697.1, read as the reverse complement.
GTCTCCCGCCCTACCCTACTATACTATATATTACTTTTTTTTAAAAAAAGTTACTTGCATATATTATTTGAGGTATTTGCATATATCAATTGTCAAGGAAAAGTTCAAGTAGGATTGAATATGTTATTAATTAATTATCCGTGTTACTTGCAAGAGTATGCTGCCGGTGTAAGTATGCCAAGTTTCTAAAAGTATATATTTACTTCTATTAAAAAGCTGTCCTCAAACTGCCACCTTGTTATTTATGGCTTATAAAATTAGAAGCTGAAAGACCGCTATTGCACCATGGTTTTTTTTTTTTTATCATGTGAATTGTGCTTTGTAAAAATAAAAAAAAATATACAATTTAATTAATACATATATAAAATGTTTGGTCATATGTTCAAATAAAAAGTATCACACGAGAGTACCTAATACAAATTACGAAATTAGTCAATATAATAATTGTTTCAAAGCCCTATGTTTAGAGCTTTATGCTTTATTCGATCTATGACCAAAGCAACTTTCTTACGCAATATTTAGCACATTTTATACTGCTTTTTATCTTAACAAAACTCTTGAGTCTTGGCATTTTCTTTCATGCCATTCGAATTTTATTTAGCACATTCTAAATTTCCTTTTACACATATTTATATACAATCTAGCAAATTTATATACATTTCTTACTTGTTTGAAGAATAAGATTATAATTTAAGGAGTTGCCCTAATGTTTAAAGAAGTAAGTTTACTATATTGATTACTCAGGTATAAACCTCAAGTTAATATTTAAGTAAATTAATTATCTTAAATGTATCATTACCATGGAATGGAATAAAAAACAAAAGAAAAAAGAGTATGAATATGCCTTTTGTCTCATATTCGAAAAATCAGAATACGATAATATAATGCATGATCCAAGTAGAATGCTCCTCCTGTAGCCAAGATGAATGTTGATGAAAGTTCAAATGAAAACTAGGGCAAACATGGTTTTTGGAGGTTTATCTAGTGATAATGTTGGTAACTGGTTGTTTGGCTTCTTAATCCGTATTAAAGTATATACAAACATGGTGGTTGAGGTTACATAATAGGAGTAAGCAACGTTTTTTTTAATATTAATAATATATATATATGGCATCGAAATTTTGGAATTACTTGTGATAAATTTATCCTCAATTCTATACACATAATACAATGCAAATTAAAGTCCATATAATATACCACTTGAAAAATTTATTCCTCTAATAAAGTGATACATACATATTATAATATGTAATGTTGGGTGTTAGTGTTGTTGTAATATCCTATTATCTTTTTAAGGTTCCAACATCCAAGATGATTTATTAAGTATTTAAGGGTTTTATTATTTTCATAAAAAATGCTTAAAGTCTAAAAAATAAAAGTAACAACCAACAAATCAATTTATATAAAGGTACTCAAGAAAAAAAAAAAGATGAGTTGCAAAGTAATTAATATCATATAACACTGGAGATTTAATTATTAGAAACATAATAGCTTCATGAAAAATTTCGAATTTCTCCAAACTTGCACCAGAGCAAAGTTGGAAATAGAAGAAGAAACAAATTACGAGTCTCGGTCAAACTTGAGTGCAAAAAAAAAATGTAGTGAGAAGTGAAAATGTGTTTTTTTTTTTTTAAAAAAAGAAGTGAAGTTAAGAATATGGAAAAAAGAAAAGTAAAACGAGAAATTTTTTAAAAATAAAATAATAATAAATTGAGATAGAAATTTGGATATCATATATCAAATATTATTTAATATACTTATATATTAACCTTTATATGATTATTAACATATTTGCCAACTATGCGAATAAAGTACGTTTTTAAAACTTCATGGACAAAAAAAATAAAAATAATATTATTCTTCTCTATTTAAAGTAAAAATATTAGTAATGTATAAACCATGATATATTTTCAAGTAAATTCTCAAGAAATATTGCAAAATATATCCTAAAAGTACTGTTTATCCTTTTTCCTTGTTTAGCTTTTCAATCCTTAAAATTTAGAGATGAACTCAAATGTTTATACATATCACTTACATAGAACACACTTGACTTACCCATCTCTGAAGTCATATTTATTAATTAAAAATTAATTGATCTCCAAATCAAAAATTGATTCCACAAAATCTTTGAAGCGTAATTAACCTTTACTTAATTTGTGCTAATTTAGGATTAGGAAAACTCCTTTTAGGAGCCTTAATATTAAAGGCTCCATCACACTACTCTTTCATTCTTATCACAATTCTTTGTTTGCTCTTCCAATTTCCTTTCTTTTCTTTACTTATTTGCTGCCATTCTGATTATTCGGACCTAACAGGATGCAAGGGACAGGAACCGTGGGCGACAAGAAAGCTATTGTATTATACGGTTCATGGCCAACCTTGGATTTGTTCTCTGATATTTCAGCCCAGGAGTCATCGGAGAGGTTGTCTTGCACTGCCAACGGTGAAATTGCAAAAAGGGAAAGATCATCTCGGACTCGGAGCCTTTCTTCTTCTTCTTTGGATAAATTGGCACCAGAACTTTTTACGGAAATTCCAATGGAGAATGCCCACAAACAGAAAGAATCACTTTCACTGGGTAGAATGGAAGACACAAAGAATAATAAAAAAGATAATAAAGCTCTTCACTCATATTATGGGTCTTGGGCTCCATTGGATTTGTTGGCAGACGTTGCCGCTTCCATTCTTGAGAGTGAACAGGCGACGCCCAAACCCTCTCCGGTTTCTTCTTCTTTAGGTGTATTGGTAGAGACAGCACCACAACCGTGTAAAACGGAGGATCAAGAACAGGCCTCCCTCAGCCTCAAGAAAGGGCTTTCGATTTCTGCGAAGATAACCAAGAATTGTAGTGATTCATGGAACGAGCTCTCAGCGGAAGATGATGAACCATAAAAGGTGTTGTCCAAGTGAAGGTCCAGGAGAAGAGGAAAGGCTCAAACCAAAGAACAAGAAACAGAGAAAGATGACCGTGTCAGAGAAGAACCCACCACCAGAATTACCCGCTGAATTCAAGAACCGCATCAGGGAGTTGCAGGGAAGTGATGTGAAATTCGTCATGCGAAAGCAAACTGTTTAACACCGATGTGAACACGAACAACAATCGCCTTTCGATGCCACAGAGCCAAATCCAGTGCGAGTTCCTCAACGAAGAGGAGAAGGCGATGTTGGGTGAACGGGAAGGCGATAGAAGACGACCTGTGGGGGTGCAAGTGAGTCTGTTGGACCCATGCCTGAGCGAGTTCACTCTGTGCTTGAAGAAGTGGGACATGAGGACTACGTGCGTCTACAATCTTTGTGCAGAACTGGAAAGCTATTGTATCGGAAAATAAGCTGCAAAGTGGTCATGAACTCCACATCTGGTCTTTTAGGGTTTATGGCAATTTATATTTTTTATTGAATTGCAAGAAAGAGTAGTTGTTGGGGTTTTAATTAATGTTTATGTCCAGCTGGGTAACTTTTTTGGGCAGCAAGTGTAATAGAATTGCAATGGTATATATTAATCACTTGTTTCAATTGTCAGTTGTGGTATTTTGTTTTCTTTCCTATTTGTTAGGCATGCTATAATGGGGAGGAGAAAGTTTTTTATTTTTTTTTTAAAAAAAGAAATAGCTAGGAGAGATATTTTCCTAGATTAAAATGCTTCTTGTTGACCATAAAGACAAAATGAAAGGGCTCTAATGAAAGTTCTGTCCATCTGAAAAATTGAGCATAAGTTAAAGCTATCAATTACCATTTTTTTTTTTCAATGTGCTACTAGTGAAAAATTAGCTCCACAGATCTCATGGATTGGGAAAATTAAATGCACGCAAAACAATGTAACCATTTTTTTTTCCTTGAGAAATCCTCTTTCGTTAACTTTTAGACTGTTTTGGTTACTTTCAGAAGGGGCAATATATTTGGGGATGAAATAATCTACGCAGTCAAGTTAGACATTAGCTTTGTAAGCCATCAGCTATCCACAACTCAATTCTAATATGAAGCTGGGTACTGCAGGGTTTATATAGATATCTTGTTAAAACTATTTGAGCAATGCTATTTGAATACTAATTATATAAGGGAAAAAAAGCGATGTATATATGTGACAGGTGACAACAAAATACCGTGAGAGAATTTGAAGTCAGATGCAGAAAGTGATGTGTAAATAATTAAATCTAATTAATGTTACAAATCACAATATTAAAGAGTTTCACAAAAGAACAACAGTTTGTGCACGTCATTGCAGCTTGTGGATGGCTCTGCTCGTGTTATTGTTCCTTATCATAACACTAGCATTATTTTTAGTGTTGTGGCTTCTTACAAGCTCTAAAATACTCGTAAGTGCATGAATCATACAATAGTATAGTGTAACAAATACGAGGTCGACTTCACAGAGACTTTGACTAAAGTTATTGATCAATTTTTTTAATCTAGTTGGACAAAAACATTTCAAACTCTAAAATAAAAAATGCAGAAATTAAATGAGTCAAAGTAAAAATAAAAATTAATAGACGCAATAGATAAATTGAGAGCTTAACCAAGTGCAAATTGACTAAAAATCAGAATCTATCAAGATTAACTTTAGCATCAACTATGTCAACTATGTCAGAAATTATTCTCAGATAATTATCTCATGAACATCTAGCGATGAAGCATGTGTTCACGGAAAATATATCAATTATGTTCTAAAAGTCATAATTAATTGCATGCTTTATTTACCTAATTAGCAGTAAACTATCAAATCATCCTATGTATCCCTGTATAGAAATCACAATTGATATCTAACAATTACCGTTAATACTCAGATAGCAAGAACAAACTCAAAGTATGGGAAAAGCCTAACTAAATTCATCTAAAACTTTATTCAAACTAACTAATAGGCAAATAAAAAAATAAACTTTAAGATATCAAAACTGGGCAATAATAATCAAACACAGTTTCGTCTAAAACTAATAAAGTTTTATCATTACCTTAGAAAACGAATCTAAAGAGACATACAGAGTTTAAAAGATAACATATCCTCAATCCTTGCCCTCTTGTGTGGTGTAGTATCCTCTTGCACTATTTTTTGCCTTATGCTCTCTAGTCCCCTTGGCTCGCCCCTTGTTGTTCGCTTTCTTAGTTCTCTTTTTATAACTACATTGGTTGTATTCTAGCCCAAGTAGGTGACCGTGAGCCACAACCTCTCATATCCAAGGCAATATCTTCACTATCAAATTTGCTTCAAATCTTCAATGTCCATTTAAATTAACGTCAAATCTACTCTGAATCTTTAATATGCTACAAGATATTATAATTAATTAGAATTGATGTCTTTTTAAAGAAAATAATCAATAATGTCACAAATTTATTTAAATTAATTTAATTCAAAACATTGTAAAACATATTTTTTTATATAAAAAACATGCAATTTTAGGTTATTATCACTTAGCAACTCATACAAGCAAGTCAATCTTGTTATTAGAGCACTGTAGATTACTGGACACTTATAATTTTCTGCCGTCAAAATGATTGGAGGTTCATTTAACATGAAAACTAACATTTTCCAGTTATAGCAAACATCAAGGGAAGTTTAGTAATAGAAGAAAAAAATTTGTGTATGAGAGTTGAGATGGGGTAAACTTGAGAGAGGGGATAAAATGTATTTTACCTTGTTAAAATAACCCCATGTTTTTTGTATCAAATTTTTATTAGAGAAGTATAAGCAATCCCTTGATATTGTATATGCGCCCCTTTTTTTATCTTATAAAAACTGACATTTTTTCCATACTATTTGAATAATTTTTTTTGAAAGTTTTTTTATACATATCTATATGCAATTCTAACCCTCCTATTACGCATATAAATACAGAGTTTTATAGGATTATTGCTATTTCTCATATATACTTTTTCTTGGCATTCGAAACATTTGAATGCTACAATACAATGCATGGTCCATGTGGAATCCTCCTCCTGACGGTTAATATAAGCTCAAGGAAACCTAGGTGTAGATGGTTTAGCTAAGCTATGGGGATAACGTTAGCAACTGGTTGTTTGGCTTCTTCAATTCTCCAATATCATTGTTGAGATTTCTATGCAATATCACTAACTTATTTTCTGTTTCCCTTTTTTTTCCGGTACAACTTACCTTCTGTTTCCATTAGTGGTATATGGCATCACAATTTGCAAGAGTAATTAATGCATTGGAAATTGTGTAACAAATGATAAAACCATCCTCTTTTCATTTAGCCCTTTTTAAAACAATAAATATACTTTACATAATAAAGTATAAAGTGTAGTATTTATAATTAATTAATTAGTAATTAAAAAATTAACAATTTAGAATTTTTTTAGCCTTTGAAGATTCGGCCTGGGGTCCCAATTCACTTTCACTGCAAATAATAATTTTTGAGGTTAACAATTTAGAATTTAATAAAAGGTTTTGTGTTAAGTAGTTAAAAATAAAAATTGTTAAATAAAAAGTATAAATATTTAATGTCTTAAAAATTCAAAACTCATTTAATACTTTTTTTAAATAGATAATTAAGTGAAAGGTAATAAATATTATTTTTATTTCTTAACATGTGCTCTTAGGATACATATTAACAAAACCCTTTAGTAAAATATAAGCACATAGATAATAAAGTACAAATATGACGTTAAAATCTTCTCTTTTGATTTTTTTTATTAATAATTGTCCACGTGCACTTTCCTTTGTGAAGTACACCGATCACTTTAAAGGATTTAAATCTTACAATATAAAGTCTCTATAATGTGTCATTGGAAAATTTGTATTCCTCTAATCAAGTAATAAATATTAGAGTATGTTACATGAGGTTTAAGGAGACACAAAACTATAACCCATGAGGTGTTGACTGCAGTTCGATTCTTAGAAATTACATCGTATGAGGAGAGTCATACTATTATCACTACCAGCCTAAAGAGATTAAGGTTTATGAAGCAGTTTAAATAGGTCAAATTTTATAAGGATACTCCTAGTTCACACCCAAAAAAGGAGACACAAAACTATTATGCTGGGTCATTCCTATGTGGAGGCCCAAACCCACTTACTATTAGGGTTACTTTAGTATTCTTCTAGTGTGTCTTTTGTGGTGGCTACCAGCCAAGAGAGTGGCTGAGTTTGATAAGAAAAGAGAGAGGTTTTGGAAAAATACAACTTTTTCCTTTTCTATCCAATTTTGATTGAGCGGACGATCGCATGGTGATTTCTTCACCAATTGGATTGTAATTTTAACTGTAGCTTCCTCACTCATTATTTCTTCAACTTATGGTGGAGATCATGTTTCTAGATGTCTAGAGTGCCCAGAAAATTTGTGAGCAGAGACAGTTTTCTGGTGACATTTTTTAGCTCCTTGTTTGTTTTTAATCTCGATGATGATTTGGGCCCTTGTGAGTAACCTTTTGATGTTGTGGAAGAGTTAAATGTATGTTCTAGTGCTTGTAACCAAAGTGATTTTTTATTGTCCAATGATTTTTTTTCTTTCACATTAAGACGTTTTTCACATTTAATTTAGTGTTTTGATTTTGTGACATTATTTCTTTCATATTTGGTCTTGTTTGATTTACTTTATTGCTTCCTAATTGGTTCTCACAAGCAAGGTTGTCTCAAAATCACATGCCAGCATGTAAATTCACCTGATTTTACGAGTTGTTAAGGTTAGGTATATAGAGGAGATGTCTTTCCTCTTTTTTTCTTTATCTTTTCTTTCTCAATTTTTGAGAGACCAAATTGGAATTTTTATATTACTATTACATCAGGTAGCCCGTCACAAGTTCACATTTGCCTTTTTTCTCCCTTTCCACGTCATGCAACTCCTTGATCTTCCCACGTTTCCTTCTTTTATATAAGTAGTTGTGGTTTTTCCAGCCCAATTAACACAAGATGCATCAATTATTAAATGACACACACAAGTGACCCCCAATATTAGATGCAATTACACAAATTTTGTTAAATTAATTTAATTCAAAACATAATAAAACGTTTTTTTATATAAAAAACATGCAATTTTAGGTTATTATCACTTAGCAACTCATACAAGCAAGTCAATCTTGTTATTAGAGCATTGTAGATTACTGGACACATATAATTTTCTGCCGTCGAAATGATTGGAGGTTCATTTAATATGAAAACTAACATTTTCCAGTTATAGCAAACATCAAGGGAAGTTTAGTAATAGAAGAAAAAAATTTGTGTATGAGAGTTGAGTTTTTTTGTTTACTAAACAATAGTTATTTTTACTTAACAAAATTATTTATAATTTTAATAAAGCTAATTATATAAATAGAAGTAAAAAAATTTGGATTGAGAGGCATGATAGTGACTCTGAAGATGCTAATAGATTATTGGCACATTTGTTTTAGCGTTTAGCAAACCTGAATGCAAGTTTGACAGAATAAAGAATAATGTTACTTTCCCACAATGTGTGGTCTCAGTACCGTCTAATTGCCAAAAAATTTAAAACAAATGCCATATAATGATACTAAAATAGGATATTTCTTTGGTATCCATTCTTTTTTTACTTAATTGTAGTTTCGATCCTTCTATTTTAGCAAAATGAACGATTTAGTTCTTCTATTTTGAAAATGAACAAGTTGGACCTCTTTCTTTGAAAATTTAGGATATTGTGATTTGATAACAATAATTGTTTTTTGGATTAGGTTGGTGTTAAATGTACTTATTTTATGACATTTTTTCTAGGCTATCAAGCCAATTTTACCTATAGAAAAATAGATTTTTCTATTAACTGATAACATTGAAATTTTTTATATTAAAAAACAGCCACATTAGCACTGATTTCACATATTACAATTTAACATATTTAAAGAATTAATTAGAGGAGGTTTACCATGAAAAATAACCAAGAATAACAAATATGAAAGTTTTGATAAAAATAAGGAATAAAATGAGTAGAAAACAATATGAATATAAAAACTTAATTAATTTATTTTTATTTAAAATTGTGTTATAGTATCCTATTAATTATATTCAATTATATTATTAAAAATATTCTCCACTTTGAGATATCTAACTTTCATTTTCCCACTTTTTTATTACTATATTTCGTTAAATACAATTTGAAGGAAAAAAAAAAGTAAAAATTTACAATTACAATAAACATGAAACACTTCATATCCTAACGTTTACATCTACCTTTCATTTTTTCCACTTTTTTTTTATTATTAAATAATTAAATCCAAAATTTTAAAAAAAGGTAAAACTTACAGTTACAATAAAGCCTAACACTTAATATATTATATGTATTCAAACGCTTAATATATTGCACCGAAAAAAAGACACTTAATATATTAACACTATATAGTTTCATTTACATTCAAATGCTACTTAATTCTCACATTTTAAAAATAAAAATAAAATGATGCATATTGGTAAGCCTTCTCACTAATCATCATGCTTTTCGATAATTAAAGGATAAGAAGCGTAGATTTTCTATTAGTTATGCACCAACACTGCTGCCTCTCATTAATCATCATCCTTTTAAGATAATTAAGAATAACGAAGGGTGGATAATCTATTAACTATGCACCAACACTGCTCCTCCTTATTCAAAATAACAAATTATAAAAAACTTTTTCACACAAGTGATAATTAAAGAAGTGAGATAGTAGAAAAGGAAGTATATAAATAATTGGAGAAATTAATATTTTAATACTATAAAATATTTTAATTTGTTAAAACAAATTAATCTTTATGATTACTATCAAAGTGTTTGGATAAATATAGAAAAGTGATAATAAGCAAAATTAGTTTGAACTAAACCTAAAGAACCATTATCTAATAAAACATGTTTTATGAAAATAAAAAAAGACAATTGGTTAGAAGGAATGACCATGTATAAGTAGAAGGGTCAATATATAGAGACACGCATCAATAATACTTTCATATACTCCTAAAACATTTGTCTCACTCCATTCTTTTTCACTAATCTCCTTCCTACTCTTCATTAATGGACGGAGGCCTTGTAGCTTTTCTTGCTCCTCATCCTCCTCTTTCATATCTTGATTCACATAGTAATGACAAAATGAATAGTGATTACTTAAATTCGTTTCCACCTTGGTTATCGATTCTTTCCTAGTGACATAGAGTTGATCGAGCTTTACTTGAAGGCCAAGATATCTCATCGTTATGTTGTTCCTAATCAAATTTTTGACGTTGATGTCTACATGCATTCTCCTCAAGAATTAACTGGTTTGTGATTATCATCTATATCTGCAATATGTTCATAATCATATTCTTTTTCTTTTTCTTTTTCTTTCTGTAGTTTACGAAATCATTAGTTGATTAAATTTATATAGCAATTGCTGCATTTTGTTCAATTGTTTTACGTTACGCAGATATTTATAAACGCAAGGGAGAGAATGCTACGTACTTTTTCACTCCAAGAAACCGAAAATATCCGAATGAGAATCGTCCAAATCGAGCATGAGAGATGTTGGTTTCTGGAAGGCTAGTGGAAAAGATCACCCAGTAATATATAATGGTAGTGTTATTGGGTTTAAGAGAGCGTTTGGCTTTTCATTTAGGATCTCCCAAAGATGCAGTGAAGACGGACTGGCTCATGCAAGAGTTTATTCTTGATAAAAATGAAGGTGATCACCAAGAGAATATTGAGAGTTCACTTGCATCTCCCCATTCCAAGGTAAAATACTCGTGAGACTCATGCAGATAAGACGCTTCTGTTTTTTACTCTTTTTTTTTAAGTGAATGATTCAAGTTTATAGTGCATGTGAGTTATTCTCTATATGCCAGATCTAAAATTCATGTGACTAAAGTTTTGGCCTTTGGGTCCATACGGCCAGTACATGTTTGAATTATAAAAGAGATCATTTTATATGTATTTGAGTCTTTGGTTTCTTATTTCTCTATTGCTTTTAGCTCATCGCTCTGAATCTGCGTTTTTGTTCAATAGTGCAACTATTTGAAGTATAATTTGCTGTTATAATGTGGGTTATGTGCATCGAGTTATGTGCATATGTAGCCTCTGCCGGCAATGTTTGAACTTTGACGTGGATCAATGTTTATGGTTGGATTGGTATAAGTTATCCATTTCAAATTCTTTGAGCATATTTTGGCACTTTAGTTTTTTTTTTTTTTTACTTACAAAAAATGTTCAGATATTCAAACATCAACTGTGGGCTCAATAGTAAAAAAAAAAAAATAGTGTATAGTTTTTAATGTATATGTGCAGTTCTGTGTATAATTATCTGTTAACTTCAATTCTAAAGTTCAAATCTCTTACTCATTTGTCCATGTGTGTGCGCGTGTGTCTACATATAAATATATATATACAGATGCAGTTGGACGATTGGGTTCTATGCAAAATTTATATTCATGCCATCCATCCTAAAGCATTATGCCCATCACCTAAAGCAATTAATTCTGATAATTATGATCCATTCATGCCAATGTCAGATGGTTCTGCTTTCAGAGTGTCACCATATCCAGTCATGCCTATGTTAGATGATTCTGCGCTCCCAATGGACAAGTATGATTCATTCATGCCAATGCTAAATGGTTCGTCTACATATAGAGTGCCACCAATCATGCCAACATCAGATAATTCTGCGCACAAGAATGATCCATTCATGCCAATGATAGATGAATCTTCGTTTAGAGTGCCACCATTGGACAATAAGTATGATTCAGTCATGTCAATGCTAGATGGTTCTATGCTTCCATTGCAAACATTAGACGAGTGTGATCTGTTACAATTGATAAATTTTGATGATGTTGATATGCTGGCATTGGAGGAACACTTAAACTTCTTAGCTCATCCTCAACCCAAAGAACCTTTTCCTTAAGCCATCTCCATCGACATTATATTTTTCACCAAAAGATGAAAAGAAAAAAAAGAAAGCCATCTTCACCATTACTCCACCCTTTCCCCAATGTAGTGAATGTTAATGAAATTGTTAGGTTTTGATAATTGTCTTATTTTAATGGATGAATTATATTCTTGTAATGATTTTTGTTTTTTAGGCGCATTATGTTGCTACAATGTAGGAGAATACTTGCTTAAAGTTTTATATATACTACTTCGTCAAATTGTTAATACCACAAAGACGTTTAGTTGAAAAATTTAATCATCAAATTTTTTTACTTATTACTATATATATTAACGATGTGTATTTTGTCACCTATTATTATTCCACCACTCCATTTTTACTTGAATTTGGATCATGTGCACTTCAACTAGAAGTGCATCTAGAGAGATAAGCATAAAAAGTAAATTTTATAATTTTAAAAATTTTGGGATTCACATACTCTCTATCTATTGTACTTGTAGTTCAACTTTTGAGATTCAAGACAATGTCATTATCTTTTACTAGTTTTTATTTATTTTTAAACAAACATTTGAAGTCATTTGGGTTATTAAATTGTTTTGGCGTGTATTATATCCTCAAGAAATTACAATTTAACCGTAGGAAAGTAAGTAAAGTATGATATATATATATATATATATATATATGTATGTATGTATGTATATATGTATGTATATATATATGTATGTATGTATGGTATATATGTATGTGTATTTGTATATATATTTACATATATCCACATATATATGCATACATATATATACATACATGTATATATATTATATGTATATATGTATTTATGTATACATATACATATATACATTACACACATAATATATAATCATATATATAATATATATATATATAGTTATATATAATCATGTATTAATATTTAGTTATTAATTAAATGGTTAACGAAATTTGCAATACAATATTTGTCCTCATTATTGCTAATTTGGTTGAAGAAAAAGTAATACCAATGAGCTATATTTAGTAGATTTGATTAAATTTTGAACAATTTCTATGCAATATGAGTAACTTATTTTCTGTCTCCCTTTTTTTTCCGGTACAACTTATCTTCTGTTTCCATTAGTCGTATATGGCATCACAATTTGCAAGAGTAATTATTGCATTGGAAATTGTGTAACAATGATAAAACCATCCTCTTTTCATTTAGCCCTTTTTTAAAACAATAAATATACTTTACATAATAAAGTATAAAGTGTAGTATTTATAATTAATTAATTAGTAATTAAAAAATTAATGATTTAGAATTTTTTTAGCCTTTCAAGATTCCTATGGGGTCATAATCCACTTCTACTGCGAATAATAATTTTTGACGTTAACATTTTAGAATTTAATAAAAGGTTTTGTGTTAAGTAATTAAAAATAAAAAATTGTTAAATAAAAAGTATAAATATTTCATGTCTTAAAAAGTTTAAAACTCATTTAATACTTTTTTAAATAGATAATTAAGTGAAAGGTAACTAAATATTATTTTTATTCTTCACATATGCTCTTAGGATACGGTGTTAATAAAACCCTTTAGTAAAATATAGGCATATAGATAATAAAGTATAAATACGACGTTAAAATCTTCTCTTTCGATTTTTTTATTAATTAATTGTCCACGTGAACTTTCCTTTGTGAAGTACACCTATCACTTTAAAGGATTTAAATCTCACAGTATAAAGTCTCAATATTGTATCATTGGAAAATTTGTATTCCTCTAATCAAGTAATAAATAGTAGAGTATGTTACATGAGGTTTAAGGAGACACAAAACTATAACCCACGAGGTGTTCATTGCCGTTCAATTCTTAAAAATTACATCTTACAAGGAGGGTCATATTATTATCACTACCAGCCTAAGAATATTAGGTTTATGAAGCAATTTAAATAGGTCAAATTTTATAAGGATACTCCTAATTCTCACCCAAAAAAGGAGACACAAAACTATTATGTTGGGTCATTCCTATGTGGAGGCCCAAACCCACTTACTATTAGGGTTACTTTAGTATTCTTCTAGTGTGTCTTTTGTGGTGGCTACCAGCCAAGAGAGTGGCTGAGTTTTATAAGAAAAGAGAGAGGATTTTGAAAAAACACAACTTTTTCCTACTCTATCCAATTTGATTAAGCGGACGATCGCATGGTGATTTCTTCTCCAATTGGATTGTAATTTTAACTGTAGCTTCCTCACTCATTGTTCTTCAACTTATGGTGGAGATCATGTTTCTAGATCTCTAGAGTGCCTAGAAAATTTGTGAGCAGAGGCTGTTTTCTGGTGACATTTTTCAACTCCTTGTTTGTTTTTCATCTCGTTGATGATTTGGGCCCTTGTGAGTAACTTTTTGATGTTGTGGATGAGTTAAATGTATGTTCTAGTGCTTGTAACTAGAGTGAACTCCTTTGTGCCTTCATTTGGTGACAGTGGAGACTTTTATTGTCCCATGATTTTTTTTCTTTCACATTAAGAAGTTTTTCACGTGAAATTTAGTGTTTTGATTTTGTGACATTATTTTCTTTCATATTTGGTCTTGTTTGATTTACTTTATTGCTTCCTAATTGGTTCTCATAAAGCAAGGTTGTCTTAAAATCACATGCCAGCATGTAAATTCAACTGATTTTACATGTTGTTAAGGTTAGGTATATAGAGGAGATGTCTTTCCTCTTTTTTTTCTTTATCTTTTCTTTCTCAATTTTTGAGAGACCAAATTGCAATTTTTATATTACTATTACATTAGGTAGCCCGTCACAAGTTCACATTTGCCTTTTTTTCCCCCTTTCCTACGTCATGCAACTCCTTGATCTTCCCACGTTTCGCTTCTTTTATATAAGTAGTTGTGGTTTTTCCAGCCTTAATTAACACAAGATGCATCAATTATTAAATGGCACACTCAAGTGACCCCCAATATTAGATGCAATTACATATTAGGACCATAATCCATTTAATTTTTTTGGTACAATGAAGGCACGAAGATTTATGTTGTATTAGAGAAATATGCATATTTGGGGATTTGTTTTGATGGTTATTTGATGTTAATTATAATTAATTTGTGTTGTTTTTTGTTTGAATTTGCTAACTGTCTCCTTCTAGCATATTCTTTGATTCTTTTTGGTGTTTTTGGGGTTTGAAGGAATTTTGGACGAGGTTTTTTTGGAAGATTTGATGATGAAAAAGGCTTGGAGTCAAGTTTGATTGGTTAATCCCATGTTTCTTGACCTTCGCTTAGTATTTTGATGACAACTTGGGCTATAGAGGTCCAAATCAAGTGATTCTAGACTCAAAACTACAACTTTCATGTTGAAGGCAAATTCTAATTCTGCTTTCAAATGATAACATGGCCTAGAGGAAAATCAAATGGCCCAGCCTATGTTCTGAGCCACGAAAGAGCTATTTTGAGATAGAGAATCACATGGCAATAGCCGTGTTAAATCACGTAGTCATGTGATCAAGGGGAGCTACCCAATCATGGCCAAGTGATGTGCGATGGCCGTGTGAATCCTCCAAAGTGAGTCTAGGCCACAAAATGAGACTGGGGTTCATAGGAATAGAGACTGAAAATCACCTAAAACCCTAGAGGAAGAGTAAATTTAGTGAAAGAAGAAGGACCCTCTTATGGAGGCAACTCTATCTTTGGCAAATTGAAAGCACATAGAGAATGAAGATCTCAAACCTTAGATTGAAGATTGAAGAGCACAATGAAGATAATTCTCGTCACCATCAATCCTTATCTTCTCCATTGTTTCATCTTCTATTTTACATCATGTGTTTCTTTTGCTCTTCAAGTTTTACATGTTGTAATTTAACCATGAAAGGCTAGATCTCTTGGTTCTAGGATACAGATGTAACCCTTCTACGAATACTATGTTAGATCTTATTTCTTTCTTAATCAATGACAATTATTGATTTTGATTCAAATTTAGTTTGCTTAATGCCTGTTGCAATGATAGGCCCCATGTTTACATGACCTTAGATATTTGAGTGAAGGATCAAAAGATGAAACTTAATATCTAAACTCTAATAATTGAACCATGGAGATGGGTGCAAGAAATATCTTGATCCTTTAAGGGTTAATGAATTATCAATGGACTTAATGGGTTTTGATTAAATTAATAACCACGAGAG
Source organism: Castanospermum australe (assembly GCA_019955255.1). Lineage (NCBI taxonomy): Eukaryota > Viridiplantae > Streptophyta > Magnoliopsida > Fabales > Fabaceae > Castanospermum > Castanospermum australe. Next base: position 9,742 of record NSJW01000697.1, on the reverse strand, counting down.
CGGGATTAAATTAGTTAAGATACTTTTATGTTACTCAAAAGAGAACATGAAATAACTTAGAATAATTACCTTCAAAAGCATTTTGTTCATTACTAAGAAAAATAAATTTCTATCATACTAGGTAGCTATGGTGAATCTTGATTCATATAGACCTTTTCCATGTCTTTTAAGTCTTACTATTGATTGATTTCATAAATCTTATTTTACTTTTTAATCTTGCTTTTACTTTTAAGTCATTCATTTTGTAAGTCTAAATAATTATAATTGTCAAAGTATAGTATTTGACACGATCCTCGTGAGACCGAATATGATATTATTATGTGAACGTTATGTACACTTGCGAAATGCTAACAATTTAAATCTATAACTTCCTGCAAACTACCCAAACCTCTCACCACTAGCCAATTAATTTTTACGGGTTTCCATTTAATTTGTTTTTGGAACACATGATTAAAATCTCCATTATATATATATATATGTGTGTGTGTGTGTGTGTGGTTATGGATCAATTGACACCGGTATAAATTAAAATTAATCTTACATCATCGAATAACTTTTTATTAGATTTTTTTTTTCCAAAAACACATCGCTTGATTCAAAGTTCCTATCATGTAGATCATATATATAAAATTTTACACTAATCTAAAATTATTTTATACTCTAATAATTTGTCTAAAAATTAACGTAATATATACTTTTTAAATATAAGAAAATATGAACTATTTGATTATATTCTTATTAATGCTCAATTTTTTTGAAACTTGACAAGAAAGATTAACACGAAATGTAGGTTTAATTCAATGATTGGAATGACAAAAATTACATTATATAAAAAGATATTAAATAATATAAGTAATTTGTATAAGTGATGAGTGTCAATTGATCCCTATATATATATATATATATATAAAACTAATTGAATTATGATCCAAAGGCTTCCACCGATTAAGTTTGTACACTATCACTATAAAGATTTGTTTTTTTCGAACCAGTGTCTATGGTGAACAATGCCATTTTTTGTATTTTGATGAGTGTGTAGGCAATATACCTCTGCTAAGAGACCCTATTGTTTGGTTTTGTTTGTTGGCCCACAAGCTCAAGCTACATAGTAATTTTATGCTTTATTGGCTTTTCAATTTAGCACGATGACACAAGACTGTTCGGAGACATTTTACTTATACTGCATTTTATTTTAACAAAAACTCCATACATTTTCTTTCATGCCATTAGACTTTTATTCAGCAAATACTAAATTTCCTTTTACCCATATCTACATACAATCTAGCAAATTTATATACATTTCTCATTTGTTTAAAGAATAAGATTATAATTCAAGGAGATGTTCTAATTGTTAAAGAAGTAAGTTTACTATCTTGATTACTCGAGCTCAAGCCTTAAGTTAATATTTAGGTAAATTAATTTTCATGCTGATGTGGGGATTATCTCTTAAAGTTGCTCACAAGAGGAACTTAATCTTCTATCAAATGCAAAAGCTAACATGATGATAACATTACTATGCAATTTAAAAAAAAAGTAGAGAGAGAGAGAACTGAAAACTTCGGGTAAACATGGATTGGTAACTGGTTGTTTGGCTTCTTATCCAATATTAGTAATATATAAGAGTAACATTTTTTTTATATTAGTAATATATATGGCATCAAAATTTGCTAGGAGTAATTAATGCATCAAAATTTGTGGAATTAATTGTGATCATGAATTTATCGTCAATTCTATAAACATAATGCAATTATAATTAAAGTCCATATAATATACACTTGAAAAATTTATTCCTCTAATCAAGTGATATGTACATATTAGAGTATGTAACGTTGCGCGTTGGTGTTGTTGTGATATCCTATTATCTTTTTCGGGTATTAATATTTAACATGATTTGTTAAATATTTTCATTGGTTGTTATTTTTCATAACAAATACTTAAAGTCTAAAAAATAAAAGTAACAATCAATAAATAAATGACAAATCAGTTTAGGTACAAGTACTCAAGAAAAACAAAGATGAGTAACAAAGTAATATCATATAACATTGGAGATTTAATTAAGAGTCTCGATCAAACTCTTTGTGCAAAAAAAAAATGTAGTGAGAAGTGAAAATGTAATTAAAAAAAAAAAAGAAGTGAAGTTAAGAATATGGAAAAAAAAGAAAAGTAGAAAGAGAAATTAGAAGTTATATATTTAAAAAATAAAATAATAAGAAAATTGACATAAAAATTTGAATATCATATATCAAATATTATTTAATATACTTTTATAGTTACCTGTTTATGATATTTAAAATATATTTGCCAACTATGCGAATAAAGTAAGTACCTTTTTAAAACTTCATGGGCAAAAAAAAATTTTAAAAACTATTCTTCTCTATTTAAACTAAACATATTAGTCATATATAAACCATAATATATTTTCAAGTAAATTCCCAAGAAATATTGCACAATATATCAAACAGCACCGTTTATTTTGAACATATAGTGCAATTTAAAGAATTTCTTAAGGCTATAGTAGTACAGTTGACCTCTTTTTCCTTGTTTAGCTTTTTACATTTGAGGATGCAAATGTACTCATCAGTCCTTAAAACTTAGAGATGAACTCGAATGTTTATACCTAGCACTCAAGTAGAACACACCTTTACTCAGCCATTACTGAAGCCATATCTCTTAATTAATAGTTAATTGATCTCCAAACCAAAAATTAATACACAAAATCTCTGATGCTGTTGATCATACAATCACTCTCTTTCTCTCAATGAGTCTCTGATTCTGTCTCTCATTTATCACTCAATTAATCTTCACTTGATTTATGCTAATTTAGGATTAGAAAACTACCTTTAGGCACCAATATTAAACGTTGTTATAAACCCTAACTCCATCACACTACTCTTTCATTTTTTGTCCATAAATGAAACTCGTATGTGCATTTTAGTCCTTAAAAAACTTAGAGATAAACTCAAATGTTTATACATAGTACTCACATAGAACACAGTTGGCGCACCCATCTTTGAAGCCATTTCTCTATTAATTAATACTTAATTGATCACCAAATCAAAAAGTAATGCACAACATCTTTGAAGTCATTGATCATATGATCTTTCTCTCTCAACGAGTTCTCTGATTCTAGCTCTGACTTATCACTCAATTAACATTCACTTAATTTGTGATAATTTAGAATTAGAAAAACTGCCTTTAGGCGCCTATATTAAACGTTGTTATAAACCCTAACTCCATCACACTACTCTTTCATTCTTCCACAATCTCTCTTTCTTTCTATCACATTCTGATCACAACTCTCTATTTGCTCTTCCTATTTCTGTTCTTTTCTTTACTTATTTGATACCATTCTGATTATTCTGGGTAAATGCTACCAATATCAGTAGTATGTCTTCTAATTTGGTTTTGCTACTCATCCTGGTTTTCCTATTTTATCGTTTCCCCTTTCACCTGAACTATGTATACCAGATTGAAAGCTTTGTTTGCGTGCTTTCAAGCTCCGGTCTTCAGGTTGGCTAGGAAACTTGGTTTCATTCCTATCCCTTGCTTGTGTGTAAAGAAAAATGTGTTGATTCATGAGTTATTTTAAGCTTGTAGTAAATCAATTTGTATGCAGGTTTTGTTTTACTTTGGAGCACTGATTTCTCTTCTCAGTTGAGGACTTGGGGGGCAGCTAGAAACTTGTATCTTAATAGTTAAACTATAGTGAAAAGACCACTAAATACAAGTTTGGTATGATAGAAAAGAAGGAAATAAAATGGGAATGGGAATAGTGAATGGAATGAGAAAGGAATGACATTACTTTGCGATTGCGTATTCATTATCTGATTTTTTTTACAAAACAAGGGAATGTGAATTTCTGATTCCATTCCTTTCCATCACAATAAACGAGACCTAATAATATGTGTCTCTCTCCCTACCCCTTCTATATAATACTTTTTTTAAAAAAAGTTACTTGCATATATTATTTGGGGTATTTGCGTATCAATTGTCAAGGAAAAGTTAAAGTATGATTGGAAATGTTATTCATTAATTAGCCGTGTTACTTGCAAGAGTATGCTAGTGTAAGTATGCCAAGTTTCTAAAAGTATATTTACTTCTATTAAAAAGCTGTCCTCAAACTGCAACCGTGTTATTTTTGGCATATAAAAATTAGAAGCTGAAAGACAGGTATGCACCATGTTTTTTTTTTTTTATCATGTGAATTGTGCTACGTAAAAATAAAAAAAAATATAAAATTTAATTAATACATATATAAAATGTTTGGTCATATGTTCAAAAAAAATTATCACACGAGAGTACCTAATACAAATTACGAAATTAGTCAATATAATAATTGTTTCAAAGCCCTATGTTTAGAGCTTTATGCTTTATTCGATCTACGACCAAAGCAACTTTCTTACGCAATATTTAGCACATTTTATACTGCTTTTTATCTTAACAAAACTCTTGAGTCTTGGCATTTTCTTTCATGCCATTCGAATTTTATTTAGCACATTCTAAATTTCCTTTTACACATATTTATATACAATCTAGCAAATTTATATACATTTCTCATTTGTTTGAAGAATAAGATTATAATTTAAGGGAGTTGCCCTAAAGTTTAAAGAAGTAAGTTTACTATATTGATTACTCAGGTTTAAACCATGAGTTAATATTTAAGTAAATTAATTATCTTAAATGTATCGTTACCGTGGAAGAAAAAAACAAAAGAAAAAAGAGTATGAATATGCCTTTTGTCTCATATTAAAAAAATCTGAATACGAGAAAATAATGCATGATCCAAGTGGAATGCTCCTCGTGTAGCCAAGATGAATGTTGATGAAAGTTGAAATGGAAACTTGGGCAAACATGGTTTTGGAGGTTTATCTAGTGATAATGTTGGTAACTGGTTGTTTGGCTTCTTATCCTGTATTAAAGTATATACAAACTTGGTGGTTGAGGTTACATAATAGGAGTAACATTTTTTTAATATTAATAATATATATGGCATCCAAATTTTGGAATTAATTATGATAAATTTATCCTCAATTCTATACACAGAATACAATACAAATTAAAGTCCATATAATATACCACTTGAAAAATTTATTACTCGAATAATGTGATATATACATATTATGATATGTAACGTTGCGTGTTGGTATTGGTGTAATATCCTATTATCTTTTTAAGGTTCCAATATCTAAGATGATTTATTAGTATTTAATGGTTTTTTTATTTTCATAAAAAATGCTTAAAGTCTAAAAAATAAAAGTAACAACCAGCAAATCAATTTATATAAAGGTACTCAAGAAAAAAAAAAGTTGAGTTGCAAAGTAATTAATATCATATAACATTGGAGATTTAATTATTAGAAACACAATAGCTTCATGAAAAATTTTGAATTTCTCCAAACTTGCACCAGAGCAGAGTTGGAAATTGAAGAAGAAACAAATTAAGAGTCTCGATCAAACTTGAGCGCAAAAAAAAATGTAGTGTGAAGTGAAAATGTGTTTTTTTTTTAAAAAAAAGAACTGAAGTTAAGATTATGGAAAAAAGAAAAGTAGAAAGAGAAATGTTTAAAAAATAAAAGGATAAGAAATTGAGATAGAAATATGGATATCATATGTCAAATATTATTTAATATACTTATATGTTAACCTTTAATATTATTAATACATTGCCAACTATGCGAATAAAGTACGTTTTTAAAACTTCATGAAACAAAAAAACTAAAAATAATATTATTCTTCTCTATTTAAAGTAAAAATATTAGTAATATATAAACCATGATATATTTTCATGTAAATTCTCAAGAAATATTGCAAAATATATTCAAAAGTACTGTTTATCCTTTTTCTTTGTTAGCTTATCAGTCTTTAAAATTTAGAGATGAACTCACATGTTTACACATATTACTTACATATAACACACTTGACTTATCCATCCATTAAGTCATATTTATTAATTCATAATTAATTGATCTCCAAATCAAAATTTGATACACAAAAACTTTGTAGCCGTAATTAACCTTTACTTAATTTGTGCTAATTTAGGAATAGGAAAACCCCTTTTAAGAGCCTTTATATTAAAGGCTCCATCTACACTTTCAATCTAATCACAATTCTTTGTTTGCTCTTCCAATTTCCTTTATTTTCTTTACTTATTTGCTGCCATTCTGATTATTCAGACCTAACATGATGCAAGGGACAGGAACCGTGGGCGACAAGAAAGCTATTGTATTATACGGTTCAGCCGGAGTCATCGGAGAGGTTTCTTGCACTGCCAACGTTGAAATTGCGAAAAGGAAAAGATCATCTCGGACTCGGAGCCTTTCTTCTTCTTCTTTGGATAAATTGGCACCAGAACTTTACGGAAATTCCAATGGAGAATGCCCACAAACAGAAAGATCACTTTCACTGGGTAGAATGAGACACAAGAATAAAAAAAGATAATAAAGCTCTTCACTCATTTAAGGGTCTTGGGCTCCATTGGATTTGTTGGCAGACGTTGCCGCTTCCATTCTTGAGAGTGAACAGGCGACGCCCAAACCCTCTTCGGTTTCTTCTTCTTTAGGTGTATTGGTAGAGACAGCACCACAACCGTGTAAAATGGAGGATAAAGAACAAGCCTCCCTCAGCCTCAAGAAAGGGCTTTCAATTTCTGCGAGATACCAAGAATTGTAGTGATTCATGGAACGAGCTCTCAGCGGAAGAAGATGACCCATAAAAGGTGTTGTCCAAGTGAAGGTCCAGGAGAAGAGGAAAGGCTCAAACCAAAGAACAAGAAACAGAGAAAGATGACCGTGTCAGAGAAGAACCCACCACCAGAATTACCCGCTGATCAAGAACCGCATCAGGGAGTTGCAAGGGAAGTGATGTGAAATTCGTCATGCGAAAGCAACTGTTTGACACCGATGTGAACACGAACAACAATCGCCTTTCGATGCCACAGAGCCAATCCAGTGCGAGTTCTCAACGAAGAGGAGAAGGCGATGTGGGTGAACGGGAAGGCGATAGAAGACGACCTGTGGGGGTGCAAGTGAGTGTTTGGACCATGCCTGAGAGAGTTCACTCTGTGCTTGAAGAAGTGGGACATGAGGACTACGTGCGTCTACAATCTTGTGCAGAACTGGAAAGCTATTGTATCGGAAAATAAGCTGCAAAGTGGTCATGAACTCCACATCTGGTCTTTTAGGGTTTATGGCAATTTATATTTTTTATTGAATTGCAAGAAAGAGTAGTTGTTGGGGTTTAATTAATGTTTAATGTCCACTGGGTAACTTTTTGGGCAGCAAGTGTAATAGAATTGCAATGGTATATATTAATCACTTGTTTCAATTGTCAGTTGTGGTATTTTGTTTTCTTTCCTATTTGTTAGGCATGCTACAATGGGGAGGAGAAAGTTTTTTATTTATTTTTTTAAAAAAAAGGAAATAGCTAGGAGAGATATTTTCCTAGATTAAAATGCTTTTTGTTGACGATAAAGACAAAATGAAAGGGCTCTAATGAAAGTTCTGGCCTTCTGAAAAATTGAGCCTATGTTAAAGCTATTAGGTACCATTTTTTTTTTCAATGTGCTACTAATGAAAAATTAGGTCCACAGATCTCATGGAGTGGACAAATTAAATGAACACAAAACAGTGTAACATTTTTTTTTACTTGAGAAATCCTCTTTCGTTTACTTTTATACTCTTTTGGTTACTTTCAGAAGAAGCAATCTATTTGGGGATGAAATAATCAACACAGTCAAATTAACTTTGTAAGCCATCAGCTATCCACAACCCAATTCTAATACGAAGCAGGGTACTGCAGGGTTTATATAGATATCTTGTTTAAACTATTTGAGCAATGCTATTTGAATACTAATTTATAAGGGAAAAAAAGTTATGTATATATGTGACAAAGTGACAACAAAATACTGTGAGAGAAATTGAAGTCAGATGCAGAAAATGATGTGTAAATAATTAAATCTAATTAATGTTACAAATCACAATATTAAAGAGTTTGACAAAAGAACAACAATTTGTGCAAGTCGTTGCAGCTCGTGGATGGCTCTGCTCGTGCTATTATTCCTTATCATAACACTAGCATTATTTTTAGTGTTGTAACATTTTACAAGTTCTAAAATACTCGCAAGTACATGAATCATACAATAGTACAGTGTAACAAATACGAGGTCGATTCTATAGAGACTTTAAGTTAAGTTATTGATAAATTTTTCTAATCTATTTGGATAAAAACAATTCAAACTCTAAAATTAAAAATGCAGAAATTAAATTATCAAAATAAAATAAAAATTAATAACAAAAAGATAAATTGAGAACTTAACCAAATGCAAATTGACTAAGACAGAATCTACCAAGATTAACTTTAGCACAGCTATGTCAACTATGTCGATATTATTCTCAGATAATTATCTCATGAACATCTACAGCGAACATGTGTTCAGAAAAATATCAATTAGTCTAAAAGTCATAATTAATTGCATGCTTTATTATGTAATTAATAGTAACTACAATTTATCTATGTATCCATATAGAACACAATGATATCAACAATACGTTAATACTCAGATAGTAAGAACAACTCAAGCATGAAAAAAGCAAATTGATCATCTAAACTTTATTCAATCTAACTAATAGGCAAACAATATAAATATTAAGATTCAAAACTGGACAATAATAACCAAGCACAGTTTCTCTAAAACTAAAAAGTTTCATCATACCTAGAAATAAATCTAAAAGACATACAGAGTTTAAAAGATAATAGTCCTTAATCGTTCTCTGTATGTGTAGTACCCTCTCGCACTATCTTTTGCCTTGTCTCACTAACCCTTGCTCGCCCTTGTTGTTCGCTTTCTTAGTTCTCTTTTTATAACCACATTGGTTGTATTCTAGCCTTAGTAGGTGACCGTAGGTCACAACCTCTCATATCCAAGGTAATATCTTCGCTTGATTAGGAGAGTTCTTTTGAATTGTGTATGCATTTCAAACAAAATCAGCATAAAATATACTCCAAATCTTTAATATACTGCAAGATATCATAATTAAATTAATGTCTTTTAAAGAAAATCAATAATGTCACAATTTATTTAAATTAATTTAATTCAAAATATAGTAAAGCATATTTTTTATATAAAAAAATGCAATTTTAGGTTTTTATCAGTTAGCAACTCATACAAGCAAGTTAATCTTGTTATTAGTGCATTGTAGATTACTGGTCACTTATAATTTTCATCCGTCGAAGTGATTGGAGGTTCATTTAACATGAAAACTAACATTTTCAGTTTAGCAAACGTCAAGGGAAGTTTAGTAATAGAAGAAAAAAATTTGTGTATGAGAGTTGAGATGGGTAAACTTGAGAGGATAAAAATTTTACCTTTAAAATAACCCCAGTTTTTGTCAAATTTTATTAGAGAAGTATAAGCATCCTTGATATTGTATGCGTCCCTTTTTTATCTTATAAAAACTGACATTTCCATTCTATTTGATAATTTTTTTTGAAAGTTTTTTATACATATCTATATGCAATTCTAACCCTCCTATTACGCATATAAATACAGAGTTTTATAGGATTATGCTATTTCTCATTTGGTTGAAGAGAAAGAATAATATATAGACTTTTTCTTGTGGAATCCTCCTCCTGAAGGGTAGTTAAGATAAATGTTAATATAAGCTCATGAAACCTAGGTGTAGATGGTTTAGCTAAGCTATAGGGATAACGTTAGCAACTGGTTGTTTGGCTTCTTCAATTCTCCA
>NSJW01000696.1:0-241631 GCA_019955255.1 Castanospermum australe | reverse complement strand
TATTAATTGATGTGTAAGGCTTCAGAAATTGTATGTTTCTAATTCCCTGGCTGGTTACATCCTCATTTGAGGGTGTGGCAATGATGAAGCATGAACTAATAGCTGAGCACTTTGTCCGATGCATAATTGCCACCACCAAGCATTGAAGAAGTTGTTGTCGAACTTCAAGGGAATGACAACATGTTGTCAAAACTCACCTTGAAGCCCATCAATACTGAGCCATTGTAGAGCAGCAAGATAAGGACTATTATAGTGGTGTCGAAGCATCGTTCAAACTATTTCAACCAAGAACGGTATGTACAACTCGACTGGTTACTAGTTAATTGGTTTTTAACCAGTTTTCTTGTTAAACAATTTATACAACCAAACTGAACCAGTTAAGTGATCGATTTCTGGTTTAACCGGTCAGACTAGTTGGTCTGATTCGATTTTTTAGAACCATGGTAAAAACTATGTCAATGATACCCTTACCACACAACTTGAAAAAGATATGTTGTTTATCTTTTAACAAATATATCTAATATCATATAATGCATGAATGAAATTAATCTTGTTTTGAATAATATAGTTTCATTTCACAAAGATAGTTCTTAAACATCTTGTTGTGACTATACATATAAAATTGTGATACTCTTGGATATCACAAATTTGATTTAAATTGTTAATGAGCTTGAAGCTCAAGTGACACCAACTCCCTATATCTAAGATTAGGGTGTTATGATGATGAAAAGAGGTTTGATATTTCAAATTGTGATACTTTTGAATATCACAAATTTGATTTAAATTGTTAACGAGCCTGAAGGCCAAATGACACCAACCACTATATCTATGATTTGGGTGTTATGATGATGAAAATAGGTTTGATCTTTCATTAGACTACCTTTCCTTCTTCTTTACCTAGGTGCTTGCAACACCAATATACCAAAGAAATTGGTTTAGATCAGGTAATCCATGAAATAGGATGCTACAATAAAGTATGTCAATTTGTTGAATTCTCACTTATATCTTGATTAAGCAACATAAAGAACTAGTATAACTTTTTTTGTTTTTTACTATTTAAGCAAAATTCTTAGTACCGTAGCTTCAATGCTCAAATTTCTTATTGAACAACAATTGATGTTTTCTTTGTCTTCAAGAAGTTAGCATTTGCTAAGATTTGAATATGTTTCCTAACTTGAATTATTGTTCAATTGGCACAATTAAGATATTTTTATTTTTTACTAGTCTATATTTTTATAATATTTGAGAATAAAGCGTTTTATTATGCACTCAAAAATAAAATATGTTAAAATGATGATCATTTTATTAGAATCAAACTCAAAATGCAATATTAAATTTGATTTTTGAAAATTCACTTTCAAACTTACTAAGATCTTCACGAAAAAGATATTCAAACTTGCTAAGTCATTTTTCAAACTCCATAATAAAAGTATCTCTGATTCATATGTAAAAGGGTAATATTGCAAGAACAATTAATTACACGCACAACAAATTTACCTCTTTTCCATAATTAAAAAAAATTATTTTAAGATTTATATGAGTCAGATTACTAGAATTTTAGATATATTTAAATTAATTTAATTTTAATCTATTATCAGTTATAAAAAGTTTTATATTATCATTTAATCATATGTTGTTAAATTATTAAAATAATTTAATTAAAATAATAATTATTTAAAAAATTAAAGTTAAAATTAAAGATACCATAATATGTGATTAGATAACAGTATAAAATTTTTTTATACTGATAATAAATTAAAATTAAATTCTACTTAAATACCATCCAATAACTACATATATTTATGATTTTTAATATATTTTTAATAAAAAAAATTAGCAAGTGTGTACTGAAAAAAAAAAAAAAATACATGACCATATGCATGATGTCAGGCACATGTATGTGACAGCGATTCGTAACTTTATTTCTTACATTGTATTTTGGTTACAGCTGTATTCACGACCTCCCTCTTTCTCTCTTGACTCATTCTTCCTCTTCGGCTTCCATTTTCAATCTCTCTCTTGCTTTTTTATTTTTTCCAACTATAAATAATTAATCAAGAAATGTTTTTATATTTATGATGCCATCCACCACAAGCTCAGCCTGTTTCGTAAATTCCAAGTTTCAGAGTTCTTCTATATATTATGTGTCTAATTATTTCGATACCGAGGATGCTCTTCCCAACTTACTTATCATTGTATCATACTTTTTTATATGGCTAATAATGTATTTGATAACTCATTAAAATATTAATATTAAAAAAATAAATACTATAATAAATTTTTATTTTATTTGATATTAATATTTTAATTAATTATTAAAAATGAGGGTTATTTGGATGAATTGCTAAAAAAATGACACATTGTGTGAGATTACGTTAATTTTTAAGAAAGTTATAACATTGTAAAATAAAATTATTTAAAATATTTAAAACTTTTTTTTGTAACTTTATTTTTAAATATTATAATTTTGTTAATGATATTTATAATTTTTTTAAAAATTAGTGTAACACATATGGTATGTTATTTTTTTGAATGACACACTTAAATAGATTCCATTAAATATTTATGAAATTAATTTGAATCCATCATAACTATAAAATTCTTTTATATTATTCTTTTGAGTAAGTTATTGTAACTTTTTTTTATTTATATATTTTTTTCAAACATTCTCTAATTTTAAAATTTAGATATATTCTCTTAAGTACTTTAACAAATTTTTTTTATATTTTAAAAATACAATATAAATTCATTAAGGATATAGTTCTATATAAATACTTGAAGAATATATACAAAATCTAAAATAAAAAAAACTTATAAAAAACTGAATAAATAAAAAAATATTAAAATAATTTATTATATTTTTTTTATCATATTTTAATTGAAGTGTTAAGAAGTCAAACTCTTCAATTATTTAAAAAATTCGAATATAATAATAAATATATAAATATCAAGATATTAACTATTTTTAATATTATTTTTTATTTAAAAAATAATTTATGGGATATTCCAATGTAATTATGCTTTACTTAAGTAGTTGGTCAATCTTTAATTTAATGTCATTAATTGTTTCTTATATTTAATGAATTTTAAATAATTTTTAATACAATTAAATAAATATAATATCATAATAATTTTTATTATATTATCAAAAATAATAAGAATTGTTAAAATATTTAATTTGCATATCAACAATTTTAATGAATCATTACTGTTTATTAATTATAATTTTTATATTAAATATTTAAAATTTATCAATTTAATTAATAACTAATAAATATGTAAACACCATCAAATCATAAGGCTACATGGATAATTCTAAAAATATATATATCTTTTTAATTTTTGAAATATGATAAAAAATAAATTAAAAAATAAAAAAATAAAAAATATGATTCCTTTACTTTCTCCGTCTGTTTCGTGAGAAATAGTGCAGAGAGAGCATAATTAATTGTCTCTCCCACACAGCAAGGAAAAACAAGTATACCCACAGAAAGAGATTGCGCGAACATTTCAGTGATTTTTGGGTGGATGTCCTCGTGATCCGTGCACAATCTACGTCGTTATCAACAACTAGATATGGGTTCTTCTCGGTTTTGGGTCCCCTCTGCTGTTTTCTTGATTTGTTTGTTCAACTAATCTCATCCCCTGCTACAATCTGAATCACCCAACAGCTACTCATTTCAAGTTTTGGAGAGTGGATGCAGACGGAGATTTTGGAATTGGGTTTGGGTTTTGGAGTGTCGCCTTAAAAGCCAGTTCTTTCCTGGGATTCTTTTTTTTTTTTTTTAATCTTTCTTCAGGTGTTTGTTTTATCTGTGAAGCTGAGCAATTTCGCCACTTAATTTGCCCCTTTGCTTACAAGGTTGAGGGAGTTTCCTACATTATATGCCAACTAGGTGAGTTGTGTTTTGCATTTTGTTGCTACATTTTTATCCATGACTTTGACTTTTGTTTTACTCGCTTTCTACATGGTTGTTCTTGTGCTCCACTTGGGCCTCTGTCATGATCACACATGAATTTATAGTAGTTGATATGCTTAAATTGATTTCTTCAGTTCTATTATCTCAATTCCTTTATTCTCCGGGGTGCTTGAGTTTGTTGTGGTTGGTTAGCTATCCACTCAACATACATGTGCACTTTTATGTTGTAAGTAGACTCCTCTGATTGGAAAGTGCTTCTGGTCCCTAGAAATGCAAGTTATGTTTGGTTGAAGAGAGAGATGATGGAAGTGTGAGTGAGTGTCATGGGGATTTTAATATCACTCATAGTTAGATAGGACTTGGTTAGTCTAAAAGCTCTCTAAAATTTCTATCAAATTTGAGCTAACTAAGTTGTTTAGTTGTCTTTGTCATTTTGTTGTTCAACTGAGAAAGATAAATAATGAACATGTGATTGAGGTTTTTTCCAAGGAGGAGGAGCGGCTGTTAACTTTGAAATGAATTTGAGCTAACCCAATCAGTTATTTGACTCTGTTATTGTCTTTTTCTTCAACAAAACGTGCCTTGCTCTGATGTGAATGTTGTGTGGTCTATATCTTTCTTTAAAGTGAAGGAAAGTTGAGCAAACTTATGTGACTGGTGACCTAAATAGATTGCTTGGTACACACTCTCATCAGGTTTGCTGCCATCTATCACAAGAGATGATCCTTTACCCATTAGATCATGGCACACTTGATACAGGATGTCTTAGGCTACTCTTAGCTTAGCTGCATTAAGAATCAAAAAGCAAAGTTGATGAGTACCGAGCCTGTTTATATAGGCCCTTCAATATCATCCCATCAACTGCCACATTAATGAATAATTTCAAATAGTGTCATATATTCCATGATCGGGTTTGGCATGAAAACAAAAATACATTTTTACTGTGACAAATTCTAGAAATATTTTCATAATTTTCTGATATAACGAGCCACTTATTGAACAGAACAATAGAAATTTGCAGCCACAAATCTTCAATTCAAAGCCTTTAGTACTTGGTGACATTTGGTTTTCTCTTTCATGTTGCTGAGCCTTCTTATAGTTTCCTTTTTCCCCTTGGGTTCCCTTCACTTTTGGAATTTTTGTGAATGGTTTACAACCTTAAGAATGAGTAATCTCTCACCTAAAACCCAGCCTTTGTTCACTATTGTGTTGCATATACTAAGATATCATAAGACACTTTTAGGAGAATTGTTTTCTTAACATGGTATCACAGCCTTTGTGACCAAGTGGTAAAGTGGACTTGTGCTGTGTCCATACTTCAAACCTAAAGGGCTCTTGTGTGAGTGAGTGAGTTAGAGATATAAATCCATTCATGTGTCACCTAACAGCTTAAGCTTTTAAGAGAGTTGGTTTCTTGGCAAGTGCAATAGGGTAGAGTTTGATTCAATCGAGGTATTGTTTGGTTATTATTATCTTAAAAGAAAAAAGTTGTACTTATGAAGTTGCTTTTGCTTTTAAGGTAATCAAATTGTTAAATGGCATAAATTAGAGAAGGATAGCCTGCATCTTTGGTGGCAAATAGAGAAAAGCAAAAAAAAAAAAAAGTAGACATGCACCTTCATCTGGTGAAGAAAATTTCAAGCCAAGCAATGCCAAATACAAATAAAGTTTGTACTAAAACTAAAAAAAGGAAAAGTTGAATTAGAGTTTCCATAAGCATGCACTTGGAAAAGTATTCACATACTAATGACCATGTTTTTAATTTTGTTGGCTTATTCCGAGATACATTTGGCTTGGGGATTAATAGAACTTATTTTCTCCTTTGGTGATAAATGAGGATTAACATGCATAACAACCCTGTTTCAATTCTGTTTTATACTTATTCTTTAATATTGTTTAAATGACAGGGTTTAGGAAGAAAAGAAGGAAAAGAGAATAGAGATACTTTGAATAATCATGATATTAGATTGACATGAGATGTGTGTAATGATACAAGGCAGTAACACCTACTAATATTTAGGTCAAGTACTAGAGTATTACTAGTACGAGCTCATCCCAACAAAACTACTAATTTAACAAGACTCCTTAACTTATTAAGTACCCTAATTTCTAACACTTCCCCCCAAGCTAAAGCTTAATAAGCTTTTACACATAACACAATGAAAATAATCCTAAATATAATCTGGGCTCTGTAAACCATAGCTGAAAGACAACTTAGGAATGCTGGAGACTCTGGAGAGGCAATACGCAAGATGAGGACTGCTGGAAAGATAACTTAGTATGACGGCTAGAATGATGCACAGCCAGAAGAGCTGGTTGGAATGTTACAAGGGCAAGGAGGAGGACACATCGCTGGAAAGACGTGCAGTGAAAGGTTCATGGCAGCAAGGCCCAAACTCATCCAAATTCATCAACAAACAACATATGGAAGCTTCAAACAGCAAGAATATTTAGGATACCCAAAACTTTTGAAATTGAATCTGGCTTGTAGCTGGAATATAAAGAAACTAAACACGTGGGTTAGAGTGATGCACAGCCAAAACATGATTCATAGCACTGCTGGAGGAGGAAACAGCTAAATGGAGGCATGAAACAGAGCCAAACAGGCCTAACAGCAGCCAAACCGTAGCAAACCCAACCACACAGGTGCAAACCTTGCCAGACAGCCAAGAACACAACAATCTATGCAGGAATAAGGCCAAACCGAAGCCAGAGTAAACTATCCCATGCAGGAACAACTGCCATACAGGCCTAACAACAGCTGCAGCCCCTGTAGCTGTCTTTGTGGGAGGTTAGCCTCCTGGAATAACTGGGAAAAATGACCGGTGCACAGTTCTTGTCTTAAAACTTAATTCAGATAGAATAGATGAGGATAAATTCTTCAACTTGTCCTCCATTTATGGGAACGCTCAGAGAATTAAACTTCTATAAAAAATAAACCATATCATGAACTTATCCTGATGGGGGATAGTTTCCAAGCGAAACTGGCTTTACACTTTCTGAAGGGAGCCATGTTGTTTGGGAAGTGATTAGAGGTCAACTTCTCAAAGCATCCAAACATAACCCAAGGTGCTGACACACATGAGTAGTGTTGAAAAGGAGGTTGAAATTGTGGGGTTTACATTGAAAAGGAGAAAAAGAGAATAGAGATACTCTGAATAATATGATATTTGATTGATATGAGATGTGTTAGATGTGAGTAATAATGCAAAGCACTAACATCAATTTATTCTAATAATTTGGTCAAGTAATAGAGTAGTACGACTAGTACAAGCCCAGCCCCAATAAGGCTACTAACTAACAAGACTCCTAACATAATAATATCCTAATATTCAATAAATATTAGTGAAGAGATGCATGAGTAATACATGCTAATACTTTTTCCACTTTAGTTCATTAAAGCAATAGCTCATTTTCAATCAACTCATATTTGTGCTCTTTGTCTCCCTTTGTTCCTTTGAATTTTATTCTCTATGCTTTTAATAAACACATCAGGCATGTATGCTTGAATCCACTCTTTTTTCTCTACGAAGAAGTTCAAGAACTTGAATTGATTTTATTCTAGTTTATGGGCTCTAAGCAAGACTATAAATAATATCATAAGCATAGAGAATAATTTCTGGGCTTGATAGTTGATTGATGAGTTGTTTAGATGTGAGTAATAATCAAAGCACTTCGATTTTTTCTGATAATTTTCAAGTTAATAGAGTAGTATTAGCCCGCCCATAAGGTTACTTAACAAGACTTAACATAATAATAATTAATATTCTAATAAATATTAGTGAAGAGATGCATGAGTTACATACTAATGCTTTTTCCACTTTAGTTCATTAAAGCAATAGCTCATTTTTCAATCAACTCATATTTGTGCTCTTTGTCTCCCTTTGTTCCTTTGATTTTATTCTCTATGCTTTTAATAAACACATCAGATGTATTGCTTGAATCCACTCTTTTTTCTCTACGAAGAAGTTCAAGAACTTGAATTGATTTTATTCTAGTTTATGGGCTCTAAGCAAGACTATAAATAATATCATAAGCATAGAGAATAATTTCTGGGCTTTGATAGTTGATTGATATGAGATGTGTTAGATGTGAGTAATAATGCAAAGCACTAACATCGATTTTTTCTGATAATTTGGTCAAGTAATAGAGTAGTACGACTAGTACAAGCCCAGCCCAATAAGGCTACTAACCTAACAAGACTCCTAACATAATAATAATCCTAATATTCTAATAAATATTAGTGAAGAGATGCATGAGTAATACATACTAATGCTTTTTCCACTTTAGTTCATTAAAGCAATAGCTCATTTTTCAATCAACTCATATTTGCGCTCTTTGTCTCCCTTTGTTCCTTTGAATTTTATTCTCTATGCTTTTAATAAACACATCAGGCATGTATGCTTGAATCCACTCTTTTTTCTCTATGAAGAAGTTCAAGAACTTGAATTGATTTTATTCTAGTTTGTGGGCTCTGAGCAAGACTATAAATAATATCATAAAATGAAATTTCTAGAACTAAGTAATTGTGTGTCTCCTTCATGTAACAAAGATAAACAAAACTGATAGTTATGAGTGATAAGAGATTAATCAACTTGGCATTACTATTTAATGACACAAATATATTGTCATGTCCTGTTATGTTTACAAAAATTTTTCCATGTATATTCATTCAGTCTGAAACACAATGATTTGCTAGTATTTGTAATGTATTTTTAGTGTTATAACCAACGTATTTCTTTACCCTTTTGGGTGTATTGTTAATATCTGCAGCATACAGTTGTACATTGTTTCTGTTGACTGGTCATACCATATTATATAAAATTGCTCCCTTTTATTTTCCTGCACATATCCATCCCATTTGCTTCATTGCCTTTGAGTACTCATGACTGCTTTGTAACTTTTGCATTTACATGAGCTTCACAAGAGCCATAAGCTAGTAAGAAGTGGCTACTTTTTCTTTATTTTTTATTTTCTAAAGATAAATGTTTCTCAGTTGCTTGACAATGTTGAATTTCTGTTTACTTGCTTAGGTAAGGCATGTTATAAGGACAGGAGTTTATATTGTATGTAAACTTGTGTAAGGTGTTATATTTTTTTTAATCCTAGCAAGTGCATGCTTAAGTTTCTCTTTATTCATGATTGATTGTCATTTCTAACTTATGTTTGACAGGGCCTCTGAGCTTTCCAAAAATAGTGCTTTAGATCCAATGGAGGGACAATTGTGACAAGTATGGATCCTCAGGCCTTCATTAGGTTGTCAATAGGCTCTCTGGGGCTGAGATGTACTGGGATCAAACTGAGCACCGGAAAATCTGGGATTGACAGTATCTCTTCACCTTGTGTTTGTGAGATACGGCTTCGAGGTTTTCCTGTTCAAACATCATCAGTCCCGTTGATATCCTCTGCAGAAGTTACACCTGATACTCAGAACATTTCTTCAAGCTTTTACCTTGAGGAATCCGATTTAAAAGCATTGTTGGCTCCTGGTTGTTTCTATAATCCTCATGCTTGTTTGGAGATTGCTGTTTTTACAGGGAGGAAGGGCTCACATTGTGGAGTTGGCATCAAAAGGCAGCAAATTGGGATATTTAAAATGCAGGTCGGCCCTGAGTGGGGTGAAGGAAAGCCTGTGATTCTTTTCAATGGGTGGATAGGTATTGGCAAAAACAAACAGGAGAGTGGAAAGCCAGGGGCAGAGCTGCATTTAAAAGTGAAACTAGATCCTGACCCTAGATATGTATTCCAGTTTGAAGATATAACAACATTGAGTCCTCAGATAGTTCAGCTGCAAGGTTCCATCAGGCAGCCAATCTTCAGTTGCAAATTTAGTAAGGACAGGTGATATGAAATTTTGTGATATATTTTACTTTATTTATGTTTGCGCTTTCATGAACACTTTAAAAGTGATGACTTACTGTTCTTGCATAACATTTTCTTTTTGATAAAATTTGTTCTCACACAACATGCATTCAAGTTTTAAAATGAAAACCAAAATTTTGTTTTTATAGAACCCTCACCCCCCCCCCCCCCAAAAAAAAATCCCTACTCCAGTATGTTGCTTGAGGTATCCAGATGTGTTTGAAACTAAGTTTGCTGCATGATAAAGGTTTTCCTGATTTATTAAGAAACCTGCTGACATATCTGCTTAACTTTTGGTTGCTTTGTTTTATTATACTTTTTGTTGTGGTTGTATAACTGCATATATCTGCATCTCAGACTGCACCCTGTTGATGCTCTTATTGATAATAATAATATAATAATAAAAAAAAAAAAAAAACTATGGCAGTAGCCAAGTCCTACCGCCCTTGCTGGAAATTTGCCACCTATCCTCCTTAAAATGCACTCAAGTGTGGCTATGGTGGCAGTGTTGCTAACTTAGATGGCATGGTCATCCACTACTCCTCAGCCAACATTTTGTTTCTTTTTTTTTTTTTAAGTAGTCAATTTCCTGTTTTGTCAATTATATCGTAATACGAAAAGTTTAACCAATTAATAATGTATATGTTTATATGAATGATTTTGATGAATGGATAACTTTTATATACTTGCATCAATTCAGAATTTACTTAAAGTTGCTTATATATTATCATATTTTCTTACTTAACTATGATAATATTAAGAAAAATATTTTGTTTAAATGTTTACTTTGTTAAGTCCTCTAATTAACAGATTTACACTTATAAAGGCCAATTTTAAACTAAATTATTAAATCATCTAAATATATATGTTATAGAAGATACATCTAATTCATTATGATTCAAGCATGTCCACTATTTTAAAATACAAAAATATTAAATAAGCAAAACTATGAATTGTGAAATTTTCGCCTAACAAATTTGGCTGTCAAAGAAGGGGTATTCTACTGTATATATTTGCAAAATATATATATATTGATAGGACATTAATTAAGACCATTCTACAAAAAAATTACTACTTCATGTATTAGATATTGATTATATTTATAAAAATGTTACTGTTGTCACTTCCATTAAAAAAGAAAAAAAAAAGTTACAACTTTTATATACAGCAGTTGTAAGTTTTCTGTAATTGTTCGTAACAGAGAATGTTACTTATTTCATAAAAAAGTTACAAGAATTTGTTATAAAATAAAAAAAATTTCAGCATTTATGTAGAATATTGCAAATACCCTATCAATACTCTTTTTTAAAATATGTACACCAAGACACATGAAACTAACAAATTTAGCTGGCAAGCAGTTGTGTTTGTAAACTTGATAGCTTGGCGCTATCTTCTTGATACACTCCTCTTTTTTTTTTTTTTTTTTTTTTTTTCATTTAGCCACTGTCCACCGTCTCATTTAGTAGCCTCATACGAGTGCATTATAAGGTAGATAGATGGAAAATTTCTGGATAACCTTGGCGGCACTGCTTTAATATCTGATGAGGAAATTTGACCAAGTCTTCCGTCGATAAAAGATAGTCATCTAATAAATTTTTCTTTACACTTTTGAAGCATGGAAAGAAACACACATAACATGGTTACCCGAATGTCCATGTAGACTGATGTAGTAAACCAGCCCTCCTTCCCCTTTAGAAGCTTAAATTATATAAGTTTTATCTACATAAGAACTTGAGGACCTAGTTTTGGACCTAGGTATTAAATCATCCTCTGAAATTAGTATTTTAACTGGAAAGTGGTAGTGTATTTTCTTCATTGTGTTTTTGGTCAGTTGGACCTGTTGTCTATCAAATGTGTAACATCAGTTAAAAGTTTGTTATCAATAAAATTTTTGATAGTTATGAAATGACAGGGTATCCCAGATTGACCCATTGAGCACCTACTGGTCCGGTTCTGCTGACCTTTCTGACTTAGAGACTGAGAGGAGAGAGAGAAAGGGATGGAAGGTGAAGATACATGATCTATCTGGCTCGGCTGTAGCTGCAGCCTTCATAACAACTCCCTTTGTGCCATCTTCAGGTTGTGATTGGGTTGCCAGATCCAACCCAGGAGCTTGGTTGATTGTTCGTCCTGATGCTTGCAGACCTGAGAGTTGGCAGCCATGGGGAAAGCTCGAAGCGTGGCGTCAGCGTGGCATTAGAGACTCTGTTTGCTGCCGATTCCATCTTCTATCTGAAGTGCAGGAACGAGGCGAACTTCTTATGTCTGAAATATATATAAGTGCTGAAAAGGGTGGGGAATTTTTCATAGACACTGAAAAACACATGCGAACTGCTACTGCTGCAACAAGTCCAATACCTAGTCCACAAAGCAGTGGAGACTTTGGTGCACTGAGTCCAGTAGTTGGAGGTTTTGTGATGTGCTGTAGAGTTCAAGGTGAAGGGAAGCGAAGTAAGCCATTAGTACAACTTGCGTTGCGACATGTGACATGTGTGGAGGATGCTGCTATGTTCATGGCGCTTGCAGCAGCCGTCGACCTCAGTATTGAGGCATGCAAGCCTTTCAGTAGGAAGATCAGAAGAGGTTTTCGGCATTCAATGTGAAGAACAAAGCTAATGAATAATTGCTATGTGGATACTCTCTCTACCTTTTTCTTTTCCATTCCTGCAGTACTTAGAAAAATGTACAGGATATGTTGCTACATATTTCTAAATAGCTTTGTGATCTGGGAGGGTAAAACTTGACATGGGGCTTCTGTACAATTAGGGAGCACAAAACTAGCCCAAGTAAATGAACTTTTATAAAATTGACCTCATTCAGAAAAGCTTCGACGTTTGGTAGCTGTTATTTGTCACTGTCAAAAATCTTTGCCATCAACAGATTGCTGAATGTGCAATGGCATTTTTCCCTTCCGCAATTCCTTGCTATCTACTAGTGCGACTGCTCCCACGTGATCTTCTGTGCGTCTATATTTAGATTAAGCAAACTCGAGTGATGTGAATTGATGTGACCCATTATTTCATTACTCTTGGCTACGCTGCCATAGAATTACATAAAGTATTTCTAAAGAAAATAAAATTAGTCCGCTACATATTGTTGTAACAAATTTCAGTTGTTTAGAAACTATATATGACCGGTAGACCGAAAAAGAAACAAAAGGAAATTATATATGACTGTAACTAGTCCGGTTAAAATCTGTTTGCGTCAGTTTGAAATTAAAACCTCTTTTTGTTTGGTAAGTAGTTTGAAATTAAAACCCTGCTTATAATGACCGAGTGAGCTATTGTACTACTTAGGGATGGCAAAAAATTCTCAAATTTGGGGATCTCACGAGGACTATTCCTATTTGAAGGCTCGAATTTATGGATTTTCTCCTTGTAACTTGTAAGGACGGGGATGGATAAAAATCCTCCCGTGACCAATTTAGGGACAGGGACGGGGATCATATTCCCTGCCTCGCGGGTCCTCGTTTCCGTCAAATTACTTAAATACTCTTAATATATAGATATATTTTAGTAACTTTTGTCACTTTTAGTAACTTATATTACTTTAAAATAAAAAAAAAAACTAAAAAAGCACATTACTCACTCCAGATACCCTAAACCTTTCGAGAATTCGAGATCTCCTTCTCCCCCGCCGCACTTTGTTTCTCTCCTAGAGCCTCCATCGCCGCATTTTCTCTTCTTGTGCCATTGACTTCTGCATCTGTGAGGGGGGCTCCGCCGTTTGTGCAGTAGCGTTCTTGCTTAGTTCCTGTTGCGGTGTTCTTGCTCGATTCCTATTGCGGGTTCATGCTCCATTCCTGCTGTGCCGTTCTTGCTCCGTTCGTCCTGTGCTGCCTGCAAGTTCATGCTCTATTTCTCACCGTCTCACAACCATTGCCATTCGTGCTCTTTTTTTTTTTTTAATATATCAAGGTCCCTGCAGGGATTTGGGGAATGGGGATAGGATGGAAAAGCCCCCCGTGACGGGGATCGAGAATGGGGACAGGGGAGGGAATGGACGACAGGGACGGGGAGCAGAGAGGTACTCCCCACCCCCACCCTACGCGGGTGCCATCCCTAGTACTATTACACGTAAGAGTGTCATCCACATAGTGAATTAATACGGATAAGAATACGTCAGTAACTTGTAATTTAGTTATTGCTTTGCAAAGCTTAACTTTTTTTCTTTTTTGAAAAGCAAATGGTAGTAAAGTGTGCTACACTCCGAGATTAGAGCGTAACTTATTTATTACACAAGTTAGTTTTGATTTTTAAAAAGATCCATTTAACTAAGTAGGCTATGTCTAGGCGTTAGAAAGGCTTATTTATTTATTTTATATATATAATAAAAATTCTAATCTCTATATAATTTATTATTATATGATTATATAAGTTATTAATTTTATATATATCTTAATAATTTTGATTAAAAGTTTGGACTTATATGAGACATTGAAAGTCTGCACTAGTTAAGTTCATTTGAAATTTTTCATACAATGTAAGTTTTTAAATAAACTTGTAAATTAGGTCAAAATTTTATATTTTTTGTCCAAAAGGTCGGGCTAATGCAATAAAAAAAAAATCTATGTTAGTTAATTGACAAAGTTAAGGCTCAATGCTTAACAAAACATGCTTAACCTATTTAAAAAAAGATTAATCTAACATGAAGCTGCAAATTATATGAAGGTACTCATGTCCTAGAGACGAAACACATCATGGAATGTAGGACAAGGGGAAGAACACCAAAAGTGTGATCAATGTGAAATTTGCAACAAAATGACCCTAGCATTTACCTTATATGCCTATTAAGATTCAACAAAATTATCTCATTATTAAAAAAGAGACTACATTCAAAATGTCTGTAATAATATGTCCTATTCTCACAAAAGTATACACAATAACAACATATCACAACAAAATGTTTCAACACGTCTCATGACAACATGATACTCTAATGATACAACCTTTATTAATGGGTTTCAAAATACTCTAATTATACAACATAACTCAACCCCATTAGAATCATGTTTCAAAAATCCTCTAATGATAAAGTCTTTACTAGTGGGATCATAGACATAAGCCTTGTAGTAAAGTATTTAATGTGAGTTTAAAAAATCAGCATCCTTCTCTCTATAAAAAAAAAAAAAGAAATACATAATTGTTAAGTCATCAAACTATTTTGTCATAATATTGAAACAATATGAAGCTTAACATGAACCATTTGTTAACCACGGAGTCACATACTCTGCCTCCATATTTGAGGAGGCTGTAAGTGTACACTTATACTTTGCAACAAGTTAGTTCCAACTATACCATCTCAGATACAAAGCCTCAAAAGGGTTTTTCTCATATAGGCAACCCATGCAATATATGACCATAAATATAACTTAAAAATTGTTTGGTTACCTGCGAGAGATCAAAATCCTTAGTACCTTTTATTGACAATGGGACTATTTGTATTCTTATCACAGCTCACTTTAGATTACTCAAGTGTTTTATAACTAGAGTAATATCTAAGGCAGTATACAGACATGAACATATTTGAGGACATAATTAGACTATCAACAACAAAAGCTCATGTGACCTACTATTAACCATTATGACAACACGACTCTCTCTCTCTCTCTCTCTCTCATGATAGTTTACATAGTCTATCTCTTTCTTTCTCCCTTCTTCCCTCCCTCCCTCTTTCTCTAAATATGCTTTTATGAGACAAAACAATAATCGCAATGAATTAGTATGGCAAGATCCAACACATATGCAAGAGTAAATAGATGTAGGATACAATAACTTTATCTCACATAGTACTAACAATTTTATTGTTAGCATACATCAAATCAACAAAATACTTCCTCCATTTGATCTACTATAATTAGCTATCCAAGAAAGGACAACATTATTCACTCAATTAGCAAGATTGAATTTCTTTAACATAAAAATCTTTGGTTTAATTCCTATTGGTGATTCTTCATTGACAAACATTCACTAATTACAGTGCGCCCTAACTTGGTTGTGGAGTAATTTATCCATCTACTAAATTTTTATTTACCAAAAGACAAAAAATGCTCAACTCATATTTTATAAAACATAGAAATAACATAGATCAATCCTATATAGGATTCAAGCATACAAGTTTCTTCACAATAATCTGAGTAAGAAATTGTTAGAATAAGAATGCCTCACACGTAGAGATCTAATTATGATAAATGTAGTCCTAAATACTCTCCAATTGAATCTATTACTTCAATTCCAAAATTTATAACTAAAGAGTTGCCAAACTATTTCCATAAATAATTATTTTTAAAATATTTTAAAAAATTGAAAAGAATATATCAAGTTTCCATAAGTTCACTAGTCTTTGAATCCAAACTAGCATAACATCCGTACAATGCATGATAAAATTTATAAAGAGAAAAAAATATTATTTAAGAATGACATATTAGTTAAAAAATTATAATATAATATTTTATAAAAACAAAAAATTTCAGTTATAATAATTTTAAAAGAGATGTTTAATAAATTTTTATCCTTGTTAATTCTACGTAATTTAAAAATGCATATCCATTACCTATTTTGAGCTTGTTTTAATATTTTCTTAATATTTTTAATATTATTTTAGTATTTCCTTTATTGTAAAACAGTTAGGTGGGAAGAGAATTGAAATTTTGAATGTAATTTATAAAAAAAATCAAAAGATATTTTAAGTATTAATGTTTTAATTCCTTAGTGGTATAATTTTTTTTATTAATATATTGAGATATTAGGCCAATCATTTCTATAGTTTATTTTCTTTCTAACAATTTAGACATTTTGTATTTTAGAAAAGATTGAGACTATTGACACTCTTATTTATTTATTTATCGAAACTTACTTTAAATATTTTTTAATTTTTATTTTTTTAGATATCCTTAAGAGATTTTATTTTAAGAAGTCAAGAATTTTTTTATTCTCCCTATTAATGTAATTTATTCATACTTTCTATTATTTTAATTTATTTTGCAACATATTATTTTTTTAAAAAAATAAGATAGGATAATATTTATTTAAATATAACTTATATGATAATATATTTTAATTATGATGATATTTATTAAAAAAATTTGAAATTCACCATTAGAAATTTTTTTAATTTTATAATAAAATATGATTTAAAACATTTGGAATGCCATCAAGTAAATAAATTTTTAAAGAACCAATTTTTTAATTTATTACAAATTTTGGTGTTTATAAAATATAGGCATTTCAGATTATTTTTAAATTATAATAAAGATTAAATTTATTTTTTTGACTAATTAAAAAGTTTTAACCCTTAAAATTTCTCTCTTTGAGAATTTAAAATTATGGCCTATCAATTACCCTAAAATAATGTTATAATATTTAATATCTATATCATCATTACTTATTGCATAACTATTATTTATTAGAATCAAATGTCAATATTTTTTTTCACATGGTAAAGTCAAATTTTACATGATAAAATCAAACAATTCTTTTTTTTAAAATATTATAATAGATTAAGCAAAAAAAAACATCCAAGCTAATGCATGGAATATGAAATAGATTACACTATTCACTACGCAACAAAAGAAAAGAAATTTGAAAGTCTTTTAAAATTTAGCTCCACAATATATGTGTGTATTTTTTGGTGGATACAATATATTGTTATAGTAATAATCCAAACACTTTCAGTAATATTATTAACGTAATTTAGTTACCATACTTATAAAACAAGTATGACACAAGCTAATTATATATTACTCAAGTATAAAATTCACTCCAAAATCATGACATGTAAATTGCACGAAAGCATCAGTCAAAAATTTGGATTAAATTCTTCACATATACAGCCAACTTAAGTTTCAAAATAGAACAATGAAAAAAGGGTATGCAAGATAATAGGCAAACACAAATTTATGAACCTACATATAATTCTTTTTTAAATTTTATCAAGTTTTGCAAGTTTCGAGCATTCTGTCTCATAAAATTTTCACTTACCAATAATATGGACACAAAAATATTTTTTGGGAGATTTCTATATCTCATCAAAATTAGTTACGCATTATTACAAACGTAAACTTTAAGAGATTCAACTCCTTACAACAGGTCCAAGTAATAGAATGATGACAAACACTAGAGATAGAGAGAAAACCATCTCAAAAAACTCGTAATACAATATCACCATAAGAGGTCAATTAAGTTTTCAAGATATTCACTAATACAAGATCATGTTTAAACTTGCAAACATCAATGAATACATGTAGTAAAGATGAGATATGAAAATTATAAAACTGGATAATTAAAGATACACATGTGGGAAGAGTTTAGAAGACATAAAATATGTTATAGAGTATATTATCAACTGACAGCTTTAGCCAAAATCAAATGGGTCTAAGTCTATGTTGCCATCGAACCACTAGAAACACTAGAAGGAGCCTCCAACAAATCTAATACCAGAAACAAGATCATAACACCCAATATTAACGCTTAGAATCATTGGAAAGCCAAATATTGCTTTTATTCAAGAAAGTCCAAAATCAAATTCTAATTCTAACAATAACATTCTCATATCCAAATACCCATCGCAATACCTAACTAAAGAAAATGAAAAAAAGTGAGTGGACAGTTTGGGTCTCTCCAAAACGGCAACACCCACTCTTTCTAAATGTCTAATCGCAAGAAAGAAGGAGAAAACAAGCTTCACCAGCTCACACCCATGAGGAACTATGAGAAATAAATAGCCAAAGGATGATGGAACAAGAGAGAATATGAAAGGGAGAGAGGGACGAAATTTCTGGAATGATGGAGAGCTTGGCAGAAAAATAAGGGGGAGGATGGCGGCTTGCTTAACACTTTTTATTTGGGTAACTTACTCAACACACTACTTATTACATATCTACTTATTTAAATTTCTTTATGTTAAGTTAACTTTAAAACATAAATATAAATAAGTAAATACCTTTCATTTGGATTCAAAAAATATAAAAAAATCCTTAAGAATAAAAAATCAAAACTCTATTTTTAGTTCAAATTTACAAAAATTACGATTTTCAAAACTTTTTATCTTCAAAATAAATGGGTTAAAGGTCTTCAAAAATTCATTAAAAATCATTCTTCAACTCAGTAATGTCTAAGGATCAATTAACGCCAATTTTGGTTTCAAGAAAACACTTATTTCACATAGCCCTTTAAATGTGTGTCTATTCTAAACTTAGAAAAATTTCAGGAATTTGTAATGACAGAATAGTCCCAATTATGTGCAAATGGCTCTGAAACATATTTCAGCAAGTTAAGTTTAACTTAATAAAATGTATACTTAAGATAGAGTGGCTTCACAAGATTAATCTTAACAGCTCTAATGTAACACAAAAGAAACTGCATGCAACCTGAAAATCCTATATGAGACTGGGGTATTACAATGTTAATCCAAATTATTTCATTACCATTGACTCCTACAATAATTGAGAAGATAGTCACAAGATATAATAAATATTGGGATTGTAAATGGAGTTTCAATATTTCATGGCAAACATCATATATATAATCACCTTCTGGTACATAATTGTACAATTTATATAGGCATGAATAACCAATAAATTTAGCATTTCATAAACGCCATTAGCAAATAATGTAACTATGAAATAAACTAGCAAAAGAAAAACATAATTGCTATTTAACCTAAGAGAATATAGCATCCAATCTTCTATATCAAGACTCCATAGATAGCTTACAAAATAGCTTTGTCACATTCGAAATTTAATGATGTGACCGGCTAGACTAAATAGCTCTGTCATGTCCGTTGTTCTTGACTCCGAAGCCTGACCAAATACTAATGCAATGCCATGTAAATCACATATCAAGTTCAAATATTTATATTTTGATAAATTTTAGTAAATTCTCCCTTGAAATTGGAGCTGCCCAAAATTTATACAACAACAAACATCCATGCAAGTCATCATAAATACACGTTAAATTACACAAACTATCGAACCACTTGAAATAGTATTACATAGTTGCCTGTTTACAAAAGTCATAATTTACAATGCTCAAATACATATGCAAAATGTCCCCAAGTGACTGCAATGTTGAGCACCATCACCTTAACCTTACATTATCCATGATTGTTGCTCACCAAGGATGATGAACAATTGTGATTCTGAGTTGAGAGGATCCTTCTCTATCTGAATTTGAAAGTAAAAGGAAATAGATGAAGAAGTGATCCTACAAGATTCAGTGAGTAAATTGGATATTTAAACAAGTACTATCGAAAGACATATGCTTGAAAGAATGTTTCTAACTTATGTAAACAAAATGGATAAAGTAGTTGTAACCATAATATAATTCCCAAAGTCATGTTCTAAGTATTTCTTCTAAAAGATTTGTAGACAATAATTTTCAAAGTTCAATCATATCAATAACTCAGTAAAATCTCATATATAGGGATTTAAACGACTTCCATACAGAACAAAGCATATAACATATCTCCATACCCTCCAAACACACCATAAGGATATTCCCCCAATCACACCATAATCCATCCAAACACACCAAAAGTCAGGGAACCTAAGGCTATGTTTGGCAGATTGAAAAAGAATGGAAGGGAGTGACTAAAAACGGAATGAAATGGAATGGAAAGGGACGGAGTAGAATGAAAAGATACATGTCACTCTATTGTTTGGTTGTTTAATGAAGGAAGGGAGGAAAGTCCTTTCACTCTTGTTTGGAAGTCAAAATGTAAGGAATGGAATGGAAAGACTTTATGAGTTTTATTTTCTAATTTTACTCTCATATAAAATAAGTAATCATTTGGAAAAAGGGTAAACTAGTAATTTAACTAAATTTTAATAATAATTTTCCATCCATGTCATGTCATTCCCTCCTTGACCCCCCAATTGGGAGGGACAACAAATTTGAAATTTTGAATAACAAGGAGGGGTCTTGGAGTTCATCCATTGTCATTCTACTCCTTCCTTTTAAATAACTCTCAAACACACATTTTATTATATTTGTCATGCCATTCTCTTCCACTCCCTTACTTGCCATCCATCAAAACATAACCTAAGTCCCATCACAAAGAAACAGAAACCTTGGTCCATCAATTCGTTCTAATCCATAAGTCTATTATGATCCCAAAAATAATGTTCATAGTAATCATGGTTTCATAACATCCAAGCTATAAAAGTATATGGATATACCATCTAAGTCCTTAGCATTCAAGAAGCATAACAAAATTTTATAGAATCACTGTTCACATACTTTCTCAAATAATTGGAAATTGGAACTCTTGTCATAAAATTTATTTAAATAATCCCAACTATAATTTTTGCAAAGGGTTAACAAAATTAGAGCATATATCTTTCGTCATAGATATTTTCCACAAGAATCATTTACTCAAATAGAATTATAATTTCCACATGCTTCAAACTATTTTAATATATATAGGAATTACAATGAACAAGCTTAGAAGTAACTAGAAGAGATATCATAATTACTCATAACACAAGCCCATTCAAATAGGTCCAAATCTACCACGTTACTGTACCACCGGAAACAATAGGATGATCTTCCAATAAATCTAAGATCACAAATAAGGTACCCACACCAAGAATCAAAAGTTAGAACCATACATAGGATAACCAAATATAACCTCTATTTCATAAATATCAAACCAAATCCTAGGTTTTAACACTAAATTTGTCAAATTTAAGTACCCAATGCTAAATCTGACAAAATATACGAAATAAAAGGTGTTAAGGACCTTAAGATTATCTTTAGAAGTCAAGAACACACAAGAAAGTGAGTGGATAGCTTGGGTTTCAACCAAACCACAGCCCTTCTCACCCAAAAACGCATATCTGATATGATAGTAAAGGGCGAAGTTCCAATAGCACTAATGGTGACAAAACACGTTTATAGTGGCTGGAGTGTGGAAGACGAAGAGGGAAACAAAAGGGAGAGGAGTGTCGAAGATTCTGATGTTGTCTTGGTGCTGTCGATAGCCGTGGGGCTTGTTAAACTATATGCTGTCTTGGAAGGTTTTAGCTGATAGTATTGGTGGCCTACTCAATACTCTACTTATTTACTTTATTTTAAGTTAATGTCCTCATTTGAAACATAAAGTAAATAGAGAAATAGCCCCCATTTAAATTCGAATAAATATCAGAAAAATTGAAATTCTTAAGAATAAAAAGTTAAAACACAACTTTTAGTTCAAATTTATGAAAATTTTGACTTTTTAAATATTTTACTTTCAAAATGAATGAGTTAAATGTTCTAAAAAAATCATTACAAATCAATTTTTAATTTTATAATGTCTAAGGATCAATGACTGTGAGTTTTGGTTTAAAAAAAATATATATATTTCATATATCCCTCCGAATAAGTACTTATTCCAAACTTAAAAAAACTTCTGGACTTGAATAGACAAAATATCACTAAAATATTCCTATAGCCTTAAATTAACTGAGTAAGGTACAGGCTTAACTTGAGGAACTCTAAGAACAAGGTAAATTGCTTCACAAATTTAGTCCTAAAGGTTCATGGTCACTTGAGAATAATTTAACACAACATTTACAGTCTCTTCAAAACTGGAGTATTACAAGCTTTTTGATTATGCCACCCATAATTTTCAATGTGTAGTTTTTTCCTTTTCTTCCCCTTCTTATAAGGTATCATCGCACCGGGTATTATGACTATCCTTTTTTAAAAAGCATTCTTTAATAAGGATTTGAACTGATAACATTACAGGTAAAGATCATTCTATTGGAACTCCTATTTATCACTGCTCCACACCTTTTTGGGGTTTTGAATGTGGAGTTTAATACTTGTGAAAGAATGTTATATAGAGCAAAATATCATTTTATAATTTTATTTAGTTATCAAACGATAATAACATTGAGAGTGTATGACACAACACTTTCTAGCATGCCCAAATTAATTTAGAAATGCCCAGAATTTTCACAAAATTATAAAATTATTATTTGGCCGACATTATTAAATTAGACTTTACTTGCAAAAGAAAATACCAATGAGGGTATGATATATCTTGTGTAATTAAATATTCATATTCTAGTAACCCGGTTTCGGATAAGACATTCGTGTCATGTTTGGTTGCCGTCATGTGACCATGAGCTTTTAGGATTCACCTCGTGAGCCATTCCATCACATTCATGAACTTATCTTGCTATTTGATCTCAAACCAATTACACTTGTTCAGTAACCATTTGTCTATCCGAATTTTGAAAAAAATTTATAACTACGAAACGGCACCTATATGGAGAACCATATTAAATGTGTTTTGGTGAAACTAAAAATCTTGGTAATTCATTATACAGTATTAGTTAATTACAAAATAATTTTCAATGAATTTTTCAGAACATATAACCTATTTGTGAGTACCGTATTTTGTTCGAAGCCATAAAATTATTAAAAAATAACAAAAAATAAAAAACCAAAAATATATTAATAATAACATAGACATATGACTCAATCTCTTTTGAAAACCTGATTAACCCAATCTTATTTCTAGTAGAGTAGCCTAATAAGTCCAATCAAATAAACCAAAGTCCAATCTCTTAAGGAAAAATAAAAATTAAATAATTTGAATCAATTTTGTAAGAATTTAATTGATTTAATTTTCAAATTAAAATATGATTTGCGAAGAATTAATGTTGATTGAAAGAAATTAACGTTAACTTAAAGTTGATTGGGAAATATTAATTGGTTTGAAATTTGATGAAGAGGAATTAATGTTATTTGATTGAGAAATTCATAATTAGAGAGTTAAATTGTTAGAGTTTTATTGGGGTTATAAATAGACACAAACAGACAAAGAGGGGGCTTAGGGTGACAAAACAGAAAAAGGGAGAGGTGCATACCAGAGAAAGGAAGAAAGGAGAAGAGCCACCGACTCTGTAGGTAAAATTCCTCTGACATGCCATCCTGTTAAACACAATATCAAGTGACTGGAACTAAGGAAGCCCAGCAGTAAGCCACGAGCTGCCTCGTTATGGTCATCTCTGTATGCTTTCAGAATTATGGGGCATTGAGGTAAGTACTAATCAATACAGTGTGTAGCGAAGGATTTATAAATAAAGAACATGAGTTCATCTTACAATAAGAATGCTAGTCATTTGACCTGTTATTTCATGTTTTATATTTATTATTTTTATTAAGAATAATTTGTGTATATATAATTAAAATTTTAAAAATGTTATCTTATTATGTTAAAGAAGTCAATTCTTAAATCGATGTATATGCGATCATATGTTTCACATTAAGTAGTTGTTTAAATATGATATGATATTTATGTTAGGAAACTCTTACATCAATAAGTTAGTCTTTTGAGATAGACTATGTTTGCAGGTTTCAGTCAAATCACTTAGATAATAATTTTTTTTTATATGCTATTATTATTACTTAAATAATTTTTTCTTATATCCTGATATTGTTTTCTTTTTCAATTTCACTATTTTATTAAGACTTACTTCTTGATATTTTTCTATACAATATCACCTATACTTTGAATAATTATTTTCTTTTTCAATTTGACTATTTCATTAACCTTACTTTATAATATTTTTCTATATGCTATTACCATTACTTAAATAATTTTTTTTAATTTTACCATTTCATTAATACATACACCATAATATTTTTTTTATATGTTATCACCATTAGTTAAATAATTTTTATTTCATCAAAATTTATATCTTAATATTATTTTTTTTAATTTAAGTATTTTATTATTTTCTTTTAAAAGGTTATATGTATATTGAAAATAATTTGTGTATATATAATTATGAATTTTTTTCTTGTATCCTAATATTGTTTTCTTTTTTTATTTCACTGTTTTATTAGCACTTATTTCCTAATATTTTTTTATAAAATATCACCTTTACTTGAATAATTATTTTCTATTATAATTTGACTATTTCATTAACACTTACTTAATAATATTTTTCTATATACCATTACTATTACTTAAATAATTTTTTCTTTTTTAATTTTACTATTTCATTAATACCTATACTCTAATATTTTTTTTATATGCTATCACTATTAGTTAAATAATTTTTATCTTATGAACATTTTTATCTTAATATTAATTCTTTTTGAATTTGACTATTTTATCATTTTCTTTTAGAAGTTTCTATGTATTTATGATTATTAATGTTTTTAGAAATGACATTTAATAACACTATTAATTACTTGTCAAGGCAATTTTACATATGTATATATCAGAAATAAAAACGAGATGCACCATGAAAGTAGTCTTGCAATGCCTCATGCTAAGTTGTGACACATATATGGAATCCTTGGGCTTTGAGTCTTTATTATTGGTTGCTACAGATAAAACGATTTTAATAGCCTTAATTTTTATGGATGCTCCTTGTTTTAGGATTACTAGGTTAGCACGCATGCGGTGGATGATATAATGCATTAAAATATGTAAATAATAAATGATAAATAATTGGTTTAAAAATCTTATAGTTTCATGCTAAATAATTGAGATAGTTTAATTACTAAGCACAGTTTATTTAGCTAAATTTGATTGACCATGCATAAAGTGTTAATATTATCGTTGTGCATCAATCAATTTGGTAGCTAAAATTATGATATAAAAAACAATTAGTAATTAAATATTTGCAATTTATTATATAATTTTAGTATTCATTTTAAATAATTTAAATTAAATTTTCTTACAACAATTACCGGTTATTTGTAGGTTTTGCTTTTGATGATTGCGAACATGCAATTTTTGTTAGTATAAGGAAGTGATTGGATTGCGTGATTACATGATAATTATTAAAGGATAAAAATTTTTACCAAAAAAAACATAAAATGCCACTTGTAAGCTCACTTTATAAAAAAGAAAGAAAAGATACATAAATATACTATTCTAATTGATAAGACATTCCATTCCTTACACTAACTCAATCCAGCGAACATGTTATTTTTCATTTCGCGCATGCAAATTCAATTTCTCGAATTTTTTTAATTCAAGAAACACTAAGGTTAAACCAATATAAATATCTAAAGACCAAAAACTATTTAGGTCCATACATCAAATCTAACATGTAAAATGTTCATTAGGTAAATAACAACCTCTAATAAAGAAAAAATGAAAACAATACTTAGAGAAAATAAGGGTCTGTTTGCTTTGCTCATTTTCTGTTTTCATTTGTGCTCAAAACAAGAAATGACCTTGAAAACATGTTTACTTGAGTTATAACGAAAACATTTCTTTAAAAACATTCTTAAAAAATCCTTAAATTTGAGAGCAATAAAAAGACGTTCTCACTGTTTTCTTCTCACTCTGAAAACGCGGTGGCATGTTTTGTAACTATAATGAAAACAAAAAAATCATATGCTATCGTCACATTTTCATCTCCGTCAGTCAAGAAAATCAAAATATGCCAAAAGACCTCTGCCATACCTATTATTTTATGCTGCAGATATATGATAGCTATTGAAATCAACGGTCGAAGGCTAGCTTTAGCCATTAATAGCCAAAAGCAAAAAAAAGAAAAAAAAAAGGAAAAGCTATAACATTACGCAAACAAAAATGGTGAACTACACTTACACACAATAAAGTTAAAAATAAAGTTAATAAAAAATGTTAATACTGAAGTTGTATTTTCTTTTCAATTGATAATAAAATAAAATGTGTTTAATTTGTACAGTTTTTTATTTTTTTTGGACAGAGTTTAAGTTGCAGATTTAACAATAAATTAAAATTTATTTATTTTTATCAAAGTTGAATTCTAATATTAAATTGAATAATCTTGAATTATTAAATTAAAATAAAATTAAGGATCAAATATTGATATAAGAGGAAAAAATTATAAATAATATAAAACCAGATTAAAAATTAAATAAAGCTAAACAGAAAATATTAACCAAGTTTTCATGATTTTTATTTCTTAAAATTTTGATACTAAACATATTGTTGTTGTTTTCATTTTTTGAAAACAATTTTAGCTTTGCAAACCAAACATGTTTCTTAAAATGTAAAAATTTAAAAATGAAAATGGTTTTTAAAAAATGAAAACAGAAAATGAAAGTAACAAAACATTTTCAAAACCAAACAGGCCCTAAGTATACCAGTTTGGTTTAACTTACAATTTTGCTCTGCACAAGTCACAGAAATCTACTACCCATCACCTTAGTATTATATAGTTGTTATCTTCTTTTATTTTGTTTGAGTTTTATAGTCTGAATGCATTGTGCATCAATCAATTTGATAGATAAAATTACAACATATAACCTTACCGTCTTAGGTATCAATCAATGAGTGAATATCTTTAATTTTTTATTTGCCTCTTTTTGAAATAGCTACCATGAACTTTTAGATTTAGGCAAGTGTATATTAAATTTTTCTTAGCCCGAAAGGAGACTATTCCATTCACTAATTGAGTGAAAACCATTCATCATATCATTTGCATGTGTTGATTAATTCATGTGACAATTTTTCATTTCTATACACTACTTAATTTCTATTCTCAAAATAGAAAATATTGAATAATATAAAAGAAATTAAATTAAAAGGTAAAATATTTTTAAAAAATAATATTGACAAATTATATATTGTCATATGTATTAATGAATAAGTATAAGTTACTGACGAATGATTTATGTTTATCTCATGTAGGTCTGTTTACAAGTTTCGAAAGTTTAAGGACCTTTTATAAGTTTGTGGTAACTACTTCAAAATGTTGTAAAGTTTAAGGAGTGTCTATGCACTTTTTTTTTTTCCAAAACCCAAAATCCTTGATGAACCTTGTTTAAAATGGGTCAAATTGGCTTCAAGATGGCTTGAAACGACTTGATTAGTATCTTGCTGTCGGAATAGAGAGCATAACAATAAAGCAAGTAGAGCCAAACAGTAGCTAAAACACATTTAATAGTAGAGTCAAACAATAACCAAAATACACTATCCTGCATGTAAGGACAATAGCCAAATAGAGGTGGGGGAGGAGTAATCCACGTTGGAATAGGAAAAAACATCGAAGATAAAGCCAAATAGAAAAAATGGCAAGCTAAACATTGGATAGCACAACCAAAATAGTCTATTTGGATGCTGGAATCAAGGAGAAAGGCAACAAGAGGGTCAAAATCTTAATGGCGGCTAAGTATGTGGTGGTCTTCGATGAAGGTGGCTAGAGACCATGATTGTTCATAGGTGAATTAAATCAATCTAAACTAAAAATTAATTAAATTTGGTTTTGTTTGATTTTTACTTTATGAAAACGGTTTTCATTTATGAAATTGAGCAAAACTAACCAAGAGGAACTTATATAAATATAAATATATCTCTTTCCACAATTTACATACTTATATGTTGTTTTTATTATGTTTCTTTCAGTATTTTTAGGTTATTTTGTTGTTAATTGGGCCGTGGGTAAAAAAGTGTAGTTGAGTATTTTTTTAAAAGGAAAAATGTACAGGATTAGACCAATTCAGTTATCTAATTAGAATCAAAGCAATTGGTTCCTATTATAAAAAAACATATTGATTCGATTTAGATGACTTTTCTCTTCAAAATCGAATGAAATCAAATGGATAACTGAACCAAACCAATTGGTTCTCAACATAAGCAAACTAATTGGTTTAATTGGATGGCTTTTCTCCTCAAAACTGAACCAATCCAAACCACTATTACCCTTACTAAAGATGACTCATCATGCATGCGCTAGCAAGTGACTAGAAATGTTGCTAAATTGTGGCCAAGCATGGATGCGTTTCCCATTATGATCTTCCATCCCTTATGTAAGCACGATGACAATGTTCATTTTGCCAAAAAGTGACCAAAGAAGGGAGAAACAATAGCATTGTTTGCGAATGAGTTTTGCAGTGATGAAACTAGTGAGATTCCAACAAGAAAAGAGACCAAACAGGCTTGGGCTTGATAAGAATAAATGGACCACACTAAATTGGAGAAATTGTGGCTGAAAAAATTGTTGGACGCTAGTGAGTAGTCGAAGAAGTTGCCAGATAGTCTAAAACATCTTTATTTATGCATGCTAATAAGTAATAACTTGCAGTCTATCACATTATGGATTGTTTGCACACAACCATAAAAGAAATAAAAGAGAAATTTACACTATCCCTTTGCTTGGAAAGAGAGAAAAGAGGGGAGAAAGAAATGTGGGGAAGAGAAAATGGAAGAAGAGAAATTTTCCTCTTGCTTGTTTGAGTAGAAAAGTACAAGAGGAGAGAAAAAATACATGCGAGTCCCACATGAAAATTTTCTCTCCTCAAGTGGAGAGAAAACTAAGAATGAAGGAAAAAATAAAAAAGAAGTTATATTTTTATTTTTTTAATTTGTTATATATTTAAACAATCTTCTTTCTCTCCTCTTTTCTCTCAATCCAAGCACATGAAGAGGAAAGAATATTTTCTATCTATTTTTTCTTCTTTTCTTTCTTTTCTATTTTCTTTCTTCCTATTTTCTCTCCTACATCCAAATAGTCTTTTTGAAAGTTGCAAGATTATTGTCCACCCTTTTGGTTGATTTTTTTTTTCAAGACAACTCACTCCGTACAACACTCTAAAATTACAATATCGATTAAGGTTTGTGCATAATTTGAAGAAACAAGGAATATATTTCAAACTTTTAAACTAAACCCCCAATTTGGTCCTCTAAATATTATGTTGACTTCATTTTAGTCCTCTAGAAATTGTCGACATCAATTTAGTCATCCAAAAATATATTTTGACTTTACGTTAGTTTTTTCTGTGAGGCCACCGTCTGTAAGAAGGTGATGTGGCTCGTATAGTGACAATGTGTCCATTATCTTATGACTTGTTATCAAATGTGGCATCTGAAATTTCAACTTGGCATATGACGTGTAACACCATCAGTGTATTAAAACATGGCTGGGACAAAACCCTAATCCCTTTTATTCCCAAATCAAAGTTGTCCCAATTCTAGAATCTTGTGTCAAAATCTCAAATTTCTTCCTTGATCCTGAATCAAAATTTTGCTTTCCCCAAATCCCTTTAACCTCGTACCTAAATCACATGAAGTTCAATGAAATACTCTCAACCCTCATATATCGCAAGTCTCGTATCAATGGCATCTGAAACTCAGTCTTGTTGCTGTTCTCATAGGCGATGCTCCATCTGTAGTGCCATAGCATATGGTGAAACTCAGAGGAAGTTGTCTTCAACTTAGTGTGATTGTGGAAGGAATGCTCTGTTGTTGACTTCAAGGACCCAGGAGAACTTAGGTAGAAGGTTCCTGAGATGCCCATTGTACAAGAATGAAGAACTAACATGTAAATTTTTGCAATAAGTGGATGATGCAATATCAACTCCAAAACTGATAGGGAATCAGGAGAGTGACAAGAAGATCACCAAGCTTAAGAATAAAATCATTATGTATGAAATGAAGTGTATAGGCATAGAATAGAATGTTATGTTTTGTTTGTATTTTGCTCTTTGTTTTTTGATTTGTGGATTAAAACCATATGAGGTAATGCTGGACGTGATTGAGATGTATCAGTTAATGAACAATAATATTATAGCATAAATATTAATTAATGAACAATAATATCAATTGATGTTGACCACTAGAAGTTGACTACTAGATGCATTGGCTTCAGGTTGAGAGGCTACTGGAAGGACTAGGCATGATTTCTTCTTTTGGTTCAGCAATATCTGATCCCAAGATAGCAGCAATTTGATCTTCCAAATTGTCATGTTGCTGCTGAATTTGTGAGGCACCTTTCTTCTTTGCTGCTCCCTTACAAGTTCTTGTATTATGTCCCTTATGTTCACATTTCTTGCACTGATTGGTTTATATATTCTCTTTAGCCTATATGGATTTTGGATCTCCTCTGCTCTCCTTTTCCTCTGTTTTTTAGCCCTACCGGGTGGCCTCTTTATAGTAGGAGGTTGAATAGCATCAAGCTCGATTTTTTTCCAATACATCTCACTAGGAACTGGCTATATGAGTGGAACATAAGTAAGATCAAATTTTACTTTTGACAGACTATGATGAAGATAATTTTCAACGTTCATGTGCCTATATCCAATTGCAGCACATGCATGCTTGCATGGCACACCACTAAGCTCCTATTCTTTGTAGGTACAAGTTTGTTTTTCAAATCAACAGATACCTTTTAACCATGCATAAAACCTCCAATTAGTTTCCATCTTGGTCTCCAACCCATTGAGGTATCCACTTAACGCTCTGCCTCTTTGCTATCTCTAACCTTTTCTACCGTGCAAGGTATATTGGTCCATTATAGCCCATCATAAGATGTCTTTGCTTGTTCATCTTCCTCATGATATAGCATATGATTTCTTTTGCATTGGTAATGATGGGCTTGGACCTGAACTTGACTATTTTAGAGTTGAACTGCTCATACATTTTGTTGAGCAAGGTTTGGTTCTTTGTGTATGTGCTGAATCCAAACCTGGACCACCTCAAAAGATCAAATCTTGACAACCATTCCCAAGCATTCTCATTTACACTCTTCAACTTCTCCATGTTTTTCAAAAACTGAACTCTGGTAATGGACTTGACTCCAAACCATTCCAATATTTAGTGAAGTTGGCTCACAAATGTCTTACACAAAATCTATGAGGAACTCCATTGTTGGCAACAGACCCTGCATCATAGCAAAATAGAACCAATTTTAGTGGAAAATAAGTGTATGTTGCATCCTCCAGATAAAGTGTCAATTACCTTTTGCTGATCTGTGATAAATTGGTATCCATGCTCCTTTGGATCACTAATATCCTCATCCAACAATTTCAAAAACCAAGACCATGTGTCTAAAAAGAAAATAATGCAGCAAAGTTAATAATTGATACATGTAAGTAACCATATGAAGTAAAATTCCATCATTAAAAATATTGAAATTACTGTCACTAACCTCTTGATTCCACATCTACAATGGCATAGGCAACTACGTAAAAGGCAATTCTCTCCATCTTGGTTGACTTTTGAAAGAAGTTGACCCCCATAATAGCTTTAGGATAACAACAATCTAACCCAATCATAGGCCTACATCCTGCCATAAACTCCTTTTGCAAGCATCAAACACATACAT
Source organism: Castanospermum australe (assembly GCA_019955255.1). NCBI lineage: Eukaryota > Viridiplantae > Streptophyta > Magnoliopsida > Fabales > Fabaceae > Castanospermum > Castanospermum australe. The sequence goes on along the minus strand of NSJW01000696.1, from coordinate 209,804 downwards.
CTTCTCAAATTTTAGTGGAACCTCCAAAGTTGGTCTTTCACTCCTAAAAAACATGTAGACCTAGGATTATGCTTTAACATTGTGGTAATAATCTCTCAACTTGCCATTTATTTCTTCTTAACTTTTCCATGCATACTCTTTCATAAGCACCTTTCCATTAAGCTTGATGTAACCTAATGGTTGAACTATTGCTCAGCAACCCACTTCTTGAGGCCTATTTATTCTTAAAGGATCTAACATATGTGTGTGTATCATTGAATTTTTTAACAGAAATGATGCAGTGCTATTCTTGATACTGCAGAATAATGGGCAGCTTTCTTTGCAAACAACCCTGCATCTTGATGAATCATTCTTCACGCATTGTACCTCCCTTCCCAGGTGGATATTATAGTCTCTTACAGTATTTTTGAATACTTTAAGGGTAGGGAATTCCATTCCTAATTCACAACACTACCAAATTCAAAGTTCATATTTAAATGTGGAAAAACATCCCTCTGCCTACCTCCATCAGTTTTAGAATTTGATGAACTAGCTAATGAATCTAGTTCATCAATATAATATCCAACTCCCTCATCAGTATTGTTTGAGCTTCCCTCCTCATTAGTGTCACTATCATTTTCATTAGCACCATCAGCTTCCTTATTACTATTTGACTCACCTATTGGTTTCTTGCTCTTTTGTCTAAACCTGCATCTTTTGTTTCTGGTTAGATTATACTTTACCTTCCTATCCATTTTCCAGTTGCAGGTCTTTCATGTTCAGATTCTGTTTGCTTCAGAATCATCACCAACTTCAGGTTCTTCATCATTAGGTTCAGGTTCAGTTTCAATCCCATTTATAGACCTTACTTCTGTTTGATTTTCTAATACTACAACTTCATCATCCTTTATGACAAACTCTTTGTCTGAGTGAGTATACAAGTGAACTTCATCTTCATCTTTAATATGCTTAAGCATTTCAATTATTTCCTTGTCCCCCTTAACCAACCTTAACCCCACATCCAAATCCATTCCAAGAACTAGATAGGAACAACTATCAAACTCCACATCATTATGTTCCTTAACAAGTTGGGCAATGGTCATCAATGACAAAAGGTTAGGATCTATCTCATTCCATGCATCTACTTCCCTATGCACATATTCAACTTGGGTTTCATATTGAAAATGACCACATGTAGGAACCATTCATTGAGCTTGGAGTACAAGATGCCCAAGGCGATTGTGGAGGAGAGAAGGAGAAACAGCAGAAGTAAAGGCTGCAGGTGATGAAGGTATGGTAAAATGGTATAGCCCGTGAGACTCACGCCCTTCGTCAATCATTTGTCCCATATCCGTCTGCACATGATTAGAATTATTAGTGAAAGTAACAGAACAATGAAGAGAGCTGGTTAATTTTACTGATAGAGATAAGATTGAAAGGACAACCCGAAACATAAAGGACAGAATCAAGAGTTAGAGAGGGGAGAGGACAAATTTGACCAAAACCTTTAGCCATAGTTTTGGAACCATTGGCTAAGGTAACCATAGGGAAGGAAGTTTGAATGACAAAGATAAGAGAAAAGACTAATGTTACTAGATATGTGATCAGAGGCACCAGAATCCAAAATCCATGGACCAAGGGAGGATGGGTGAGGCAAGCAATAAATTACTAGTTTGAGAAGTGGAGGCAGAGGTCGATGACTGGGTAGCTTGATACGCTAGATAACCTTCATAGGCAGCAGCTGAGATAGTGACAGTGGGCACGTCTAAAGAGTCAGATGTAGGAACAAGAGAGTCTGACTGAGCAATATTAGCTGTGGCGAAGGGGTTTCCCATGTAGTTTAAGCAACATTCACGAGTGTGGCCAAACCTGTGACAATAAGTACACTATGGATGTTAACCTTTCCACGACCATGAGACCCAGAACTAGTAGCAGCAATGGTGGACGAAGAAGTTAGAACAGAGGAGTCACCAATAGATGTAGCTGGAGCAAGGACAGATTGAGTAACTCGAAGTAGCCGAGCAAAGACATCCTCCATAAAGGGAATAGAATACTAGCCAATAGTTGTTGATGGATAGAGTCGAGCTCAGGAGGCAAACCAGCCAATGTGAGAAGCATGAACAACTTATCATAGTTGGTTTCTTAAATTGCAATATCAACAGTGATAGGGAGAAATTCAGTAAACTTAGTACAAACACTCTGAATATGATCAAAATAGCTGAACATGAATTAATCTTGTTTGCGAATATTAAGCATATTAGAGATAACACCATAGAGGTGCTGAATATCATTAGTGTATAGTAATTTGGCTTTGGTCCACATCTTATGACAAGTTTGATACGGTTAAAAAAGGAAAAGAATCTCACGATCAATGTTATTCCAAAAGAGACTGCAAAGTTGAGCATCGATTGCCTCCCAAGTGTCTCGATCAGCCACAAGAATATTAGATGTTTTCTTTTTCAGATGATTAGAAAATCTTTGACCTTTAAACCAAAGCTGAATTGCCGGAGCCCAATGCAGATAGTTGGAACAATTAAGTGGCTCAGTAGTGATGATTGGAGATCTTAAAATTACAAATGAAAATACTCGACTTTCCAGTAAAGGAAGTTGTACCAGAGGTGGACATGATTGGCACAAAACTTCAAGAAACCCAAAAAACAAGAACTTGAGTTGAAAGTGGAGGACCCAAAAATTACAATAGTAGACGCGGTTCGCGGAGGTGGAGAAGCCAACACCCACTGGAAGATCACGAACCTCGTGGATAGGGCTAGATCTAGCCAAAAACACAGGGAGAAGTAGTCAGGAGAAACGACGACCGGTAAAAGTCCAAAATGTGCTCTCACACGTGCTGAAAATGCAAACTAGACACATTACGGTGACCGGCGCGTGAAGGTGCGTTGGAGCTCAGATGATAGCACAACTCCAGAGATGGGACGGATTCGAGGAGATGCACATTGTGTGGGGTTAGTTGCCGAAGAAACACACATCAGATGCGTAGATCTGGGATGGAAGCTGCAGGAGGAGAGAGAAAAACAACGCTGACGGTAAGGAAGAGACAAAAAAATTTAGATTTCTATCCCTAAGCTCTAGATACCATGTTGAAAGGAGATAAGATCATAGAAACCCTTATTTTGTGAGAATAAGTCAGTGAAATTACACTGCCTTTTGTATCAAATTTTATAATACTCGTACAATTAGTGTACAATAAAAAAGAAATAATACATTAATCCTATTGCATAACCTACATTATTATAATATAATCCTAACATAATTCTAATTGATTCTTTACACATTCTACACATGATTCTAACATGATTCTAATTGATTCTTTACATATTCTACATTTTATATCTCATTTGAATGGGCAGTATTGTTAGCCGCTAGATGAATCCAATGGTAAAAACTGCCAAGGTATAAAAGAAATTTAAAATGCTTAAGAAATTAAACCTTTTAATCTTATTTGACCAAATATTAATTTACTTTAACTTAATTTCCTAAACTTGTTTAAGAGTCTGAACTCTTGATGCATGTACATGCACAACACAACCTAATGAGTGCCAAGGTAATCAGCCTCAAAAGCACATGATTCGAAAAAAGGTAAAACAGTAAAATATTTAATTATTTTATATTGCTTTGCCATATAAATTAACTATTCAGGTATGACGTTCATAGTAATAATAAAGATTAAAATGTTTAATTTACAATCCCCATGTTGCTTGCTACTAAGAGTTTCAAAGTTCAACAACTAGTTAATTTTACATTCTCACTATTTTACCCCATTTAACATCATAGTTAGTAAGATAAAGGTTGGGTATTTTGAGTTTTTTACGGATATTAATAAGGCACTAAAGGTGTATCTCAAGGTGCTGACCCCTTTTGGTGCCTCGCCTCAGCACCTTATATGCGTCTTCTAGCGCCATTGACTATACCGATGAGTGCAAAATGATCCCTGCTCATTACATTTGCTATGAATGTTTCCTTTCCCATTTCCCTTCACGTCTGTTGTCTCGGTCTCTACGTTCTCCAAGCTGCCTTGACTTGCTTCCCCTGGAACTATGCCTTTGGGACCCATATCCACTAGACTGGCCATCAAATGCTGATACCAATTCTGGATCGCCAATGCTGCTGGTGTCCCCTGCATCCTTGCTTCCATCAACATTTTCTTCGTACACGCTGCCACTGTCATCCAGACGATCACGTGACTGTAAGATAGTAGTAGGCAGCTGGCCTGAAAATGGCCGGGAACCAGAAAGAACTATAGTTGGTGAGGCTGCCATTGATGAACTGGTGGAAGGAATTTCAGGCTGCAAGCTTCCACCTCCAGCTCTAGCACTCCCTTCATTACCAGATCTTCCATTTTCTCTTTCACGAAATCGATCCCGAGGTCGACTGCAAGATGAGAAACCCACAACACCACATGAAACAACATATCATACATGTCTAAAAAGAAACAAAAACTAAAAACAACAACTAAATGGAGATTTGCTAAAAGCCTACCCTTCCTCCCAAACAATTACCTTCGGGTGGTTTAGCAGCTGTCATTATTTTAGTCCCTGTAATTTACCTGTGCTTTCACATTTGACTTTATATTATGTCAATTAAGCCCTTGGGTTTTATAAAATGGTGCAATGTAATCCACAATTTAATTACTGATTCACAATCTTCAGAAATTTGTTAATGTGACATTTATTAGAAACTTTGTCACACTAATAATATGAGTTGTACTCATGTACTATTTAAAGCATCAAAGAAATGTTATACAGGAAGCTGGTTACTGGTTTTGAATTCTGAAGTTAGGGTATTTAAAGTAGGAAGAGAGGTTAGTAAGACATGGTGGATTTCCAGGCCTGCAGTACATTATATAAATCACTCTCATAATTGTATACAAAGCCCATCCACAAAATTTTCACTATCATTTTACCCCCATACAAAACTCACCCTAAGTCTCTAAACTTACATATCTTCAAATGCTACTCTGTACAAGTGGAGTGACAAACATAAGCAAGAACGAGTCACATGATTCTCACCTTTCAAGTTTCATCACAGTGCTAATGTGTGATTTGCAACCTAATACTGAAATGGCGCAGGATTATGTGACATGAATTCCTCATTTGAAAAATCAGGTCTACACTTGTTTGTAAAAATCAAGAAATTATATTGCTAGAGATAAAAACCATTTTAGGGCCTTTACCCAACAGCTTGGTATCATACCCCTTCTGACCAATAAGTAAGGAGTAAGCCAATTTTTGAATAATTAAATTAATTTCAGCAAAACATAGTAATAGGCATGTGCTATATAAGCTTCAAGCCCAAAAGTCATGCGAAGGTATGTTAGAAACAAAGTCACTCTTATGTCATCATGAAACAGCCTAATCTCATAGTTCAAGTGATTCAATGACACATGAACTCTGGCATAGTTAAATATGTTTCAATTTTCATTCCGTACAACTAGTAATGGTCTACAGCTTCTGAGCTGGTTCTGCTCGTAAGACAAATATCAGGAGAAAGGGCATTATGAGGCCTTCGAATATGCAACAAGTCAATCGTACTAATCCTGTTTTTGACTACCAGCCCAAACTGAAGACTTTTACTTGGAGGAAGCTTTGGAATTCCAAATGGGCCTGTCAAAATGGAATCTTTGGTTGTTGGGAGAGAAGGTTAGTGTTGAAATTATGGGGTTTAGGTAGGGAAAGAGCAAAAAGAAAGAAAGGATACTTTGAATAATAGGATATTATATTGATATGAGATGTAATAGATATGATACAAAATACTAACCTCTAGTCCTATTTATACTAATAATTATGTTAGGTAGTAATACTATTAGTACAAGCCTAAACCCACTAAGACTAATAATGTAATATTCTCACAATTAGAAACTGAACGAATGATTTATAAGAAAACTCCCCAGAAGAATCCAAAGTTGAAACAACCTATCTGAACTAGCAGAACAAAGAATTCAATCAAGCAATGAGTGATAGTGAGGTTATAAACACGAGGAAAAGCCTCTAAGAAAGGCATGGTCATCGCCAAAATGTCCTCCCAGAATCTGATACAAGAATCATCATCCAATCTCAAAGAAAGTGTAACAAGGAGCGATTGTTCCTAGACATGATCTCGTAGAACTGGCTGATTTGCTAACTAAACCTTTCCCTAGGGGTGTGCAAAAAACTATCATGAACCAAACTGATTTGTAAACTGAACTAATCTGCACTATAAAAAACCAAATTATTTAAAACAGTTTTAATAATTGAATTGGTTTTGTTTTAAAAATAGGTTTGGTTAATTATTAAATGACAGAATTCGGTTAACTGAATTAACCAAACCAAACTAAAACAGACCATATTATCAATCAGACAAGTTTCACAATTTAGACCCATCTATCGAACCCTAAACCCCAATTTTCTGGTATCCCAATCTTCTCCTATTCTTCAGCAAAAACAGATCAATCAATCTCCCATTATCTCATCATTGCATTCTGCCATTGTCGCCACCTGAACCCAAAACAGCAGAGGAATCCAAAGTTCCTAGCAATTATCGTATTTGAAGCAATGAATCCAAAGCCCAGATGATGCAAACCTGGCACAAACTAGTTGGGTGCAAACGACCTTCTGATGGCTTGCCTCAGAATTTCTGGATGGCTTCTATGCTCCATCCGATTCCAATGAGAATGGGTTAAAGGCATTTGATTGGCAGTGGAAGAAATGCTCGACATTGTCGATAAAGAGACAATATGAGAGAGAGAGAGTATATTATAAAATGGATACAGAAAGGGAGGTCATATTAATTTTTAGATAGAAAAGTCCTTGTCAATTCAAGAAGTTATTCCCATAGGTGGAATTATATAATTGGATACAAAATTAAACCAGTTCACTGAACCATATTACTGCTTGGGCTTTAGTTTTCTTGCAAAATAAATATAGTCTGAATTTACAACTTTTTAAAACTGAACTATATTTTATGATTTGGTTTGGTTTTCTTAAAAACCACACTGAACCTAACCATGAACAGCCCTACCTCTCCCAAGGGTGCCTGTTAACGAAATTTGTAACAAGCTGGACATGCTTAATATTTAATGACCAGGTTGAGGGTCGGTGTTATTAGTATGAGGGTATTTTCGTCAATCTATATCGTCTTTGTACATGTGTAAGTACACTGCCTGACTTGTTTTGAAGAAATGGCATTCACAAAATGTTGAAATGAGGTGAACAAACAGAGAAAAGGAGAAGAAAAATAGACATGGAATTTAACATGGTTCAACCTATAGCAAACTATAACTGCCAGCTACAGGCAAAACACAGAAAATTCACCATGAGCAATGAAGATTACGAGTAGCCGTTCAAAGCTCCAACCCTGATCCCAATATACCCAAAAAACCTCACTGTTGTGATGCTCAGATCTAGTACACTTCACGTCTCTACAACCTAACTATCAGCTTGGACCCTCTGCTTCCACAACAAATTTCCTTGAAAAATCATTGTCAGGTCGCACTGCAGACTTTCTGGGTCAGATCACATCAAGCCCATAATTAAACACAAGCCACTTTATAACCCAAATCTTTCTTATTTCTCTCTTTGCCCTTCTAACAAACTTAAAACATAGGTTGTTAAGCAAAGGCCCCGGACCATAACAAATGAAATTGTTTAAAGCTGGAAATATGGCTATAGTGCAGGGTAACAACTACCTCACTGCTGAAACAGACTAGCTCTAGACCAATTGGTCAATCAAGTTTTAATACAATATCAAAGAACCAATTGACCTATGATCTGTAAGATTTTATGCAAGGGCCGAAGAATGTTTTTTCTAGCTAACATATATGACTCATCATGTGTATAAAACTTTAAATTGCTTCATTATGCAAAATTGACCAAAAATAAAGCCAAGGAAAAGAAAAACAGTAACATTTGTCCTTTCCAACAGTAAGGGAAAAAAAAAAAAACACTTATAACCAGATCATTCTTTTTAGAGATAAAATTTCTTAAAAGACACACAAGTATAACTAATTTAACAGCTTACCTACTATGAGTGGAGGAAGGAAAATCACGCCGAGATGGTCGAAGTCCTGATTCTACTTGCTCTATTTCACGCTGAAGTTCTCTCTGCATATAAATGAAGAGGTGTTATTGTTTCAAAAGCCCTGAAGCAAGAAAAACTATACAACTATGTTCTCAACTTAAAGATGTTTTTCTTATGCCACCTTCTCTGATGATAGAAGGAACTTGTTAAAGGTAGAAAAAGACATAGGATAAACAGATAAAGCATCCTCCAGGTAGAAGGCAAGGAGAAAAGAAAACAAGGACACCATCAAACGAAGTGGCACCGCAGGAATCCCACACCCTCTTAGAAACACCACTAGCAGGAACCACATTGATCGCTGGACTGATTCTACCTTGCGGTAAAGTTATGAGGAAAATTGTTCTTCAAAATGGCTAATTGCTTCCAACAAACGTATCATACAACAGCACACTGCACAAATTTGCTCTTATAAATGAATCAACAAGAATTTTTCAAACTTTCTGAACAAACCCAATGCCTGCCAAAGAAACAAAAGAAACCTACAAATACTCCAAGAAACTGACCAGTTCAAAATGACATGACCATGTGTCACTTAACTCTTTAAACACATGAAACAAATACCACGGTATAATGTTTTATAGGTCTGCTTCTTACATGTAACAAGTTACTGGTGTGATTAGATGTAGGTAATAAGACTTGCAAGACTAATGGAAAATAACACCACCAGTAACTTGTATTCTAACTAATAGAATGGAGATGCCTAAAGGATCAATTTTAACCAGAACTTCATATAGGATTTTTTTTTCTTTACATTTTGTGGGAAAATAAAAAGATGAAAACCAGAGTCTAGGTTCTCTGTTAGAATCATTGTAGTCGGATTCGATACAATTCAGCATTCACGTTATGGGAATTGGATTGTTAATCATTTTTTGCACTAGAATTGCAGGGTGAATTGCCGGAATTGTGCTTGCACTGGCAGAATTGCAATTCCGATGTGATTTGTAGAGCCGGGTCACGCAAGGATTCGGGTTGGATATGCACGACCTAGCTTGGGAAAAATTCTAAAATTAACCCTTTTGTAAATTTAGTTTTTACGAAAAAGGAGGAAAGTGCCATCAACTCCCCCCCCCCTCATATTGAAGAAACCCCAGCCCTATTTGTTCATTATTTAGTAGAAACAATCTGCCTTTGGTCCACACCCTTTGCCGACAACCTTTCTCTTTCTTCTGGTCTGCTGGTGTGCCCTCTCTTGTGTTGGGTTCCCCTTTGGTTGGTTTGAGGACAGTTATTTTGAAGTTTAGATTTCAAATTCTTTGCTCCATAATGAGTTATCTGACTTTAAAATGCTAATATCTAGGTTTTTATAATATTTCATTATGTGAAAAATGTATTTCATGCTATTTTGAATAATTGATCTTGAATCTTACGGTTCACGGTACGTTTTGATTCACAATTTGGAAAATAGGCCTTCTGATTCACAATTCAATTCACGATTTGACAACAATGGTTAGAATATCTTTAGAATATTTTGTATATATTGGAGAATCAATTAGTCCTCAATCTTAGGACTTTCCTTATTTGAATAGGATTGTATTTATTATGATCAGTGCTAACTCTAGTATATATACAGCCCTGTGTGGACTACTTACACACACAATTTGAGCATATTCTTTCAAGCAAAATGGTTGTACATATTCTTGGCAATCTTTGACTAAGGCTTGTTTGATTCCATAGAAAAATCATTTATTAAAGCTTTATCAATAAACCTTCCAATAGTAGAAAAAGATGCAAAGTATTCAAGTAGATTCAGAATTGATAAAATATAATATGGTCATAATTTATAATTACATTATTCACAAATATGAATAAGAACTTCATGAGAACATATTCAGTTAAACTATTTTGTCATAAGAAATATCTCATCTTAATATATTTTAAATTGACTTTTTCCAGTCTGCTAAATAAGTTTCCTACAACTTTATAATTTGTAGAAACAAAAACAAATTTATTTTGCCTTAACATACTAATAAAAACACAGCCAGCACAACACACAGAACGAGTCAAACAGAAAAAAGTAAACAAGGGGTAAGGAAGACCAGATCTTATAAGGTATTGCAGATAGGAGGGGTGGGGTTCTTGAGAGCCAATCCAAAGGACACATCCTTTCTTATAGTGGTCTAGCAATCCAGTCAGAAACTTATTGGCAGCACTATAACCAGACTGAATTCGTGACATATCAAATACGGTAATTGTTAGATATAAAAATCATTCATGGGCTTTCATCTAATAGCTTGAGCTTTTGGGATATTGCTCTTTAACATAGTATCAAAGCCTTTATAATATAGTTTATAAACTAAGTGGTCAGGAGTTCGATCCTTGCCACTCCCCATTCTTCACAATTAAGTTGGATTTTAGCACAAGGTAAAATGAGCCTATGCATTACTCATGCTTCAAGCCCAAAAGGCTTGTGTGAGGAGGCGTGTTACATAATAATACCATTCTTGCATTTTCAACTAACTGCTTAAGCTCTTGAGAAAATTGGTCTTTGACAGTGATAAGGGGAAGAAACTATTTTCAATATATGCTTGAAATACGACTACAAAAACTTTTCAAGAGAGAGGTGGCATGACCAAAATGGCCTTGTTAACAACAGAACAACCATGTCTTGACATTAGACTAACACATAGCAAATAAATGTCTATCTACGAACGTGTCCAACTGTGTTAGTGTTAATAGTAGATTAGTGTGTTGTACATGGAATAATAATCTATATGTAAACTGATAGCTGACATTCTATTTTGACAAGATTCAGAGAGTTTTAGCAATTATGTAACGGATAATGATATTGTAATTGTTAGAAAATTAGGGTCAAGAGTCCTAATTGTATTAGTGAGATTGGGTATATACTAGTACCACACTAGTATTTGACCTAATTATTAGTACAAATAGAACTAGTAGGTTAGTAATATGTATTATATCTATCACATCTCATATCAATATTAATTTTATATTATTCAAAGTATCCTTTCTCTCTTTTCTTTCTTCCTTACCTAAACCCTATAATTTCAACTGTCATCATAGCATAGCACCTCCCATGGAAAGAGGATAATGGAGCATTTTCTTCTAGAGAAACTTGGGAGAATTCTTTTTCTTCAATAGAAAACAGAAATTGCAAGAATTCCAAACAAGGAACTCTAGTGGAAAATATTTATCATGAAGGAAAAATAATCACTTGAATTGATTATTATGCATAATATATTGGTATTTAGCTTAAATAACCAATCTAGGTGGTTATTTCTCCTTCATGGTGTATATAATATATTTGTATCAAAAGTACCTTTTTCGAAATTCTTTCAAAGAAATTTTATTAGAAAAAGGAGAGGAAAAATACAAATAAGGAGGATTATATATACTAGTAATTAGGTCAAGCACGAGTACTACTAGTACAAGCCCAAACCCACTAATACAATAAAACTAAGAAATGCTAATATATTCTAACAAGGTTAGTAGTTTCAAAAAACACATATCAATCTAATCTCTTATATTATTTAGAGTTTCCTCTCTTTTCCTTCTTCCCTAACTAAATCCTATAATTTCAACATTACAAAGCAAATTTAGGGGAAACGAGACATCCTTAAAAATGTGAACATTCCACTCCAAACAAATGCACCAGATGAATGCAGTTAGAGTGAGTGTCTGAGATATTGGGCTAAGGGCTGCTCTTAATCCTATACATTCTTGTAACCCTAACACTGTATATACAGACACATGGAGCCTAATCATTTAGATCACTGCCTACAAACTTATGCACTTGCTTTCTCTCCTCTCTCTCTCTCTCTCTCTCAATCTTTCTCCCTTCTTCCCTTCCTACAACTGCATAAACAGAACACTGCCACAATTTTAGTTGCCTTGTTTATGCCAAAACTTTAAAACCAAACCATAAAAAATTGCTCTAAACAAAAGTTGAAGGACACAGCCAATGTTCACCAAAAACTCCAAAAAGGTTATTTCAAAGGCAAGTGGCAGCTTGACAATGCAAAAAAAAAAAAAAAGGTTTACTGTTTCTGAGCTGGTTCTGCACATAACAAAAATATCAGAAGGGGCATTGTGAGTCATAAGAATCTGCAACAAGTCATTAGTATTAATCCTACTAAGAACCGCTTTATAAACAAATACCTTGACAAACAAGGAACATTTGGCTGTTAGGAGAGGAAGTTAGAAAATAAAAAACGGATTTATATGAAACCTCGCCATAAGAAATGGAAGTCCAAACTCTTCTATCTAAATTAGCAGGAAAAAAAAATGGAATCAAGGAAAATCAAAAGAGACAGTAATTTACTAACTTCTATGTCATTGAAGTTTCAATGATAATAAAAGTCCCAAGATAAGATATGATTTTCAATGGAATAAAAATTTGTGATGGGCAAATTATGCAATGTAGAGAGATTATAAATGCGAGTAAAAGCCTCTTAAAAAATTAACAATCTCCACCAAGAATCTGATACTAGAACCATATATAAAGCGACATGTTATTACCTGTGTTTGCCTTTCCTTCTCCATATCAAGATTGTGATGCAGTTCCCTTGTTTTAGCACGCTCTATTTCCAGCAATCTCTGTCTCTCCAGCTCTTTTTCCATTTCGGCATCTCTCTCCCTAATGAATAATTGGAATATGCTCAGCTGCCAGTAGTATAAACAATCAAAACAACACGGAAGAAGCAGCAAACGCCTCAATAAGGAGAAAAAACCTATCATGTTCTTGCAGAAGTTCTGCTTCCCGCAAAGCTGCCTCTTCCAAATATTTTTGACGGGCATTTCTCAGAAGAAGTTTCTTTTGCCTGCGGGCTAGAATATCTTCTCTGTGTTTGGACTTTTCTCTGATAACAACATAAGAAGAATAAGTTTTCAACTAATTAGCCACAGACCACAACAGAAGAAAAGGAAAAGACAGAAGAAATAAGATAATGATAAGAAACATTTGTTACTCAACATGAAAAACAAACCAAAAGAAGTAACAGTAAACCCAAACCATCCTGGCAACTAGACAAATGTATGAATAGGGAAGAAAATCACAACCAGATTTCATATGGGTACTTCACAGTTTTTATTGTTTTATATTGTTGACGAGGGGAGGGAGACAAGAAATTTTAACCAAAGAAAAAGAAGTACAAGAACTGAGGATAAGGTAGCCACTTAAGCAAAAAAGAAGAGAAAAAACAGATACAAAAGAAATACATTAGCTCAAGAGAGCTACCCAGTCACATTGACTACCTGTCGAACTAACCAGTCACAAGGAGGTAATACAAATGCTCTGAACCAAATAATGCATGAAGAACACACTTTAAGATAAAAGCTAGGAGTGAATAGTGTTCTACAGGGTATTGTTCAGTTAGTATTCTCTTCCCAGTGGATGTCTGTCATTGCTTAAAAACAGAAAGTTATAATCACTTACAGGGAACGCATGCACTCTCTGATTTGCTGAAGCCGTGAAACATCCTTTCCAGAGGCTGTGAAGTTCAAATTTTGTTAAATAAACAAAGCGTGGGGGGATGCAGGGGAGGGAGGTTGTTCAGCAACTAAAATGGTGTAAAAAATTGCTATATGACAACAAAAACTTTATAGAATCTTTATGCACTAGAGAAGAAAGTAGTTACAGGGTTGACTTTGAATCCGATTCCCATCTTTAGAATCTTCCATTTGTCCTGGTAGTGCATGTTCCTTCCGTATAATGTCTAGTTCCATCTCAGCCTCCTCTAGCTCCTAGAAAATGTCCAACTATATGTAACTAATCATAGAAGTTTAGAAATAGACTAATAGTAGATGGGTTGGGTTAGTGATCCACTCTTACTATATCATCTTGGTCTATTTTCTTTGCGAATATATCAAAGTATGAGTGAACTGCTGTTAAATTGGTAAGGACCTGTAGTGAATCATCAGTAGATAGCTTGAAAATCAAGATATAAAAAGAAATAGAAAAATTGGCTACTATGAACAAACAGAATGCATGACAAGTGCAAACTGAAAGTGTTTCAAAGGATGATCATATGATGCTAACAAATTTATATATTATTAAATCACACAAGGATGAAGCCAATTTTAGGACTAGGATTTATTAATTAACCAAGTCTACTACCTCCAAAAGGAAATTCATGTTGCAAAACTTCATATTCTTAGGTGCTGTCTTGTGTCCTTCATCATGTCTATTATTCAGCATATAACCAGAATTTTCAAACCTTGGAATTTTTTCCATTCACTTTTACTTTGTTTATTAGTTCACAGATATTTGAGCATATGCTACATTGTCTCTACATAGCTTCAATCATTTAAGAAGCTTTCAACACATCAATAGTGTTAGAGTAATATACAATGGGTGTTAAGTGTATTGGGTTGGGCTTGTACTAGTTCTACTACCCTTGTATCTAGTGTAAAGCAGTCCATATCATCAAATTAAGGAGGCACTTCACAGACAAGATTTGGAACCAAAAATAACTAAGTAATTAACTAATAAAATTAAAAGCTTGGAGCATTGGACAACACCCCATGCTTGGCAAAGGATACCATGTCCCTCATGCCTAAGAACTATAGCCTTATGTGGCTTGGTAGGCTCTCAGTCAAGAGTTCTCCAACAAAGATTTAAGGCTTTGAGCATGGGGCCTCTGCGCAAGGCTAAAACAAGGAGTGTCCAAGAAACTTCCATATGAAACTAAGGAGTGACATGACCCTCGTTAACCCACTTGGCCAAATCATCATTACCCATAAAATCCCATTTGGGCACACAAAAAGTTGTAGTCTAAGAAGCACGGACACTTCAAAATGGTTGCCCTACCTCGGACACTCAGGAAACTTCTAGTCTCTATCATAAATTTTTTCTTCACACTATTGTTTCAAATTTGTGCCATTATAGGTGTGATAGTAAAAATTAGATACATGATAGTCTTTTATCATGTCTACAATGACAAATGCTGATTTTTTTTTTATTCTTTCCTATAGGATCTGTTGTGATTATCGTAAAATGTCATATTATCATCAGAATAAGAATGTCATATTATCATTAGAATAGGAATATTTTCTATTAATCCATGTATCCCTATAGTTTTCATTAGAATAGGAATATTTTCTATAATCCTTGTAGCCCTATAGTTTAGGAAAATCCCTATTATTGTGGGATTAGAAGTAGACTTAGACTCAAACGCAAATTGTAATTCTATCGTATAAATTCTTGGGTGCTGCAGGGATTTCTCTCAAGCAATTACAGAAATCTAAAAGCTTCAATTGACTCAAAATCAAATTGTAATTCTATTGTATGAATTCTTGGGTCCTGAGGGGATTTCTCCCAATCTCAAGCAATTATAGAAATCTAAAGGCTTCAATTGGATTTAAGTTATAAATGACTATGTAGTAATGCTTATATTTTAAATATAAGTGTTTGTGTTGAGATTTATGTTTTCATCTTACATATATATTTAAGATTTGTATTTTTATGTTAATCTTATATTAATTTTATAGAGTAAACTCCCATTTTGGTCCTCCAAAGATACAAGTGTCATCACTTTGATCCTCCAAAGATTTTTGTAATCAATTTAGTCTCTCAATCTAAAAAGTGTCATCATTTTGGTCCTTCAAATATATTAATCCCAATTTAGTCCTTCAATAATCGAAAAACGTCATCAATTTAATCCCTCAATTATACAAAATTGTCACCAATTTAGTCCTTCAATCATTGAAATTTTGTCAATTTAGTTCCTGTCCATATATAGAAAGACGATTTTGATGACACTTTTTAGATTCAGCCATTCAGGGACTAAATTGTTGATAAAAATCTTCTAAGGATCAAAGTGATGACACTTGTATCTTTAAAGAACTAAAACGGGGGTTTAGTTTAATTTTATATTTTATATCCTAGTTTTGTCATGTCCTATAATTTTTAAAATTTGACGTATCCTCGTGTCCGTGTCCTGTGTCGTGTCTATACTTCCTTGTTTGTAGTATTGCACAAAGCAAGCACGCCCTAGCTGTGCCCTGCGGAGAAGCAACTGAACATTTAATGTCCAGAAAAGGAAAAAGGCAGTAGAGGACAAGATATCGTCCTCAATATCCTCCTCAATAAAGGTACAAAATGAAAGCAAAAAGGAAACACACAAGGCCATCTATACAATAAGACTCCAATTTCTCGACATCTGTAATAGTAGCAAACTCCCTTAAACAAATCATTGGATGGGCATCAGATAGAGGCAATGAAGTTAATCCTATGCTAGAAGAAATCTAGGGATAGGGAATAGCCCATACAAATACAAGCATTATGATCAAGCCAAATACACCAAAGAATAGCATAGGTAGCTCATCACCATAAAGCAAATCATTACATCTAACAAAGCCCCAAAGCCTAATCAAAAGAAACTGCTCCAAATTCAGAGGACACATATGAGATTCACCAAGACTTCCAAACAATGGAAGGTCTAAGAGATATGAAGTCATTCATGTACCTCCACCTAACAGCTTAAGCTTTTGGAATAATTAGTTCATAATATGATATCAAAGCCTCTATGACTAAATAGTCCAAGAGTTTGATCCTTGCCACCCCCATCCTTCATAATTGAGTTTTTAGCACAAGGTAAAGTGAGCCTGTGCATTGTCCATGCTTCAAGCCCTAAGGACTCTTGCATCAGAGCGCATGTTGATATAAAATCATTTATGTGCCTCCACCAAATAGCTTAAGTTTATGTGATAGTTGATTCATGACATGATGTAATTAAGAAAAACGAAGAAGATAAGGAAATGCCTTGGAAAAATTAATGACTCCTATTAGGTCATCCCAAAAGCTTATATGAGAGCCATTCCCTACTTCTAGAGAGACCAATAGTCTAAAAGAGACATATCCTTGAGATATAAATTTCCAAGGACTTTAAGAAGCTGTTGAGCTAAGAGGGATCCTATCCATTCTACAATAAACCATACTCTATATAAAACCTGGTACTAAAGGGAACAAGTCTCTTCAAGAAAGCATTTGTTAGCCAAAGCAATGTTTCAAGACACCAAATTACCAATGCACAAGCCACCCTCCTTCTTTGGCCTATAATAACTCTCGCAACTTGTTGAAACAAAGAGTATTTGGGAGAAATTGTGTATGGGCTGCACACTTGATCTCTTATTTATAGCTTGATTACAATCTGTCATGATCCAACTATCCTAAAAGCTTAAGCTGTTAAATGAAGACACATGAATGATTTTATACCTCTAACAAACCCCCTCACGCAAGAGCCCTTTGGGCTTGAAACGTGGATAATGCATAGGCCCATCTTACCTTGTGCTGAAATTCAACTTAATTGTGAAGATTAGGGGTAACAAGGATTGAACTTTGACCACTTGGTCATAGAGGCTCTCATACCATGTCATGAACCAACTATCCCAAAAGCTTAAGCTGTTAGGTTAAACCATATGAATGATTTTATATATCTAACACAATCAATCAATGGAGTAACCAAGAGGCTCATTAGAAGTAGTTTACAGCCTAATCAACAGGTAATCATCATAATTACAATTGACCAAGTGCCAATACTTGAAACATAAATGCTAATATTAATCCCCCTCAAGCTGAAGCTTACAAAGCTCCCATCTTGCTACAAAGCTCGCATGCAGCCTTCTCCCTATGGCAACATCAGTCACAGAGCCGCTCTTATTCTATTATAAAGCCAACTGTTGATAATATTGAGGCAGTGGAATAGTTTGAAGGATATTATAACAAGAAGTCTGTTAGATGTGTTTTTTGTCTTAAAGTTACTAATGGTGGGATTACTAGAGCAAAGAAACATCAGCTTGGTATAAAAGATGATTTAGATGCTTGTAAAAAATGCCAAAATGATACCCCTTCTACTGTTATTAAGGTCAAGAAAGAAAACACGTGGCAATATGCGAAGTTGAGTCTTGAACCTTTGTTTATTGTACATTTGTCTATGGCATAAAGATTATCAGTTGTGCATTTTATGTTTTTCATTGCAGCTGCTTTCTTTGCTGTAGCAGACGCTCTGCGCTTCACTTTGCCACTATAATGTTACGATGGGTGGACTCACGGTTATGCCATTCACTAAATTTCAACCAAAAAAATTCTATCCTCAGGGCCAAAGAATGAAAAGGTAACATGTTAGTATAGATGCATATGAGATGTTATCATGAATCAGATGTTTCACAGAATTATAGAAACAAACACAACAGCAGTGCAAAGTTAATTGTGCTTCAGATTTACAAAATTTTCAAAGTTGATAGTTAAAATTAACAAGCATATGAATTACAAATACAAGTAGGTAAATCCATATATCATATGCAAAACAGCAAAAAGTAATTTTTGCTTATTCACTTGCAGTCACCAATCTTAGGTAGGGCACAAGGTTACAAGTTAACAAACTACTCTCAAGCCATACACTATCATGAACCTATGTGTTATGAAATTGGTATCAAACATGAAATAGATCCATGTCTGTTCACAGATATGGTGCTGGTGCATGTATAAGATAACAGACTTTATTGCAAACAAAATTTTGACTTTCTTAAAAAGATGACATGGTTGTTTTATTGTGTGTTACCTGGAGAATAGATTCACGGGTATCAGCAAAATCTGGATCATACTGCTTTGAAGATCTCGAAGAAAGAACTTCTTTCAGGGCCTTACATATAAGCATAATCAAGCAATTCATTATGGGATCAGGAAAAGCATAAAAGACTAACAATGATTCTTTGAAAAGGAAAAGGATTTAATGTGCTATATCTAAATTGGTATGCAGGACAAATCTCATTGTAGCAGATACCTCTTTAGCCTCATCCCCTTCATCTCTCAACCTACACAGGACTTGGCAAGCCCTCTTTTCAAGGTCGCCAAGCTTGACTGCTAGAAAGAAAAGAAAACAAAATTTATTGTTAAGAGCATACAAACATTAATCCAAAATTATAATACCCCCTTTTTACAGATATGGCAAGGATGAAGATCTATACCATGTTTTGTTGACCCTAAAGCTTCAACATTTCTCCATACATCTTGAGAAATCAAAGAAATATCTTCAGCTGGTGAGTACAAGCAGGCACAAGCAATAAGAGTTAATGAAAGTTGTAGGATAGGACCATCACGCGATGGCTGTGCATTACGCAAACAAATGCTATCAGCTGCCATAAGAAAAGATTGTAACTGATGGCGCTCAGCAAATGGAATGTAATTTGAAAGAAGTGCCATTGCATGAACCCTTATTTGTAATGATGCATCAGATGATGCCAGCGCAACAACCTCATCCCACGTACTTGAAACCAGATCAGATAGAACATCATCAGGAACAGATACAACTAAATTAGTTGAAACAGGAATCAGTGCAAATTTTAGAATTTAGCACTGCTTCTTTCTCCATTCACACACTGACCAAGAAGTTTTCCCAAATGTTTTACTGCTATAATTCGTTGCTCAGGTTCAGCATGGCCCAGCAATGTACAGAACAGATCTATCAGAGGAACCTCACTTTCTCTAATGTTATAGATGCCTCTTGCAATTAAAGAAGACAACCATTTATCACTCTGCAAGCGCCAAGAGATTTTAGGTGCACTGCAAGAAACATTCTTTATTGCAGAACATATCATGCCTATCACATTATCCAAGCGAAAGCTACAGGGCACTCCAAGTAGACAATCCAGCATCAAGCAAGAAACTTCCCAGCAACTGCTTTCTTGGAGCATAAAGATCAATTCAGAAAGGCCTTCAAGACCAATTCTCCAATGAAGTCTGAACAAGTCAACTGATTTAGGCAGTGAAGAATTTTGATCATCATCTTCAGCATTATGAAATTTTTGCAAAACCGATGTCAAACATTTTGAAAAGACAAAACACTCTGCCGATGCAATTGTCAGTTTTCTGGTTAGCTGATGATGAAGACTCCAACAGCACTCAATAGCTGGATTAAGCTCAGAAATGAGACCCTCTATGTCTTTACAAAAGCCTTCTAAATCATCAGAAGTTAAATGACATTGATCCACAACAGCATTACAATTTTTACTTTCTACTTTCTCAGCATCATTTTCACATGAAGTGTGACAGACATCACTAAGAAACCATGGACTTGGTTTTAAGTCATCATCAGAAAGTCCACCACCATCCACTTGAGGGAACGGGGGCCGCTGAAGAGGGATAACACCAAAGGCTCTCAATGTGTTCACTAACAGTAATTTGCAATTATCCATAACACATTGAAATGCAATGAGATAATCATAGAAAGAAGTTGTTGGCTCAAAAGCAGAAAAGTTGGCCCAATTCAATAAAGACAGCAAAAAGTCCCTTCTATACGGAATAGATAAGTCAGGAAAAATTGAAGCCAAAATAAATATAGCCAGGGCTACATTGGATCCTTTATCTTCCGAACTATGTTGGATCTCATTCTTCTGTTTAACTTTACTGAAAAGAACATTAAAGCATGATTCCTCAAAGTTAAGACATGAATCGCCAACCAATAACCTTTCATCATGAGAGATCTTGGACAAGGAATACGAAATGATAGGCTTCAACAAACGCAATGCAGAATCAAGAAATGACACGTCACAGTATGCAGAACTTGAGAGGGACACAAGCACTTGCACCAATTTAGGTGTCTCCGGAACCATAGCTTCCATGTGCTCCGCTATAATAGCTTCAAGAATATAAAGGATTATTGCTCTGGCATTCTTTGTATTATAACCTTTTAAATTATCACTACCAATTGAAGAAGCAAAAGAAAATGGCCATGAACACAACTCAGAAAACCAACACAAAACATCAGGCACAAGAGTAGAAGAAACAGATCTCAGCTGCAACCCGACAGCCTCTAAAATGGCTTCTCCAAAACATTCGAATTGCCTTTTCATATTAGGAAAGAACTTCCAGAGTTCAGGATAGATTGCACAAAAAGTTTGGTCCTCACGGTATTGATTACTTCGTTCAAATTCCTTTTTAGCTGAAGAACCATGTTCACCCGGCAAATCTTCAATTTTAACCTCTTCATACTTTTTATTGACAACATTATCAACAACAGCAAGATCATCAGCAAAAACAGCAAGTAAATATGTCAGTTGAGACAGATCTGATGCAAGGAAAATTTGGTCCTTCATATACTGTTTTGCATTACGAGATACTGCCATCCAACCTAGGAATCGAACCAAAGGGTATGAAGAACCAGAAAATTGAGAAATTCTCTGCATCCATGCTGAAGAGGGAATCAAATTTCCACAAAGGTAATTATTGTGGACATTAGTTCCAAAATTTGCCTCTTCATCACCACTGCTTGAAGCAATTACCAATCTTTGTAGCAGTAACCAACGTCGTGCTACCCCATTTGTTCTTTCTTGTGCCAAATGCAAACTGCCTTCCTTCAGCAGATGATGAAAAGATGCCAGCATCCGATTCAAGTCTTCAGCAGATCTTAAAATGATATCAATCACATGTTCGGGAGGACAATATAGTTTAGTGCCTGAGTGCAAAAAATACACAAGACTCTGCAGGAGAATTTCATGCATGGAAATTTGCTCTCTCTGCAGCCGTTGAATCAGAAAGTTACACAGCAGAGCTTGGTTTTGTCGAACCAAGGTAAGGGCATCTGCAGATTGCACATCAACAGGAGACAGCTTGATAACCTGTTCATCAAATCCTTCAGCAGAATAAAGACCATCTTCCCCATCAGATACTCCTAAATGATATTTCCTGTCCAATTCTGCAGCCTCAAGCAGTATGTTAAAAACAAGTTTATCTCTTTTTCTTTCTATATGCGCTATTGTTTCTAAATTAGTTTTATTTTTTCCAGAAGCCCTTTTTAACTCGAGAATATCTTGAGACTGCAAGATTTTACTTTCATTAATGTTCAAAAGGTCCATAAGTTTCGGAGAGGCTCCAACAGACAACATAAAATAAGGGTTTACATAGCATTCTGCTGCCAACAGCAAAGCATCAATTGCAGCATCATGGCTTTCAACAGTAATGTCAATCTGAGAATGTAAATCTAAAGCCAAGCGTCGAAACTGAGAAGCACGAAGCTCACAATCATGGTAGTTTACAAGTTGAAAATAATCTGCTTGTAGGTTGAAGTATTCAAAACCAAGACCAGCATCAAAGACAAAATTAGTAGGAAACTGATGGGTGGAATGTTTCTCAACCACATGTTTTGATTCCAAGCTCATATCCCCAAGGTTAGAGGCAGTGCTAATTTGGTTAGGAACATTAGAAAAGTTTGTCAATGTGATACTCTGCAATTCTGAGGGTGCAAAGAGTAGATTGCGATCTTCAATATAATCGAATTTTCCTGCTATTTCAGAAACATCTGCTTTGCCATCAGACTCATCTTGACTATTTGACTTGGAAAAAACACCTCCGCCATTAAAAACAGAGGAGAGCGTTGAAACAGATGCAGTTTCAGGTTCAGCTGGTTTTGAAACAGACTTGCAAAGATCAACATCAGGTGGCAATAGCATGTGTGGTTCCAATATTGAGAGAAGCACACTGAAGAAAAAAGCAAAACAACAGAAAACTGATTAGTTTCTGAAGGGTTTGGTAATGTTCAATCAGATGCCACCACAGAAAAGACAAGAAACATAAATATTAGTTTTT
The DNA here is from genome assembly GCA_019955255.1 of Castanospermum australe. NCBI lineage: Eukaryota > Viridiplantae > Streptophyta > Magnoliopsida > Fabales > Fabaceae > Castanospermum > Castanospermum australe. The sequence goes on along the minus strand of NSJW01000696.1, from coordinate 187,213 downwards.
ATTAATTATTAAACATTAATTATAATACCCACGTAGAGATCAAAGTGCATTTTAATTTTGCATTGAAGAATTTAACTAAATTACTTATCATTCTTTTTCTATCTAGCTGTTAGAAGGAGAAAGGAGAATAACAACATATAATATGAACTGCAAAAAGATACAACAACAACAACAACAACAATCAAGCCTTATCTCACTAGGTGTAGTTAGCTACATGGATCAAAGGATCGCCATTGTGCTCTATCAAAAACCAAATATTCAGGAAATCCATTTAGATCAAAGTCTCTTTTGATGGTATAAACTTTGAAAAAGATGCTGAAAACAAAATAACTTAGCTATGACACAAGACAGCCACACATTACCTAGGAGCCACAGACCCATGCCTCCATTCTGATTCCAAAGAAGGCAGCACAGCAGGCTTTTGTACTGCAGTACGGATGATATTTAGAGCAATCATGCAGTTGTTTTCCTGCTTTTCTGGAAATGAAGAAGATAGATCTCCAAAGGCTATTTTGCTCTTTGATACGGCAATGGCAGGATCAAGAAAAGGCTCTAGCATCTCCACTAGAAAGAGGATTCTGTGTTTAACTTCCTAAAAAAGGCACATTAAAAAGTATTAACATTATTTGACTCTTTTCCTTTTTGTTTGCTTGGGAAATTGAAAAGCACTATTTCTGGCAAATATAGAACTCAATCAGTTCATCTCCTGCAAATTGTTTAACCACATTATTGAAATGTAGGTCAGTTGACAACTTTAAGTAGGGTTTTGTAACGATGCAACATTGAGACAGAGAAATATAAAAAAGACAAGCTTTATTTACCAAAATGATGCACATTCTCCTTAAACAACTCAAGTTATTTAACGAAGAATTACATATAAATAACTTATCATGTTACAATCCCCATCAATTTAGTATCATATATATAAAGTTGGAGTTAACAAAATTAGGTTAATAGCTCTCCTTATATTCGAAAGTTGTATAATGAAATGTACATCATAGTATCATATATAATTTGTTTTTAACAGTGATATACTTTACAGTTCAAATGTGTAAGCCTAACAACTATAAAGGAATTAGTTTAGATATAGTTCATTTCACAAGATGAGAAGTCATGAAATACCAGTCAGAGTGCTTGGATGGTACAAGACATGTAAAGATGCAAACATGCAAGATATTGCTTTGTTTCAACTAATATATATTATTGAAAAATATTTGCCAATTCAAGTAATATCTTCATTAAAAGAAATCAAGCATGTGTCACACGGTCATCCCTTTTCTAGGAAGTCACTTCCCTGCCTTCTACTTGTGTGACACAAATAGAAAGCATTTCCATTTTGTTTCTATGTCAGATAATTATATATATTATACTAAAAAGATACCAAATATGACAGTCATAGTACTATCTTAAAGATATAAAATCATTCCTAGGCACCACCTAACAGCTCAATCTTTTGGGATACTTGGTTTTTGATGTTATCAGAGCCTCTATAACCAAATAGTTAGGAATTTGATCCTTGCCACCTCCATTCTTCATAATTAATTTAAAATTTTAGAATTTCAGCATAAGGTAAAATAGGCTAGTGCATTGTCAACACTTCAAGCTCAGAGAGCTCTTGAATTAGGTGTCCTGTTAGATATATAACACTATTCCTAAGCCTCCACCTAATAACTTAAACTTTTGGGTTAATTTGATCCTAAAATAATCTTCCAATTTCATATCTCGAACACAAAATATCAACAATACATGGAAGGGAAAAGCAAGGGAAGGGGAAAGGCAATAACTCATACTCTCTTTTGGAGTGTGCGAAGTACCTTATATTTTCCCAGTATGTCATCCATATGCCCAGATAGAGCGAGCACGATGTACTTCAAGGCAGCTCGAGCACAAATAAGTGAATGGTGAGCATCCTGACAGACATGCTAGTGTGTTAACTTGAAACCATAACATGGAGCTCAGTAAAATACAATAACTAGCAACCAGAATATGATGGAACCAACTTTCCTGCACTGCAATGTAAATCATTCAACAAATGCACAGTGCAAGAGAAGGTCACATGATAACTAGCCACATGCAGTTCGAATGCCACAGTGCGAGGGAAGTATGCAAACTAGGAGATTTAATAATCTGAGCAGAAATAAGATCAGTGTCCATAAATTACACATTGTCAGTAAGCAAACAGTGAGACCAATAATCTGAGCAGAAAAAGATGTCAGTGTCAATGAAATACATGGTGCAGCAAGAATGACAAACAAACCTGGATTATGCCCAACAGATCCTCAAGAAGCTCCAGAGCAAGATCAACCTATGCAAAAGAGGCCCACAGCTGAGGAAACAAACAGTATTTGAATAAAACAGTATTTGAATAATAACAATTAGCATCTTGACACACGTTCGCTTTTGTTAATCTGCCTTGTATTTTAAATTAGATTATAAAAAAATTTAAATAACTGCATAACTACCCACTTGTTAATGCACTTAATTTATTTTTGCATTTTTTAAACATGATGGGGAGAGACCAAACACCAAAACTGGCTTTAGTATTATAATGATGATAAAAATAATTATGATAATGACAACAATGGACAAAAACGCAACTGAAAAGAACTAAAACATCTCTGAAATATCTCAACATATGGAATCAAGTTCTAGCATACCTTTGCAATCACCTGAGTCATCCATGGTGCTAGCACACCCAAGCAAAGATCAATCAGCACACATGCAGCCCTGGCCTATATAAAAGTCAAGTTTAAGTCAGCTGCTAACCCAGAAGAGAGTAACTTATTTCATGTAGAACCTGAAATTCAGATAACAAGTAGGTGTCTCCGCATTCATAAATTATTGAGTACAAGAGATAAGCAACTACGTCTAACCAGTTTATAGTTTACACTAACAATATTTATTTCACCATTTCTCTCATAGAAAATTGTCACAACTACTTCATAAATAAAACCTCAAATTAGCATCAAATTTCTCATTCACAAAACGGAAATTGTAAGGCCACAGAAACATTCTTTCAAAGCAGCAAGGCCCTCCCAATAAACGATAATATATCACAAATTATGCATTTTTATCAAAATTTTAAATGATTGGATCCCATTCTGATACAAATTCTGATTTATGAGGTGAGAAGTTTCTAAAGGCCAACCAAGGTATGCTACACTGAGATCATGTCCAGATTTGTTTTAATCTCCATAAGCACTCCATACCTTCAAATACCAAATCATTCATCAGTTGTAAGCCTACAAAGAATCAACCTCAATAGCTTCACAGTACAATATCCTCCAAAATCTAATTCAGTCCCTGTGTTGCCTATTTTGCATACCCATATTAAAGTCTCATGAAACAACTTCGACATTCCCAGCTATTTAGCCTCCACACAATCCTGTCCCAACCTTCTAAAATCCTGACTTCCCTATTGCTGCCTCCATATTTGCAGCAATGAAATAGCAATAGAAACTCAATCCACCTTCTAATAAACTATCCTACATCAGAAGGTCAGATTAAAAAAGAGCACAGTTGACTGAAGATGCAATACAATTATATATCTTGCAAATCGTGCAGACAACCACAGAATATAGATGAAGAAAATAGTAAAATTCTATTCAAAAATTAAGAAATATCGGGTTCACTAACATAAGATGGCGAAAATGAAGACAGATAACCAGCACAAGCATGAAGAAGCGAACGATATGTGGCTGATGTTGTTGTAGCAACAATCTGCACACATGACACACATAATTAGGAGAACAAAGTCTGGAGATGCCACAAAGAATACATTAAAAAAATAAAGCCAGTTGTCACCTGAGATAAGGCCTGTTGTACAATAGGTTGCTTCCACTGAGAAAAAGTGTCATCAACAATGTCAAAAGGATTGCTCACCCATGGGCGTAGAGCTACAAAAAGCCAAGAGAGCACATATCAAACATTTTAGAAAGCAGTTTTGATAAAAGCAATCATAATAGCCATGACAATCTTAAACAAAATTGTAAAAGAAAACAGAAGATTGTAAAATTTCTTCAAAGTGCACATGAAATTTCTCCTTCTACAGTATTTTAAAAATGAAAGGAGAGTAATCAACTTAACTGATAAGTAATACATAGTTCTACAAAATAACAATATGAGGGTAAGACTGACAACTCAGCACATTTCCATATTTCCATTTTCACATAGCTTTATTTAGAATGAGCATAAATCCCTCGTGTTCCCAAATGTGATCATGATGTCAAAAAGTAAAAACAATTTAAACTTGATGTTGCCACATCATTGATTTAGGAAACTGGAATTTTCATCTTTGCTAAGAACTTATTAGCACAGAAAATTATCAGTTTTATTGAAAGACAAAACAATAGTGTAGGGTTCCCCTGCTCCCCCGTCAAACTTTCACCAACTTGCTACCTTACATGATGCTCCTCTATCTCAGTATCAAAAGTTCTCTTCTTAGAATTTTAATTTCTTCTGGAACCTTAATGACTGAGAGACTTCTGATTTAGTCTCTTGGCCGGGCATATTCCTTTTCTTTTTTGGTCATTTATTATTCCTAATGTCGTATTTGGACTGTACATTCTTCAGGATCTTTTTCTTGTAAATGCTTTTTTCAATTTCTTATTTCTAACACCTCTTCTCAAATTTTATCTTTTTGGGGTAAAGAAAGAAATTCATTGAGACAAAGAAGAAAATTACAAGGAATTTAGAGGATAAGGGATCCAACATAGCAAAAAAAGGAAAAAGAAAACAACGAAGGAAAGAGGAAACATCAACAGAGCAAAGCTGCCCACTTCCTTTGCATATCTGTTAGGGAAACCTCCTTAAAAAGACCATGTGCTTTACACCAAATAAAAGCCAATCATCAAATTGTACCCCAAATCAGCTTCTCAGTTAAAGAAACCTCCTTAAAAATACGACCATTATGCTCCAACCCAACGCACCAAGCCTCTTTACCTCTATCAAAACCACTAAACTAGTCAGCAATAATTGGTCCAATGACCAAGGGCACACGTCAAATTTTAGCTTTGACTAATTCCTTAGGGAATGCTAAAGCCAACTTTGTGGTTAAGGCTTTTTGTTTGGATGGTGGTAGTCGACAATATTCACACTAATGGTTTGTTACATTAAGACTCATAAGGCCCTTTCCCCTGATATATCATATTAGCATTGTGGATAGCATGGAAACTTCAAAGTGAGTTGTTTGGACTGTTTGGAGATTACTGGATCTGCCCACCTAACATGGAGATCTTTTCCTCCGTCCAGCATGGAGGTTTTGGGAGTAGAAAGGAAAGTACAGTGATTTGAACCTGTTCCCTTTTTTCTGGTGTGCGATATATTTGGCTGAAGCTTAATTCAAGAATTTTTAGCCAGAAATGTCATCCTTCTCATTTTTTGTGGGATAAGCACGTTTTTTTAACTTCCTTATGGGTTTCAGCTCATGAATTTTCTATGATGTTTCTTTTTTATTATATAAAAAAAAAATCATTAGAAGGAAGAGAGGATGTAGTGGGATAAGGCTTGGTTGTTGTTGCAAGAGATGATTTAGTACGAGGACAGAGGATAAAATATCCTCTCAAACTGAAAACAGAAAAACAGCAGAAGAAATAAACAATACAAGAGGATCAAGTAAGTAAATCTTGCCAGTCTCTTTGCATATCCAATGAAGAGATCTACTGAAAAGCCCATTGGCTGAAACCCATAATGTGGCTAGGAAAATTACTTTATCCCATAGCAGAGGAAGCATCTACGAAGCACAGATACGACATGGGACATGGGTTTAACAACAAACGGATACGAGGATACGGAAAATTCTAAAAGTTATGGACATGACATGGTTAAGATAAAAATATATATATATAATTAGCATAAGATTAACATAGAAACACAAAAACTAAGGGTGTCAATTGGATTAGATCAACCCATAATTGACAAGATGGATTGGGTTCGTGGGGCTGGGTTTAGTTTTAAAATCTTCAACCCACATATGATGGGATAGGTTGTGCGTTGGAATTTTTCCAACCCAGACAACCCAACCCAACCCACATATATATTTTCTTTTCAATTTTACAAAACGACATCATTTTGATAAGACAATTATGCAAATCTATCTTTGACTTTTGGGACTTGTTATATTTAAGTCTTTAGTTTGTTTGAGACTTGTTGAAGACTTGGTATGTTGGTTTTTGTTGCAACTCGTTATAATGTATAATGCATTTTGATTTCATATTAATTTCGGTATTTATTTTACCAAGTGAAATTGTTTTTTAATGTATGTCAGACCTGTGGTTTCAACCCAACCCACCCCACTGGTGCAGGTTAGGTTGGGTCGGGTTTTAGGAAAAAAAAAAAATCTTGTAACCCAACCCAACCCATTGCTTTGATGAAAGAGTTAGGTGCAAAAATACCCCAAACCCAACTGAACTCAACCCACGAACAACCATACAAAAGACAAACACCTACATTTAAAAGTATAAGCACTACTGCATATTCATTCTTGACACAAATCCTATAGACAAAATTAAAAAAGTCAGCATTATTCATCGTAGACATAATAAAAGACTATAATTTATCAAATTCTTATGATATCACACTTGTATTGGCACAAAAATTCAAAAAAATAAAGTGAGATTTGTGGGACGCAGACTAGAAGTATCCTATATGGTATCTAATCAGTATCTGACACGGGCATGTCCAACACCAATACAATAGTCATTTTGAAGTGTCAGTACTTCCAACAAAGCTTTCTCCTTGAAGATTCTAGCATTCCTCTCCAACCATAAGCACCAAATTACAGCATAAATTGCACCTTGCCAAAGTGTCTTTCCCTCTTTACTCCTCTCAAATCCTCTAAAATGACATGAGAAAGTGATCCAAGCTCTAGACAAATCCAACATTAATAAAATATGCCAAAGAGTCTTCATCACAAATATCTAGCATTAGGACAGTGAAAATATAAGTGGCTTCTAGTGTCAGAATCAGTAAGACACCTAACACAACATTAGGAGACGAAACTTCGTGGGCTCTGCAGATCTGCTACTGCTACAAATGAAACCAACTGAGTACTGCAGTCCAAATTAAAGAGTTCACCTTAATGGGACCACGGATTTCCCGAGGGGCTTAGCAAGGAGAAAATCGTCCCTGTTTGGAGAATGAGTGAGGAGTTGGAAAGGATTTGCAGGTTTAAACTCCTAAGCAATCTAAACTCCAAATCCTTTTATCCACTAAAGATGAGGGACGAATAGAATCAAGCTAACCAAGAGATTCCAATTCCCAAGCTTCTCTATTAGTAGGGTTTTGTATGATGTTTCTCCTTTCGAATTCGCAAAGGGGTGGGAGCTCTTTTGCTTCTGTTCGTTTGTTGTTTTTGTTTGTTTTAGGATTCCTGATCCTCTTGTTCTATTAAAAAAATATATTAAGGTTTTTCAAATGTTTTTATGATTTCCTATTACTCCTAGAATTGATATGTTTATTATCTTTTAGGTACTGTTCTTCCATTTAAATTAGTGCTTGAAGATCCCTCATATATATAGCACTTACATTTTGGTTTATGTTAGGAACCTCCCTTTCACGTAACAGCACCTAGGGATTGAGCCCAGAAAATTACAGAAAAACTGACGCAACAGCACCTGGGATAGAGCCCAGAAATTACAGAAAACTGACGCAACAGCACCTGGGATTGAGCTCAGAATTTACAGCAAACACACACAGATAAAACTGACAAAAAAAAACTACAAAGAACACCTAGAAACTGAAGCAAAAATTACAGAGTGACAAAGGCTCCAAGCTTTCAAGAGGCTTGGTCTCTCCACTGTCCAGACTCCACTCAGAATTCTCTCCCCCCCTCTTCTCTGTCCCTAACTGCTCCCTTTTTATCTGCTTACCTCTCCATCATCCATAACTGCCACTACCCCTGCAGTCCACTCCTTCTCTCTCATATCCCACTCATCCGACAGTTATGCAGCCTGCACTACTGCCCCCACATTGGCCTGTTCCACTCTTTTCTGCACTGTTTTTCTGCTGAACTGCTCCCCCTTTCGTAACTCCCTCAACTCCCTCATGTAGTGCTCCCTTCTTTCCTCTAACCCTTGCTTCTGTGGTACACTTTTTCTAATGGGGGGTCTAACAATACTCTTAACAATACTCCCCCCAAAAGTTTCACCTTGTCCTCAAGGTGGAAATCAGGAAAATTATCTTGAATTGTAAGGAAAGGTTCCCACGTGTTCTCACAGTCTGGAAAATCTTCCCACTGAATTAACACTTCCAGTTCTTCACTTGTGGCCGTTCTGACATTGAGTACTGCTGTTGGGTACACCTTCAACTCCCATTCCTCTATTAAATTCTTGGGTAAAGGTTGTTGGCTGACTATCTCGGCTACCGACTTCTTTAATAAGGATACATGAAAAACAGGATGTATACGGGTATAATCCGGTAGACGTAATCTATAAGCGACTTTCGCCACCTTTTCCATCACCTCGTAAGGCCCATAGAACTTCGAGCTTAACTTCTCATTGGCTTTCCTAGCTAGAGATTTGAATCTGTAGGGTTGTATTTTCAAATAAACATACTCTCCTAGCTGATAGCTGACATCCCTCCTTTTCCTGTCTGCCTGTGACTTCATTTTGTTTTGGGCCGTCACCAGATTATCTTTCAGCTCATCCAAAATCATGTTCCTGTCTGCCATAAGCTAATTAACTCCCTCAACCACGGATGACTCCTCAGAGCACCTTAGCAAGATCGGCGGATCCCTTCCATACAAAGCTTTGAATGGGGACATCTTAGTTGAACTGTTGTAGTTACTGTTGAACCAAAATTCTGCCCAATTTAGCCACTTAGGCCACTACTTAGGTTTATTCCCAACGAAACACCTGAGATAGGTTTCAAGGCATCGATTTACCACTTTGGTTTGGCCATCCGATTGAGGATGATACGCAGAACTGAGCTTGAGAGTTGTCCCCGATAGTTTGAATAGGTCCGTCCAGAATTGACTAATCAAGACTCGGTCTCTATCCGAGACTATTGAAGTAGTGAACCCGTGTAGCTTCACTATCTCTCTCACAAATGGATGGCACAATGGAATGAAATGTGCATATTTAGTGAGTCTATCTACAACCACCATTATAGTATCCACTCCCTGTGCTTTTGGCAAGACTCCTACAAAAATCCATGGAAATATCACTCCATACCTGAGTTGGAATTGGCAATGGCTGCAGCAAGCCGGCCAGGGATAAAGCTTGGTATTTGTTCCGTTGGCAAGTATCACACGCGGCCACATAGCTCTTGATGTCACCTTTCATTCCCTCCCAATACAGCAGACCTCCAATCTTCTTGTAGGTCCTAAAAAATCCGAAATGACCTCCCAACGGTGTAGCATGAAACTCATGTAAAATAGTGGGTATTCTTGCTGAATTTTTTGGACAAAACCAGTCTCCCTTTATAATACAAGAAATTTCCTTTTCTCATGTACCCAGGATGGGAGTCTTTGTTCACTAACAGATTTTGAAGAATTTCTTTAAGTTTGCTGTCCGCTTGTAGTTCTTCTGCCCACACCTCCGAATCAGCTATATGGAAAGTAGAAATAGCGCAGAAGTCCATTCTTCGAGACAAAGCATCAGCCGCTTTGTTTTCTCCTCCAGGTTTATATTGCACTTCGAAATCAAACCCCAATAGCTTAGAAGTCCACTTCTGTTGTTCCTCTCCCATCAGCCGCTGTTCAGTTAAATACTTCAGACTTTTTCTATCTGTTCTGATCACGAAATGCCTTCCCATCAAGTAATGCCTCCACTTCTTTACTGCTATAACTATTGCCATCAATTCCCTTTATATACAGACTTGTGCTGTGCTCTGCTAGATAACCCTTGGCAGAGGTATGCAATAGGTCTGCCCTCTTGCATGAGAACTGCCCCCAAGCCCTTCTGTCTCTAACACAAAAGTTTTTGAGAAATCGGGCACGGCCAACACGGGCAAAGTTACCATCGCTGATTTCAACAGCTCAAAGGCTTGTTGTGCTTCCTCATTCCACTCAAATCCGTCCTTCTTTAGCAACTGAGTTAATGGCCTTGCTATCTTACCTTAATCCTTCACAAACCTCCTATAGTATCCCGTCAATCCCAAGAAACCTCGGAGTCCCTTAATATCCTTGGGTTTCGGCCAGCTGGTCATACCTTCTACCTTCATAGGATCGGCTTGGACACTTTGAGCTGAGATAATGTGGCACAAATACTCCAGCTGCGGTTGTGCCCAAAACTACATTTCTTCTGTTTAACAGCAAGTTATTCTCCCTTAGCCGTTGCAACACTAGCTCCAAGTGCCTTAAGTGTGTTCCTGTTGACTGACAATGTATACAAGTATATCATCAAAGAATACCAACACAAATTTCCTCAAGAATGGACGAATTACCTCATTCATTAATGCTTGGAAAGTGGAAGGAGCGTTGGTTAACCCGAAAGGCGTTACCAAAAATTCATAATGCCCCTCATGAGTGCGAAATGCCGTTTTGAAGACGTCCTCTTCCCTCATCCTGATCCGGTGGTATCCCGATTTTAAGTCCTATTTAGAAAAGATAACTGCACCTCCCAGCTCATCCAACAGTTCATCTATGGCCGGAATAGGAAATTTGTCCGGCACTACCATCTTGTTCAAAGCTCGGTAATCAACACAGAATCGCCAGCCCCGTCCTTCTTTCGAGCTAATATGATGGGGCTGGAAAATGGACTTGTACTGTGCCTGATAATTCCAACTGCAAGCATTTCCGCCACCACTTTTTCTATCTCGTTTTTCTGATAATGGGGATACCTATAGGGCCTTATATTAGGTACTTGGGCTCCTTCCTTCAATCTTATGGCATGATCCTGTTCTCTGGAAGGAGGTAGACCTTTAGGCTCTTTGAAAAGATCTTGAAATTCCTCCAGAACATGCTGTAGCTCTTCCCATTCCACCAGCTCCACTTGCTGCCTAACATCCTGGTTGGTCACTTCCACCAGAAATCCTTCCCCATCATTATGTAGGGCCTTCATCATGGACTTTAAGGAGGCTGCTGACCGGGATAATGAAGAATCCCCCTGTAAGGTGACTACCCTCTCCTCTGACAGGAACCTCATTGTTAGTTCCTTAAAATTGGCTTTGATTTCACCTAATCCCTCCAACCAGTCCAGGCCGAGCACCACATCTGCTCCCCCTAACTCAAACAAGAAATAATCAGTTGTAATCATGAATCCTTGCACCAACATATTCACCCTTTACACACTCCTTTGCACCTGATTCTACGCCCATCACCCACTTCCACTACATACTCAGGGGTTTCTACGGGGGTTATACTAAGCTCCTCTACTATCCTCTTATCAATGAAGTTACTTGAGGCTCCACAATCCACTAGTACGATCACCTTTCTCCCTTGTATTTCACCCCACAATTTGAATGATTTCTTTGAAGTTAGCCCCATGATACTATTCATGGACAGCTGCAATGCTTTGTCTTCTCCCGCTTTCTCCTCTTCTTCAAATTCTTCCTCTCCCAACTCCTCTTCTGCCCCCAACAGTAACACACTGAACTGCTTAAATTTACAAATGTGTTCTGGCCCAATTTTCTCATCACACCTAAAAGACAACCCTTTCCTCCTTTTCTCCTGCATTTCTGCTTCGGTGACCCACTTGAATCCGGTGCTCTTTTTCGGGTAATAACTCCCTTCAGCATAGCGTGATTCAGCTGATTTCTGCCCCACGCTTCCTACCTTGGAAGCCGTTGTGAGGTAAGAGCTTTCCCGGGTGGTGCTGCCAGAGTTGGAATGGGGTCTGGTCCCTACTTCTCCAGCAGCTGTTCTGCTGGAAAAATAGGGTCGAGTCCCCTTGGAACTCATCCCAGTTCTTCCTCTTCCCACAGCCGAGTCCCTTTCTTCCACTAGCAAAGCCAAATCCATCAATTCTGACAGCGATCCCAACCTGTGAAGCTTAATTTCTGCTCTCACCTCCTCCTTCAAGCCATTGAGAAAAAATCCCCTTCAACATACTTTCATCAGCTACCGCCAATGGTACGTGAGGAGCTCAACTTGCTCACGGTATTCCATGACAGACCCAGTTTGTTGGATTCCCAGCAACAATTCATACGGGTTCTGAACTAAGACAGGCTGAAACCTCCGCACTACAGCAGCCTTTAAACTATGTCCAGCTTGCCTGTGGATTGCGGGTTTCCCACCATGCATACCAATTCAATGCTCTCCCCTCCATGGGTACCATCACAGCTTCCAATTTCTCCTGCTCTTCCAGAGAATTTACCTGAAAATATCTCTCTATCTTATTCACCAAGCCAAATGCATCTTCACCTGTGAATACCGGTATCTCCAACCTCTTCCCTCGTCTTCCCTCGCGGTTCCGGTTAGGTGTTGCAGCAGTCCCACTAGATACTGCTCCCCCTACAGCATGTCCTCTCCTTCTTCTTCAGGCGCATCACCGATCTGTCTCCGGGGAGGGACAACTTCTTTCCCTTTCATCCACTGCAGAATCTGCACCATTTGAGCCCCCTTTTCCTCCCGGTCCTGCCTGGCCTCCACCCTTTCCTGCTGTGTTTCTGCCCTCAACAGGTCCAGTTCCTACCTCAGCTGCTCCACACCTTTCTCCAACACCTCCACCTGGTTTTCCATTTTAGATCTCACCATTCGCAGCCCCCTGAATCGGGAGCTCTGATACCAAATTGTTAGGAACCTCCCTTTCATGTAATAGCACCTGGGATTGAGCCCAGAAATTACAGAAAAACTGACGCAACAGCACCTGGGATAGAGCCCAGAAATTACAAAAAACTAACGCAACAGCACCTGGGATTGAGCCCCAGAATTTACAGCAAACACACACAGATAAAACTGACAGAAAAACTACAAAGAACACCTGGAAACTGAAGGAAAAGTTACAGAGTGACAAAGGCTCCAAGCTTTCGACAGGCTTGGTCTCTCCACTGTCCAGATGCCACTCAGAATTCTCTCCCCCCCTCTCCTCCGACCGTAACTGCTCCCTTTTTATCTGCTGCCCTCTCCATCATCCATAACTGCCACTACCCCTGCAGTCCACTCCCTCTCTCATATCCCACTCATCCGACAGTTATGCAGCCTGCACTAATGCCCCACATTGGCCTGTTCCACTCTTTTCTGCACTGTTTTTCTGCTGAACTGCTCCCCCTTCCGTAACTCCCTCAACTCCCTCATGTAGTGCTCCCTTCTTTCCTCTAACCCTGCTTCTGTGGTACACTTTTCTAATGGGGGGTCTAACAGTTTATTTGGACTTCTATTTAAACTTCACATCGGTAATTGAATGCATTGCAAATTCCTACTCTTTCACCCCTCCAACCTCCCCCCAAAACAAGTCTCCAATCTTTTCCTTTCTCTCTATCATTTCCCAGATCATCATCATTGTACTAGGATGTCATTCCAATGCAAGATGGTAACCTTGTAGCAGTAAACTTATGGCATTTTATGCTTCTTCCTAATTTGCAAAAACTACTATTGCTTCCTTCAAATAGGGATAAAAGATCACCAGGAAAATTCCATTTCAAAATTTTTCAGTATGAATGAAAAAGTGTATTTCAAGTTCCCAAACTTATTCTGTTAACATGTGACTACCCCAAAAGCAATTTATTAGTAAACAACCTGGCAGCAGAGCTTGTACAAGTGGCAGCGCATCCCAAAAGTATGAAGTTCTCTCGGCCATCTTGCTGCAAAGAACAGGCTGTAAACTGCAGAGTGTTAAAAATGTACATAAAAGACTGCAAATTTTGACAATAAAATGGGTACCAATGAATTTTATATCATTTTACTGGAAGGAACCTGTGATGCACAAGCATAAAGAACATGCAAGATCCCTTCTTCCACTGCCCCCATATCTAATATATTAAGATAGCTGCAATCCCAGTGCTCATCTGGCATCAAGAACTCTTCCCCAAACAGGTTTGAATAATCAAGTAAAGTGAAAGAACTAGACAGTTCCGATTTTGATTTCTCTTCCAAAAGAGCTGTTACTTCATTTTGAGGGTTTGATGCATCTTGCACGGCATCAGGATTTATGAGCTTCTGCATAATTCTAGATGCCTGAAATAAAAGGGTAAAGGTATACCCAGAAAAGCACATAACAATGGATTGATCACAGGTACAAAATGAAAAAGATAGAGGTTTCTCCTTTAGGTCAAAAGTATAAAAAATGTTATTTTAAATAAATAAATAAGTAGAGATAGATAAATACCGTCCTACAAACAGATCCTAGTTCAGAATCTTTATATGCTTTCCTCAGCAGCACAAAAATTGCATCTGGCCGAAAAACTATGGCACGGTATGCAGACAAAATGAAAGGTGTTGCACTTCGTGATCTCCTTGGCTGCATGGAAAGAAAATGGGGAAAGGAGAGGGTGGAAATTGACCATCATTAAATAACAAATACACAGAAAGCTAAATAAATAATATAAAGCAAGTAGAAGTAACACAAAGGAAAAAACAAAAAAAAAAACATTTGCATTTCCAATCAACCCCATCCCCTCCCCCCCAAAACAAACATGCTGTATGAAGGACAACCTTGACCTCATAACAAGATTAACATATAATTTTTTGCAGCTTCGTAGATTGCTGAAAATGCTCTCTCCTAATATTTGTGCTACATGTTTTTCTGACTCTGAGACCAGAGTCATTTATTTTTCTATTGTCCAGATATTTGTGGTGCAAATTTTCTAGTATTTTTGGGGAAAACATGATTTCTCCAGAGTTTGGAGCCATTTTAGATGTTTTGGGAGGTGTTAGAGCCATTTTATAGGATTAGTCAATGTAACAAGCATAAAATTCAGAATATCATTCAAAGCCTACTTTCCTCATTTTCCATCTAATTCCTATAATCTCAAATATTTTCTTAATCAAGAAAAAGAAAAAGAATGGGACCCTGGACAAGTCAAAGACAGGGATGTGCATAGAGACCATGCCATAAGCTCATCACTATGCACTTGGATATGCAAGCAGACAAACTCATCATGTGAAAGCCAGATATTGGTTGAAGCACCATTATCAGAGAAGCAAGTGGTTGAGAAAGATACCTCAAAGTTAGAAGAAACAGTTAGCGCTGGTGACAGTTGACTACTTTTGGAGACATCAAGATCTGTGACATTGCCTGGACGCTTTGAAGTTGTCCTGTATTACACAAATTATTTGTGCTAAAGCAATCATAATATCAAAATAGTCAATGCACACACACAGATAAATGAGATATTTAGTTCAGAAGCTTCAGGTTCAGAAGTGACTTGAATTTAAGTACATATTGGGCTTACCAAGTCTTTGTAAAACCTTAGTCAAAATTCACAGCAATTCAATCCATACAAATTTTAAGCCAAGAAACACATGAATTAGTTTTCAAAATGAGTACAATAACAACAACCAAGCCTTATCCCACTAGATGGGGTCAGCGAACATGGATCAATTGACACCATTGGGCATTATCAAAAACTAAATTTCAAGAAAACCATTTAGAGTCAAGTCATTTGTAAAGGTTTCTCGTAAAGTTTTCTTCGATCTCCCTTAACCCCTTTTAATTGGACTATCTTCTATTTGATCCACTTTTTCTTACTGCAGCCTCTATTGGTCTTCTTCTCACATGACCAAATCACCTAAGGAGAGTTTCTGTCATCTTCTAAATCAGTGCTATCCAACTTCCGCCCAAATACATTCATTCTTGTTATTATCTTTGCTTGTGTGTGCACTTATCCACCTCAGCATGCTCATCTCCACAACACCTATTTTTAGCTCTTGGTGGCACTTTACTGCCCAACATTCACTACCTTAGTTTTCAAACAGAATACTCATTAAAAATTATATTATATGACAAGAAGCAAAATATGAAGGTAATGCATATGCATGCATGTCTACATTATGAGGGAATCACATTTGAAATCTTTACTGATATCACAGCTTAAAACTTGCCTGTATCCATCATTTTTATTATCACAAAGTTTCAAATCTGTAGCAACAGCATAATGGCCACCAACTCAATTCAGAGAAAAACCATGCATTATAACATGGCACATTTTAGACCATCACAAAACAAGACTAAGTAAAAATGACAATTTATCTTTTCCTGTTATAGTCCTTCCTCGCATTTCGATTATTTTAGGAACTTGATATAGAGACTTTTGAATTGCAATCTCTTATGCTCTTGCTGGACCCTTTCCGTATTTCCTCCAATTTGGATAGAAGAGTTTCGGTTTTCAATTCTATTGGTGTTTACTCCTGTTAGTCTATCTTCATATTTCTTGCTTTTTGTTTGGAAAATGGTTCTCTAACATGATTGATACTAATGATATGCTACAAGTTCATATAGATGATACCAAGCACAATAAGTGTGTTACATATGGTGCTAGCTAATAAACAGTCACTCACTTGTTCTTCCATTGTACTGCAGCCATTTTTATTTGAAATAAGTTGTTTTAAGCTTTTGGTGAATCTTCCATGTGCCCTTGACTTTGGAGTACTTCTTATTGATTAACTTTACAGGTTTTGCAAGATGCAAGAACAGCAAAAGTTTATGGTGGTATGACATTTTTGTTGTTCTTTGGTTCAGTGTATTTGGTAGAAGTGGAATGCTCTTACATTTCAGGGTGCTTCATTAACCACACTGCTGTTATAGGAAAAAAATAGCTTTTATGGCTTGTCTTCTTTGTGCTCTGCACATGGATTCTTGAAGAAATCCTCCAATAATGGATATGCAGAGAGACAGGAGAGATTATTTGCACTGATGAGCTCATTTGCTGTCTATTTATTTCCTTTCTCCAATCTTTGCTAAGGACTATAAGATATCCTACTTTCTACTTGTACCATGATTTTTCTTCCTGTAATACTCAAACAGGGCCCAAAAGAAAATGATGGAAATACCCCAGTGAAAATCCTAAGATATTTTTGTTTAATTTCCAGATTCAAGCCCATATGAACCGTTAAAAAATCCGGAAGCTTAATGCCTTATCTATGATTTCAGATTATTAAAAGCCATCCCTAAATCAATAAATAATTTAAGTTTTGGGTATGTTTATAAATTAATTAATTAGTCTGGGTTAATTAATCTTAATTCACTCCACATAACACAAATCAAAAGGTAGTCCAATTGTCCAAAGCAAAATGTCAGTCATTTGTCACTAATTGAAAAATAAATAAATAAATAAATAAATAGCACAATAATCAGATTTTTGACCATGTTTGTATACATCAGAAATTCTCATTTCAAAAGGTCAAGCATATCATTAGTTAAGAATAACCAACCAAGATCAGGAACTATTAACAAAGCAAACTCAAGTTAATAAAAACTACTCACCAATGACAAATAATTGGCCAGTTAAGGGGGAAGAAAAAGGGAAACCGACCTTTCATTCACCACATGAAGAATAGGATACAGAGGACCAGCAAGCATGGCAAGAAAACGTAGGTTAGACTCAGGAGTATCTGGAAAGCTCGTAAGATCTGCCTGCAGTTTTATATACAAACCTCAATGGCATAACAAAATTAGGGAAAACCAGAAAAAAAAAGAAAAGGAGGAATTGTGAATAAAGATCCGAAAGAAAAATATTCAAAATTTACCTCTAGCTGTGGAAGGAATACAAGCAACCGATTTGTCATGTCTTGCAGCAACTAAAAACTATAAAACCTCAGAAAGGAAACACCAATAATAATACAAGAAGTAAATTACATAATAAGCAGGTTGACAGCAGCAAAGATTCAATCCACCTGGAGATGCATATCATGAGGATCTTGTTTGTGAGATAGAATATGCGGTAGCAAGTAATTAACAACCGGTTGAAACTCAGGTTCAAGACCAGCCACAGAAACTCCTATTAGCTGCAAGAGACAGATGGTAACAACAAGCTTAGTGCTGACAACCATTTGAAACTTTAAACCATAAGTTTGTGACAACCTATCACAAAAGCACTGTAAATAACATGAACCTCACATGCTTAATGAATCTTGGATTTACCCCAGAAGCTCAGAACAACATCAGAGGAATCATTTTATGTGCTTTTGAGGAAGGAAAGAGTCCAAAACTCTGTCAATATATATTTTCTGAGCAGGGCAGCGGTATGTATGGGTTACATGGATTATACATCTTGGGACAGAATTGTTTTTGGGGCCTCTTTGGTGTTCAGCACATGGCTTCTTTCAAGAAGTTCCACAGGTAGACATGAGACTGGACAGCTCTATTATTTTGAGGTCTTTGTATTTAAGGTGCTTGTTTTGTAGCTTTCTGTAAGGAAGATATCTTATATTCTTCTCTTTGTACTCTTTCTCTCTCCTCTTAATGAATTTCTACTATATATTAAAAAAAAGGACAAGCGACCAACAAAACAATGAAGATAAGACGTTCCTCTACCCAACAACCAAAAAAATTATATACCTTACAAGATATTCATTGCAATCCAACAAAATACACAAAATTAAGAAATACAGCAGTACCCTTTGAAAGGTTTTAGATATCTTCTACCGTCTAGCACTCTAGCTTCTTATTAAGGAGTGTAATGCTACCAAAAAAAAACATCCTATTATCAAATTAACCAAATGGCCCAAAGTAATTGAAGGCAAAATCATCTAAAATTCTAAAGAACTTTAGAATTTGGCATGTAGCATAAGAGCAAATGAAGAAAAGCTGAAAGGTCAAAGCTATTATGGTATACTGTATACCTGAATAAAGAAAACAGCGATGGGGTTTCCACGCAAACAAGATATCCTCACATATCGACATGGAGTGTAGTTTGTAGGATAGATCATGTCACGTCTAGGTGCTTCACAACGTGGGCGAATTTTTTGAAATGTCTCTGGCTGGCAAGGAAATACTAATCAGTAAAGCATGCACCATGGTACTTTTCATCTTGGAAAATGCATAATTAAATGCATGATAAGCCACATCTCATTGAAGAGGAAGAGCTATAATCAATAGAACATCATTGTATGCAAGTAAATGAAGGAGTGCAATATGACATTTATAGTGCATGCTTCTCAAAGAGCTGAAGAGAAATTACTCGACATTCTGCATTTAGATTCTTAACAAAATGGCACGCACATCAAGTAAAATTCACCATGTTACCTTCATCTCCCTTAAAATCAAGTCGTTGGTCAGTATGCTCATCAACATTATTTTATCCAATCATTTTAATTTATTTATCCTCATTTAAGCAGCACAACTTAATTACATTATATATCATGAAAAGAACCGAGAACCCTCATCTTGTTGAAAATCCTGTTGGTCAATTAAACAACAAGAGCCTATCCCACACATATTTAGAAAACCCCTAATAAAAGACAATGATTCAGACTTCTTACAAGATTAAACATACGAAAGGTTCAACCAAAAAGTAAACATTAAAAAAATCTTATAGAACTGTCATTTATTTTGTCCACCATTTCCAGCTCAGACCACCATTTCGTTTTTAGAAGTCATAATGTCAACACACAGGTAAGACCGGTTGATCTAATAAAAGATGAATAGAATTTGTAATAGGAGGTATCTATTGTACCTTTTTTTGCGGTACCTCTTGTATTATTGATCAATGGATTATATATTGAAATTCGTTCAACAATCATCCAACCAAAAAGAATACAGCCAACTAGGCAAGGGAACCGATGCCATAACATTCTCCTTTCAGTCCTTTGTAATATTATGGCTATAAAACACTAACTTGCCAAAAATGGTCCAAATTAAATTTGACAGTTGACACATAAGTTTTATAAATTTATAAAATACATATGAGAAAAAGACTATCAGTTGCCAAAGATCAATTGTTTGACAAATTCTGGCCACTAACCTTGTAACGTAAACCAACTGCAATTTCCCACTCAAGTACAGACTTGTTATAAATCCGTATATGTGACAATAGGCAAGGCTCCTGCAACAAAGTAAACAACATAACCACAATATAAACATCCAAGAAGATGTATAATAGCATATTTTTTCATAACAAGTATAATGCTCCTTCAAAAGTATTTAGCTTTTGTTCTGACTGCAATTCGAAAAGGATTAAGACAAATGACCTGTTGCAGGCATGAAGGCCAAACAAGGTTTTATCTCCAAAGATTTGTCTTATGCGATATAGTTTATAGAAAGGAGGTCACCTTTTCTTATATTTTGAGGTTGAATAGAAGTTATGGAATGAGAAATGAGAATTCTAATGAGACAATGATTTTTCCCTGATGCTTTAGATCATCTTTAGTCAACAAATTTTCATAGCTTCTGGCATGGTTTTAAATTGCGGTTACGGTTGCAGTTGTGGATGCAGTTACGCTGCGATTGTAAAAATTGCGAACAATTGAGGGAAAATATGGCTAATGCGGCCACAATTGTGGTTGCAGACCGCAATTTAGAACCATGGCTTCTGGACAAGAAAATAGTTTATATAATACTTTGTGGATGTGCTGTGACCTTTCTTTATAGCAATTTGGTGTAATTAATTAGAGTACAATGCTAGAAATTGCAACCAGAGATTCTTAATTTCACCACTTCCATGGATTACAGTGAGTTTCTTGGCATCCATGAGGTGTTCAGCTCATGTTTCTTCCAGGCAGTTTCTTTGTTGCACTTGTACACAAAGGGCCTGGAGAGCTCTACAAATTGAATGATGTTCTTTTCTATTAAGCATTATATATAAATATACATATATATACATATAACACACACACACACACACACACACACATGTATATATATGTTCTTTTCTATTAAGCATTATATATAAATATACATACACACACACACACACACACACACACACACATATATATATATGTGTGTGTGTGCATATATATGTATATTTATATATAATGCTTAATAGAAAAGTTATATACATACATATATATATTGAATGATGTTCTTTTCTATTACATACATACATATATATAACTTTTCTATTAAGCATTACATATAAATATACACATATATACATATAACACACATATTGACTCTTGAATAGATGAGTGGTTCCTACTATCTCATTCCATCCAACAATCATCTTTAATTCTAGCTGAATAATGTCAAATTCTGTCTATTTTTCTAGCTGTATAGCATTATTCATATATATAAGCATGTTATAAAAGCCATGGTAATCTGATAGACCCCCAATCTCACGGGTATACTATAGGAAGAGGTACAGAAAATCACCTCACCATGCAGAATAGATTATTCTGTTATGCTTGCTGAGCTGGCATTTCTGTTAGGATACTATGCTCCATACCGTGCTCTCCCTTGCTGTGGAGCTGAAGAGGCTATCGGTTTTGCATGCTGAGCTGGCAGGTGGTTACGTAGTCTGTTAGAGGTAGTGGGCAGCAGATTGTTAGGGAGATGTGTGGTTAAATAGGAGGAGGAAAGGAGAGGAAGGCAGGCATTTGGATAGGAGTCACATTGGGGAGAGAACCAGCCCTCTCAAAAGGCTTGGTTTATTTTCGTTTCTGTTCTGTTTCCATTTTTCCAGTTCTTTATCTATTTTTCTGGGTGTAATCAGTAGCTGAATCATTCTGATATCAGCTTGAATCAATACAAACTATTATTTCAGTTCACATTTCCGTTTCTGTCTCTGTTGAAAACTATCAACTGGTATCAGAGCTCCTGATCCGGGAGCCCTGTATGGTTACTACTAGAAACATGGAAGCACGCTTTGACGCTATGGAGGAAAGAAGGTTTCCATTGGGGACCGAAGAGACAATGGCAGAATTAGTAAGGAGTAACGCCGAGATTACCCGGCTACTTCAAAACAGAGAACGACGCAACTCCAGGAGCGGGGCGGACTGGAGGCGGACGTCAAGGGAGAACTCAATCTCCGACGAATCTGATGAAGGGTATGAAGGACGGACGCAGTGCAATGAAGTCCTTGGACGCCGGTTAGAACTACCTCTGTTTTCAGGCGAGAACACACATAGGGTGGCTCAACCGTGTCGAGCGTTACTTCAAGGGTGAACGGCATTACCAATGCCGAAAAAGTTCAAACAGTCATGCTGGTGCTGGAGGGTGAAGCGCTCAGCTGGTTCCAATGGTGGGAACGGCACAACCCACAGGCAACCTGGGCAGAATTTCGAAAGAGAGGTGATTCAGCGATTCCAGCCAAAGCTCGAGGACAACCCATACGATGAATTACTCAGTCTGAAGCAGACAGATTCAGTGGCTGCTTACCGACGAGAATTCGAGAACGTTGTTGGTACACTTCGTTATGAGGACGAAGAAATGCTGAGAGGAATCTGGCTTAATGGCCTACGTGAAGACATCCGATACGAACTACTTATGTATCGGCATCTAACGTTGGCTGACATGATGAACATGTCTAGGAAGATTGAAAGGAAGAACAGCGCGCTATTGTTGGGGGGAAGAAATGGAGTGGGGCATGACCGCTCAGCAGGCCAAGGTGAAAACCACAGGGTCAGGTTACTACAATGCACGTGGAGCATACTCGAAGCAGGCGGGAAAAACTGATGTGAAGGAGATTAAAAATAATGAGGGGTCTCGAGGTTACTCACAGCCTAAGTCCACCCAGAATCTTAGTTCTAATGTCACGTCTGCAACACATACAACAGAGGGTCAAGGGAGCAATTCCGCCAAGGGAGGAACAAGGAAGTTGACTCAGGCGGAGTTACAAGACAAATCACGTAAGGGACTCTGTTTTTAATTGTGATGATAAGTGGCACCCCAACCATAAGTGTAAGGTAAGAAGCCTGCAAATTATGGTGGTTGATGAGGAAGATGAAATTGAAGTTAATCCTGAGGGTAATGGGGAACACAACGAAGAGGGAATGGAGGAGGGTGAAATCCCAGCAGTTCATTTGTCCATCCAAAGTTTGATGGGACTCACATCCTCACAAACAATGAAGCTTTGGGGGAAGGTGGGAGAACGAAATGTGGTAGTGTTGATTGATTGTGGAGCTTCACACAATTTTATTGGGACAGAAGTAGCAAAGGATCTGAAGTTAATAGTAACAGACACCCCCAAATATCAGGTTGAGGTTGGAAATGGCTACAGGATCACGTGCTCAGGAGTATGCAAAGAAGTCACCATGATTCTGCAAGGGTTGGAAATCCGACAAGACCTCTTTCTGTTTGAACTAGGAGGAGGCGTTGATGTGGTGTTAGGTTTGGACTGGCTGTGTAGTTTGGGGGAGATAAAGGCAAATTTCAAGGAACTCACCTTGAAAATTAACACTGGGGTAAGGAGATTCGGCTGAAAGGGGAACCTTCCCTTTCTCGATCATTTGCCTCCTACAAGTCCATAAGGAAGACATTGCAAGAAGGAGGCTGTGGATATTATGTAGAACCAGCAGAGACATCCTTTCATACCAGTAACTATGGTGAAGGATGGCCAGAGTTGGAGGAGATTCTGCAGGAGTATGAAGGGGTTTTCCAAATTCCCAGTGGCCTTACCTCCACCAAGACGACAGGATCATGCAATCACTCTTAAGGAAGGTAGCAACATACCAAATATACGCCCTTACAGGTACCCACATTCTCATAAAACTGAGATTGAAAAGATTGTGAATGAGATGCTGGACTCTGGTATAATTCGGCATAGTGTCAGCCCTTATTCAAGTCCAGTTATTCTGGTTAAAAAGAAGGGATGGAGGGTGGAGAGTATGTGTGGATTATAGGGCTCTGAACAAAATGACAGTTCCAAACAAATTTCCTATACCAGCAATTGATGAGCTATTGGATGAGCTTGGGGGATCTTCAATTTTTTCTAAACTGGATCTCAAGTCTGGCTATCACCAAATTCGAATGAGGGAAGAAGATATACCTAAAACTGCCTTTAGGACGCATGAGGGTCATTATGAATATTTAGTCATGCCTTTTGGGCTAACAAATGCGCCATCATCATTTCAAGCACTGATGAACGAAGTGCTGAAACCTTTTCTCAGGAAATTTGTACTGGTATTTTTTTGATGATATTCTCATCTTCAGCAAAGATCAGAACACACATTTGTCACACTTGAAGTCGGTATTCCAAGTACTCCAGCAGGAACAGCTTTATGCAAATAAGAAGAAATGTTGTTTTGGGCAAAGGCAAGTAGAGTATCTTGGTCATTTGATATCTGCAGATGGCGTCCAGGCAGACCCCAACAAATTGTCAGCCATGGCAGACTGGCCAACTCCAAAGGATGTGAAGAGCCTTCGTGGATTCTTGGGTTTGACAGGATACTACCGACGGTTTGTTAAAGATTATGGTAAAATAGCACAACCCCTAACCAACTTGCTGAAGAAAGATAGTTTCACATGGGGGACTGAACCCCAAAAGGCTTTTGAAGCTCTAAAGCAGGCCATGATAACAGTCCCAGTCTTGGCATTGCCTGATTTTAACAAAACGTTCACTGTCACCACAGATGCTTCGGGGAAGGGAATTGGTGCAGTGCTCATGCAAGACAATCGGCCAATTGCTTATATTAGTCAGAGTTTCTCACCTAGATCGTTAACAAAATCGGTCTATGAAAAGGAACTTATGGCAATTGTACTTGCTGTGCAGAAATGGAGACACTATTTAATGGGTAGGCATTTTATTGTAAAAACTGACCAGAAAAGTTTGAAGTTTCTAACGGATCAGAGGATTTTGGGGGAAGAGCAACAGAAATGGACATCCAAGCTCCTAGGATTTGACTTCGAAGTGCAATATCAACCTGGGAAGGAGAACAAAGTTGCAGACGCCCTTTCTAGGCAAATGCAATTTTCTGCTTTTACCAAAGTAGAATTTCCGAGCCTAGTAACTATTGAAGATGAGCTGCAAACTGATCCTAGACTGCGAACAATAATGCAGGACTTGTTGTTGGACCCTCAATCACACCAGAATTTCACCTTGCACAGGTGGAAGACTTTTTTACAAGCAGCGGATGGTTATCTCCAAACTATCCAGTTTAATCCCACAAATCCTCTACGAGTTTCATGACTCAGGTTGGAGGACACTCTGGTTTTCTTCGGACACTCAAAAGAATTTCAGGATTATTATACTGGGAAGGGATGAGGAAGACTATCAAGGATTATGTAGCTGGCTGTGTCGTATGTCAGCAAAGCAAAACTCAAACATTATCCCCAGCAGGACTTTTACAACCCTTACCGATACCTACCCAGGTCTGGACTGATATATCTATGGATTTTGTGGGTGGATTGCCGAAAGCCTTTGGACTAGATACAATATTAGTGGTGGTAGATCGACTGACCAAATATGCGCACTTCATCCCACTCAGCCATCCTTATACTGCAAAGGAAGTGGCCGAGTCCTTCATCAAGGAGATTGTCAAACTTCATGGGTTCCCTCTCTCAATTGTTTCTGACAGAGATAGACTCTTCCTGAGCACATTCTGGTCTGAGCTTTTCAAGAGCTCAGGTACTAAGTTAAAATACAGTTCTGCTTATCACCCTCAGTCAAATGGTCAAACAGAGGTGGTTAATAGGTGCTTAGAGACATATTTAAGATGTTTCTGCAGCCCGAAACCAAAGCAATGGCCCAAATGGCTTCATTGGGCTGAGTATTGGTATAACACCACCTACAAAAGTTCCACGGGCATGACTCCTTTTAAAGCCCTGTATGGCTGTGAATCACCCACTCTTTTTAAAACAGAACAGTCATCCTTCGGTAGATGCAGTAGACAAATTGCTGAGGGAAAGAGATTCCATAATTCAGGAGCTTCAGAGTCACCTAATCCAATCTCAGAATCGAATGAAAGTCCAAGCAGACCAACATCAACGAGATCTTACTTTGGACACTGGTGAATGGGTGTATTTAAAGCTGCAGCCTTATAGATTGAAATCCCTGGCTAAACGTTTCAATGAGAAGCTAAGTCCCAGGTTTTATGGACCCTACAAAGTCCTGGAACGAATTGGAGAGACTGCCTACAAGCTGGAATTACCTGATTCCAGCAAAATTCATCCTGTTTTTCATGTGTCTCTCCTCAAAAAAGCAGTAGCACCCTCATGCACGCCTCAACCTTTACCACCCATGCTGAGTGAGGAATTTGAATTGCAGGTAGAACCGGAAGAAGCCATTCAGTGGAGGAATTCGTCTTCAGGACAGACTGAAGTATTGATCAAGTGGAAGAATTTGCCATCCTTTGAAAATACTTGGGAGTTTGTCCCTGTTATTCAGCAGCAATTCCCCAATTTTCACCTTGAGGACAAGGTGGTGGCTTTGGGGGGAGTATTGATAGACCCCCAATCTCACAGGTATACTATAGGAAGAGGTACAGAAAATCACCTCACCATGCAGAATAGATTATTCTGTTATGCTTGCTGAGCTGGCATTTCTGTTAGGATACTATGCTCCATACCGTGCTCTCCCTTGCTGTGGAGCTGAAGAGGCTATCAGTTTTGCATGCTGAGCTGGCAGTGGTTACGTAGTCTATTAGAGGTAGTGGGCAGCAGATTGTTAGGGAGATGTGTGGTTAAATAGGAGGAGGAAAGGAGAGGAAGGCAGGCATTTGGATAGGAGTCACATTGGGGAGAGACCAGCCCTCTCGAAAGGCTTGGGTTATTTTCGTTTCTGTTCTGTTTCCATTTTTCCAGTTCTTTATCTATTTTTCTGGGTGTAATCAGTAGCTGAATCATTCTGATATCAGCTTGAATCAATACAAACTATTATTTCAGTTCACATTTCCGTTTCTGTCTCTGTTGAAACTATCATAATCTAACAGAGAAACATAACAATCAATCATGCTAGGAAGCACCAATACTTCAAAATATCTTCTGTACCCGTGTCGAATACGTACCCATACCGGATACCATATCGAATATTTCTTAGACACCATCAGATACTAATAACCTGCGTTCTGTAATTTTTAAATTTTTATTTTTGAATTTTTGTGCCAATACATGTGAGATATCATAGAATTTGATAAATTTTTGTATTCTATTGTGTCTGCAATAACTAATGTTAAAAATAAAAACCTTTTTCTTTACTTTTCTCCCTCAATCATGGAATAACCCAACTATTGTTTTTTATTTGTGATGTCTTATGATGGTTTTCTATTTTTTTATGCCTTATAAGATGACATATATAATTTTTTATATATATGTTATGCCGCATCTTGCTGTACCCGTATCCTAATTTTTTAGAAAATGTTGTACCTTCGTGTCGTATCCGATACCTATACCCGTATCTGTGCATCATAAATCATGTAACTATTATGTATTAACCAAACTAGGCCTACAAAATGAAGCCCAGTACTTTGAAGTCTGCCCTAGCTTGCCCTGAAGAATATCCAACCAACCTAAAAACTTTTCATGGTTTATCAGGCAGGTTGATATTAATTTTCATCCTTATAAATGAAAACTGGGCTGTTAATGGATTGCTCATAGATGAACAAATTAAGTACCGGTTGCATAGTTCATAAGGTGTATGGGGCCATTGAAGTGCCAGGCTTTTTTTTCTTTCTTTTTGGTAGGCTGAAATGGAACCAGCTGTTAGCTACTTGCCAAACAAACCAGCCTATATGCAAAGTTTGCTGTTAGCTCTTTCTGTTGTGTTATAACGTAAGGCCAGGGTTTCCTCTTAGCAATTGAATACTCTTTTACATAAAATAACAGAATAAACAAATAGAAAGAGATCTAGCAGGCAGCTTCCACCATGATTGCTGTTCTATACATTTAGTTCTGTTTCTTGTCATTCTTTGGGTAAAAAGATAGGTCACATTTTCTAATTTCTTTCTTATTTGCCCCATCCTTCATTTTAATTATAGTATTTTAATTAGATTATGAGTTCATATATTTGCAAACATATATATAATCATCTTCATGCAACCATTACACACTGTTGCGTGCAATTATATTTTTTTCTGTAAAAAATGAGCAATTATATAATGAATTTCCTTAAAAAAAAAACAAAGAATTTGAAGGTAATATCTAAATTCTAATCTAAGATACATGTTTTTAAGCAAGGATAATTCTGTTGTACTACTGGCACCCAGTTGGCATTATTAATATTATTGTAAGTTGGATAAATCAGGATGCACAATCCAACAGTTAATGTTGGGGTACACGTAATCGAAGGTACCATCTAAACCTCTTCAAAAAAAATTGTTTTAGTAAAAGCAATGGGCAGATTGGACGTCCAGTCCACTCAACTAAATATGTAATGGATAAGTTAGGCCTTTTTTCATTTGTAAAAGTACATAAACTGCACACTGCCATAAACTAAATATGAACAGTGCTCACCCAAAACCCCAAACAAATTGTTACCAAAGAAAGTGGCCAAATTACAATGCAAGAATAAGAGCCCAACTGTTTCTGAAGTAGAACTACACAAAGCACAGAGAGCCGTGTGAGGCCTATGCCTATGAACTTGCAAGAAATCATTTGTATTAATCCTACAAATGTCAACAAATTCTTCCTTTTCAATATCACTAGTCTATGACATTGCAAAAATGTCCTGTATCTCCTTATCATAGACCACAAAAACAACTAATTTTTTGTGCTAGCCTTCCCAGAATTCATTTGTTGGAACAATCTAGCCCCTGCCCCACAGAAAGCAACTTAAAAAAACAAAAAAGCGCCCAGAAACTCTATTCAGATACTCAATTTCCGATTGATAATTCAGATACCCAGTCACCCACTCAGACGAAAAAAAAAAGTCCAATGAATCTGAACTTGAGAGTCAAGGTCCAAAAAGTAAATAGCAACCAAACAAGCTATAGCTGAGGCATATAACTGGAGTATAAAATCTCAGGACAAATTTCCCGCATTAGTTGTCCTCGGGATTTTCCCTTAAACCAAACAAGCAATTACTCTGAGAAATAGCATAAGCAGAGATAGAAAAAGAAAAAGGAATTGAGAGAGAGAGAGAGAGAGAGAGAGAGAGAGAGAGAGAGAGAGAGTAATGGAAGGAATACATACGTCGAGTTCGAGCAATATCCATTCCTTGGTGTTGGTGGTGGTGGACCAGTGGGTGCGGAGGTCGGTGTCGAGGACGTGCAGCGCCTTCTGCGATGGCGATTCCCTCGACATGGCCTTCACCTTGTAAGGCAGAGGCTTAACCCGAGGTTCCAACTCCATCTCCATTTCTTCCTCCCTTTGCTTCTCCCACTTCGAAACTCACCGCTGAATGCGCTTGGAGTTGGGGATCGGATTTTATACATGGACATTGCACGCTCGGAACAACAGTGCCCTTCTCTCGCCAAAAGGAAATATTAGTCAAATATGATTTTTTTTTTAATTTGAACATAATTGGATCTCATTTTTTATTTAATTTAATCAATTAGTGATTTTTTTCATTCATTTTTTTTTAAAAAAATTTCACAAATCCCTAGGACATTTCTTCTCAATGAGTTTCAATTTTCTCCAAATATATTCCAGCCTTATTAGAATCATTTGGAACAATTTTATTAAAGTTTTTATGTTTTTGATAAAACATTCATTGATGACCATTTTTTTAGAAAACAAATGAAAATGCAATAATGAGATAAATTATAATTTATCCTTATAACTTTTAGGATAAGTTACATATAACTCATTGTTAGTATAGCCATGTTCGTATTTGATACAGAAAGTTTAATTTGTGACACTTAATCCTCTTAATCTTTGGTCTAAACTGAAAACGTTAATCATCGGTTAAAATAAATATTTTTCCCTCACCTGACACTCACGTGAGAGCCTAACCAACTTGTCCCCTCTTTTCTCAACTAATAGTGTTGCCCATTCATGTGGAAGATTATGGCTCGTTGAACGCGAATGCTGCAAGAGGAGTGTTGCCCATTCACACAAACACTTTGATTGGTCTATCCTCATCTTTTGGTTGATTGTGAGTCGTTGTCTACACTCCATGAGTACAACTGCTCCAAGTTTGAATATATGCATCTTTATCTCTTCATTGTAGTAGCTTTCATGGTGTGAGGTCTAGGGTTTGGAGTAAAATAATCTTATGTGGTCCTGTTTCCTTTTTTTACGATTGTGGTCCCTGCATTGTCCCTCATGCATCCCTAGATTTTCGTGTGGTCAAAGCAATTCTGGTACATTTTATGCTTGCTTTTTCTTGTTTTTTTTGTTGTTTACTATCTAGTAGCTGTAACTAGTTCACATGTTTTGGCTTTGTCAATTTATATATTTTGGTTTTGTCCATTGTAGGATGTCTGCTATATGTACAATTGAGTTGCACCATAGGGGGTCTTTTTAGTCCTCATGGTCGCAAGGTGTATTCAAGTGGTCAATACTGATGTTAGACACTCAATTGACCCAGCCTACACATCAATATTGGGACTTGGTTGACATAGTGGTGGACCTTGGGACCCTAATACATAAGAACTATATTATTAAGTACTTGGACTAACTTTAGATGAAGGTTGAGTAAGAATAGAAGATGATAAACATGTTATGGAGATTATTAATGTGTATGTGATGTGTGGGCAAACCATTTGGTTTATGTTTATAGTTATTGGAATAGGTCCTTGGTTTCAAACATTTCCACTAAGTGAAAATAGGCATAATGGTACTGATAGGAATGATAAAAATGAAGAAGGGGATGGCAGTGGAGGGAATCTCGCCATTAGCAATGAGGGTGCAATTGGTGAGGATGATGCTGTGCTACAGGTAGATGATCAGGATCAATGTGAGGAAATGACTATTTCAGGGCCTGAAAGGTGGGGATGACACCAATAGTGACCATGTGAATGCAATAGTAAAGCCATGGATGCTTGTAGGACTAGAAGGACCCAATGATGATGATATCTTTACAGGTGAATAATAATGAAACAACCACTAATTCGTGTGTAAAGGAGAAAGAAAAAAAACATAGGGGTAAAGGGAAGGGTGAAGATAAGGAAAAAGGGAAAGGAAAAGAAAAGGGTCAAGGGAAGGAGAAAGGAAAGGCAAAGGACAAGGTTGTAGAATATGATACTGAAGTTTTTAGTGATTTAGAGAATGAATATGGGAGGTTGAGTGACCCTAGTTCTAATAATGAACATAGGACCAAATGGCCTGACTTTAAAGAAGAAACTAATAGGGTTAAACCAGAGCTCGCATTAGGAATGAAGTTTGTAAACGCTAGAGTATTTAGGGTTGCCATTGTTGAATGGAATATGAAGAGATGGTGTGATATTAATAGGGTTAAAAATGAAAATAGCAAGATGATAGCTGTTTATAGAAGGGATTGTCTTTGGAGAATCCTTGCATTTTTAGATACAAGGGAAGACTATAATACAAATAAAGGCATTTCAACCAAAACACACTTGTCCTAACAAGTTTCAAAACTCACTTGTCACATCAACTTATATTGCCAATAAGTACAAGGATATATTGTCTAATACACTGAAAGGGAGCTTGAAGGCTATAAGAAAAAAGTGTGAGAAGGAAGTTAAAAGTGGAATGCCAATCCAATGAAATTGTATAAGGCCAAGAGGAAGATTGCAACCATGAACAAGGGAGATTTGGTGGAGCAGTATGGTAGATTAAGGGATTACTGTGTCATTGTTAGGAAGTGTAATCAAGGAAGCATAGCCAAGATTATGGTTACTCCAATTAACAATGGATTACCTTATTTAAGGAGAATGTACAAGCGGTTTGAGGCTGTTAGGAAGGGTTTTTCAAAGGGCATTGCAAGGAAATTCATTGGCCTAGGTGGTTTCTTTTTGAAAGGGGTTTATGGTGGACAATGACTAAGTGCAATTGGGATAGATGAGAACAACAAAATGTACCCTCTAGTATGGGCAATGGTGGAAATAGAGAATACGGACAGCTGGCGTTAGTTTATGTAGCTATTTGTTGACGATTTTGGTGCAATTGAGCGTCTTGGTTCGTGCTTCATGTTAGACAGGCAAAAGGTACATTTTTCTTTCATTTTCTCCTAATGTTTCATATAGCTTATTTGTTTGTTGTGGCTAACATAACCATTTTATTGTGTGTAGGGATTGGTTGATGTCTTATAATACATGTTGCCTATTGCAGACCATAGATTCTGTGTGAAGCACATGTACAATAATTTCTGTGCAAAGTTCAAACGGAAGGAGTTAAAGAATGTTATGTGGGCAGTTGCCTATGCAGGTATTGATTTATGTTTTCTGAATGCATTACTTCTATTGTGCTAAGTGCATTTTATTGTGTGTAAGAACAATTAGAGAATTTCAGTTTCATATGAATAAAATTCAGATGTTGGACAGCAATGCATGTGCATATTTGACTAAGATAAGCCCTAAATGTTGGTCCAAGTCACACTTTAATCCAAATGTGAAGTGAGACAGCTTGCTAAATAATGTCAATGAATCATGGAATGCTTATATTTTAGAAGCTAGAGAGATGTCAATCTTGCACAAGTTCGAGTGGATAAGAAGGAAGCTAATGGCTAGGATCTAGATTAAGAGGCAAGGCATAGAGTAGTATGGAAGACAGATCACACCTAGTGTACAGAAGACATTGGAGGTCAATAAGCATGCATCAAGAAACTATTTCTCAAGTTATGCATGAGAGAAAAAGTTTGAGGTGGATTTCTATGACACAACAAGCATTATGAATTTGTAAAAGCAAACTTGCACATGTAGAAAGTGGGATTTAATAGGCATCCCCTACAAGCATGTCATAGCAGCCATCATAGAGTATGGAGAAGAGCTAGAAATGTAAGTGCATCCATATTACACAAGGGATTTATACCTGA
This sequence comes from Castanospermum australe, assembly GCA_019955255.1. Classification (NCBI taxonomy): domain Eukaryota; kingdom Viridiplantae; phylum Streptophyta; class Magnoliopsida; order Fabales; family Fabaceae; genus Castanospermum; species Castanospermum australe. The sequence goes on along the minus strand of NSJW01000696.1, from coordinate 154,648 downwards.
AGCTGTATCAGCATCCTATTTCTCCTCTATCTAGGACAACAAGACTGTGAGGTCACCAATTACAAGGAAAATACTTCCACTGAAGTTCAAGCCACAACCAGGAAGACCAAAAAGACAGAGAAGAAAACAACCCACTGAGGACCAAATCATAAACAGAATACAAAGAAAGGTGGATACATAACTTGTACTAAGTGTGGGGAGCAAGGCCATAACATACGATTGTGCAAAGGACCAATCACTGCTTCAAACCTCAAAGAAGAAGAAAACTAAAGCGCAGAACTCACAATCAGCCAAGACAACAACTTCCAACACAACAGGCCAACCAAATTAATACTTTGAGAGTGCAAAGGAGAGAGAAGTTGCCTATTATGTGGACTGCTGCACAGGACACACAAGCCTGCACTACTATGTGCACACAAGGTGCACCCCAATGCACTCAAACTCAACCCAGTCAACCAATATAATCCTCACAACTAGTCAGCCCAACCAAACATCACAAGCCTCCCATCCTAAGTCCACAAGAAGAACGAAATAAAAGTGCAGTGATGCTGTTACTGCTAGCTCAAGGACGACTACTATAAGGTCTGTAATACCTAATCTAATATGGGCATTATATTAATAATAAATTATAAACAACTGTTAGCAAATTAAAAATTCAATTTATTTAATGATTAAATTTAATCAATAAAATTCTTAGATTACATATCTAAAAATCTAGGATTTAATACCCATCCATAAAATTCTAATCATGTAATAAATAAAAATTTCTAACATATAAAAATTTTGATTACATTATATTTCTAATAAATTCAATAAATTTCTTTTATTTGATTACATGACTAAGAATTGAATAAATGTCATTAATTTTAATTTGTATTCTAACAAACTATTTATTCTAATTTCACCACATATACATTGAGCATCTAAAAATTTAATCACACATTAAACTAAACAGAGACTACTAAACTAATATATCTAAATATTTACACATACAAGCTTACCTCTGTACATCTGTACTGTATATTCTGCATCGAAAATGTTTGTTAGGATTATATTTCCACCTACATACAAAATTATATAAATACATACATCAAAAAATATACTTGGCCTCACTAGGCCATGCAAGGGAAATTCTATGTTAGTTAAGCTACATCATATTGCAAGAACCATCTACAAGTAACGTTCTGGTTAACCAGAACGAATGCGTCCTACTCAAGAGAATAAACTATCTTTACATGAATAACCAATAACACAAAAAATCTCATTTTCATTCTTTAGCTGGAGGATATGGAAATACCACATATTATAAGGGTGAGAAATATAATTTCTCAATATGCACTCAAACATAATATAAATAGTAAAGAAAAACCATGATATTTCCAGCTATATAAAATACAGAAAAGCAGTTTCATGATTAGTAAATAATCAGAATATGGATACCTTATAACAATTAACCCAATGACATCCTTTCTATTAATTATATGGTCACAAATGCTTTAACTTAGGATTTGGCCCTCTTTTTACATCTTTGCCTACATCGTCCTATAACATAATTATTAACTATAGCAATGACAATTTGCATAATTGAGAATTCTCCTTAGATGTTGGATGTTCCCTAACATAAGTGGTCATTTCATACCTTTTTGATGGATTCAACTCAACATATCCACACTCTTGGTGGATCATATCTACAAAGTGGACCATAGATACATATATGACTTCTCATGGACTTCTTCCATGATATCTTTTTAATAATTCTTTTCTATTATTTTCGGATCACCTCTAATTCATTTTCTTTACTTGAGAATCATATCCAAGCTCTCATTGTTTCTTTCACTTGAATTAAAGTGAGTATGTAATTAATTTAAATGTAAATTTGAGACACTTAATACCTTCATCTTGCATCTTCTAATGAGATCAAATCTCTAACCATCTCATCTATCTCAAATTCACTACTTACTAGTTTTGACTTAGGCATAAGCAAAACTCTAAAATAACTTGTCCATTCTTTGTGAAAATCAACAATGCCACTAAAATTTCTAGCAAGGCTGTGTAGCTCTTCTAGGGTTAGAATGAATTCTCTTTTCACATAATCTTTGTTGTTACACATAATTTTGCCCTTATTCTCCAATGTGGCTATGGACCAACTAAGAGTGCACTATAGATTTCTACTTTAATTTCTTTAAGGAAACATGCTAAAATCACATTAGAGATCTTCACAACTCACTAATCGCTAACTATAACACCCAATCCCCCCTATAACTCCATGAGGCCGTAACTCATCAATGAATCAAAACAATTTAATTTTTTTGGTAATCAATCTTAATGGGACTTAGAATATTATTCTAACACCACAAGAAGCCTCTTTCTATTTCTTAATAAGAAGATTCTAATTAGAATAAGAAAATCATAAAATAATCTCTTTGAAACCCTAGTATGGCCGTGAGCCTCTTGAAGTGATCTTTATCATTTTTCAAGTTAATCAAACCAAATAAGTCATTAATGATATCAACACCTCATGAGAGCCTTAAAATTCTAATTCATTAATAAGATTAAAATAAAAGTAAGTAAATCACAAAATCTCCATCATGAACCCTAGTGTGGCCGTGACTTAGGGGGATGTCCACTATGTGATTTTAAACAATCTTCACATAGTTTATCACTAGAACAAGCCGAATCATCCCATGGAACTCATATCCAAGTAAACTTGTCAAGATCACATCCAAAGAGAAAATAGTTCATATAAACCCTAGCTATGGCAATTTCAAGAAAACTCATCATCTACTTGAAAGCAAGCTCACAAACTTCATAAAAACTAGGTTGTCTCGCAACAAGTCACCCATATTCAAGCTAAGAACCCAAGAGAGACAGAGTTCCATAAATCTAAGAATGACAACCCACCTTGAAACTCAATGTTTTTCAAGAAGAAAAAGATAAGTTGAGTCCCTACCTCTTGAAGATCAATGTTTGCTATTGATTTGGGCTTGATTTTCTTTTTTTTTTCTTCCTTTTCTCTTCTCCTTTCTTCCTTCTCTTTTTCTTGGCCGTGAGACTCTCTTCCTTCTTTCTCTTTTCATTCTCTTTTCTTTCCTCCCTAACCTCCTCTTGGCCATGCACTTAGGGAGCTCTTAGGGATTATGTGTTTTGTTTATTTTAGTTTAAGTTTCCCTAGAAATTTGGCTTTGTTAGGCAAGCCAATGGGAGATCAAGCTTTTTGTTTAGTCATATCTAGTTATCATGACTTCTAGTTCAATTTGAACTAATTTGGTTAGATGGAAACTAAATGAGAGTAACCAAATAGTACCTAGTTTGGTTACTTGAACTAGGTCGTGATTACTTTTTCTAGCCAATGGTTGGCTTCCAAGTGTCATATTCCTATTAGTCAATAGCTTACCTCCAAGTGTCACAATTCTATTGGCCAACTCTTGGCCAATTACATGGCTCCACATGTCACAATTTCATTGGCCAATTTCTAACCAATCATAAGCCTTCACATGTCACCATCTCATTGGCCATTCTCATCCAATGACATGCTTCCACATGCTACAACCTAATTGATCCATTCTATAAATGTCACTTTGTTTTTTAATTTTATTAAGTTATTCTCATCTAATCTAATTTTAAAATGACTAAAAATAAATTATTGGACTCAATGATCAATTTCTGCTAATTAATAATTTCTAATTTTTTGCTGAATGAAAATGCCCCTGTTCACAGATTCAAAATTATCAAATTGTCACTGTTAAATTTTTGCTATTCTATTAAGCATTTCAACTGGTGCTTATTTTTCCTAAGTAATTTTTAGTACTCTCTCTAATTTGAAAAGCATAACCAAAAAAATCAAATAGAGTAAGAAATAGCAATAAATAGATAAACAACTATTATGACTAGTTAGGACTTTATAATTTATACTTAGTCAAATGGGGATGTTATAAGGTCAAGGGGAAAAGAAGTGTAATAAGGTGTTTATTGTAAATGGATTGTTTTTTGTAATAGGCTACTCTGATAGTAATGAAGTTTTCTTGTAATAGTTTTTTTTTTTTGGTACTAGACCTTTAGCTATGTAATTATGGTAGCTAACCTTGGTCATTTTGGTTGTAAGGCACTTCGTTTATAATAAATGACATATGATTAGCACTTTGTTTACTTAAATGCAATACTATTGCGTACTGTGACATGCATAAATAGTACTGTGCATGATACTATATTGGATACTGCATATTAATTTTGCATATTGGCTACTGCATATTAATTCTACATATTGACGATTGCGTATTAATTTAGCATATTGGCTGCTTCATACAACTGCATATTGGCCAGCACTTTGTTTACTGCATAATAGGCTTGCACTGGTGACTGTATGCCCTATTGTTGGGTACTGTATAAGTAGGCCTGCATTAGATACTGCATATTAGGTCTGCATATTGGCTACTGCATATTAATATTGCATATTGGCTACTGCATATGGCTATATGTATTGGATACTGCATATTGGCCTGCCCATTGTTTACTGCATATTAGGAATTTGTGGATAGTAAAAGCACTTAGCTACTTGGCTACTGTATATTAGGCCTGCACTTGCACTACTGGATGGCACATGTACTAGCTATGTCCTTATTATATTGTCTACTGTTAATCGTGTTGAGACTTAATTGCTGGACATCTGTACCTAATTTCAATATTGAGACTTATATCATATTGTCTACTCAGACTTATACTAAGACTTATACCCTTGTGTGCATATGAGCTTCTTGTAAGCATCTGGATTCTAAAGACATTAAGGCTATCACTTCTTGTGTGCATATTAGCAGTGCCAGATGATGGACTATAGTAAAATATTTTGGACTGTAGTATTGCTTGACTAAGCTGTATTCTCCAAGCACCTAACTGATTTTATCAAACCAACATATTGCTTTCTCTCAGTGATTTGTCTGATGAAACATAATTGGCCTTGTAACTGTCTCAACAATTTGATGATGATTGAAGACTTCAAAACTTGGATAGCCTCCATGTGCATGTCAAACTCATTTGGGTTACAAATGTCATGATGTACATGCAGCAGTGGTCCATAGGCCTTTATATATTCAGTTATGCAAGATGATTTATAAATCTGCTTTCAATGTGTTATACTTTGATTGTGCTTCTCCAGTTAGCCTACTGTGTTTGCATGCATCCTTAGGCCCTTGATTGATCAGTTAGTGCTGAGAGAAAGTTGTAAACTTGGCAAGCATACTGTCAATTTTTTAACTGCATTTTGGACTGCACTCTGACATTTTAGGCTGCAGTACAATATTTTGGATTACACTTAACAAATACTAAGTGTTGTACTCTCAACATTTTGGATCGCACTAAAATATTTTGGATTGTTGTACCACATTTTGGACTGCACTAACACTAAATACTATCCTCTAACATATTGGACTGCACTAAAATATTTTAGACTACAATACAACATTTTGGACTACACTAACAAACACTAAATGCTCACTCCAACATTTTCAATTGCACTAAAATATTTTGAACTATAGTACCACATTTTGGACTGCACTAACACTAAATACTGCACTCTAACATATTGGACTACAATAAAATATTTTGGACTGTAGTGCCACATTTTGGACTGCACTAACAAACACTAATTAAATGTTGTACTCTAACATTTTGGACTGCATTAAAATATTTTGGACTGCAATACCACGTTTTGGACTACACTAACACTAAATACTGCACTCTAACATATTGGACTGCACTATAATATTTTGTATTGCAGTATCACACATTTTGGATTGCACTAACAAACACTAAATACTACACTCTAACATTTTGGACTGTGCACAACCACATTTTGGACTGCACTACTAGATTTGGATTGCACTAACAAATTCTACAATATGCAAGATTGTTAAGGCCATAAAATTTTTTTGCACTAGTGCAATGTATTAGTGCTATTTTTAACTGCACTAACCCAATGGTAGGGAATTCATTCCACTTCTCATTACCAAACAAAAAATTTCATAGTGATTACACAATTCTAGGGGTCACTGTCGAAAGAGACTATTCATGCATAGTTGGGCTAACAACCCAAGTGGCTACCACATACTGGGACAAGACATTACACCCAATATTGCACATAAATGAGAAAAGAACTATATATAAACCAACGAGATCAATGTTGCTATTGCATTGATTACAATCAACAAAACATAAGATTACATTATAACAGTCCACATTACATAGACTTCAAAAATAAAAAACTCAAATCCAACCCCAAACCTGACAAATTACAAAAGGATAATCACATTCTCAATGCGATTGAAACACAAACAAAGGCTATTAAAAGCCAAGTCCCTACAACCAAATTCCAGTACATCTCCTCTCTTTTTTGGTCTTAGCCAATTATTTTTGAATCTTGCTCAATTCTTTCTCTTTCCTTATCAACTCTGCCTACAGTTCCTTAATATCTTGATCTTCATTGTTTCTCACAAATTCATCCTTCATACTTGGTGTCCCATGTTCACCAACAGGTGGGTCAGCCCAATCAAAATATTGGCATCCCTACTAAACAAATAATTTGAGAAAATAAGGAAGAGTGAAATAACAGATTCATCTAGGGCTGGATTTAGGACACTTAAACCAGTCCCATTACGACAATGGTAAAACCTTTTTCCAGGGTTTCTCTCTGACCATGAGATCCTCAGTGCTACTCTTGCTCCACAATGGTAGTGTCTACCTTCAACCAGAGCATATCTAGGATTTGAGGATGAAAAAGATTGAGAAGTCATGCGCATATGGAGTCTTTGATTCTTCCACCGACCTGCAGTGCCTGTGGACCAGGCATTCAACGATCCCTAATCTTCCACATGAATGGGCAACACTATAAGTTGGGGAAAGAGGGGACAAGTGGGTTAGGCTCTCACGTGAGTGTCAAGTGAGGGAAAAACATATGTTTTAACAGATGATTAATGTTTTCAATTTGAACCAAAGATGAGGGGGGGTTAAGTGTCACAAATTAAACATTGTGCATCAAATGTGAAAATGACTTTAACAATAGGGGGATTATATGTAATTTACCCTAACTTTTATATTGGGTTCATTGAGATATATGCACATTAAATCTCAAAATATATATAGATCTCTTTTTTCCTTTTGGTGTGAAAAAATCTATGCAATAGTTCTTCTAAATTTATTTGATGCAACAAATAAAATGCACATATGGCAATCCACTTGGCATGACATGGCCTACCAAATTGTCATTGTGTGAGCAGCATGTGACTAATTCTTTCTATTTTTCAATATTGAAAAGGACACAATCACATATCGTAGGATTTGCAAGTGTGGCCATTGAAGAGTGTAGCAACTTTCCATTTAGTAGATATGATAATAGATATTAAGTAGAGATGGCGACAAGTTGGACCTAGCTAACCTACATAATAGGGAAAGTTGACATAAGGAAATTCTTTAATTTCAAAGTGTGTAATTTTTAACCCACCTCGCTTGTCCTTGGGTTTGGGGAGTTTAACCCACAGGTCAAAAACTTAAAGAAAATAGAACTCATACTCAAATGCCCAAACCAAAGCATGCTGACACTCTTTTTTTTCCTTTTCTTAAATTTTTTATTTTGAATCCTAATTATTGATATTTGATTTGAATGATTTCCCACTTCTCAATTCCCTAGATCAGAGTCTTCAAAGTTTAAAAATATAAAACTTCACACTTTAGCTCAAACATGAGTAAATCACTCAACTCCTCTGTGCTATGTGAGACCTCTCCTAACCTAAACCTTTCATCCCTTTCCCTCAACCCTAAGTTCCTAACTTTGTCCCTTCTGGCAGACCAAAGATGCACAAAGCTGCACGTAGGTGGACTGAAGGAAGGAAGTAGACCAATGCACACACATAGACGGCATTTCGTGCAGCTAACTAGCCCCTTCTCCCTTCGCAGACGCACACAAATTCACAAACAACGCTTCACACTAACATGCATGAAGTCTTCCAGGTTCCAGCCCTTTCTGATTCTGACTTCATGACTCCACCTAATAACTTTATTTACTGTATGAAATAGAGTTATTTACTTCTAATTTTACCTCAAAAGCTGGGGCTTTGTCCATGAAAACATTTATTAAGTTCAAAATCTTAGTTAAATTTTCATATCTTGTGTAACACTTGCATTTCCTATGAATTGGCTTGTTTCTTGATGTAGAATGAAGTAAATGATGACTTACATATTGGTGATCTTCTCATTAAGTTGCTTTGTTCTTGCTGTGTGGGTTCATAACTTAGAAAGAAGCCAAAATGGAGAATTTCAAGTCAAGTGAAAGAAGGAATGCAAAACGAGAAGACAATTTCATCAAGGCCGTAGCTTCCAATAATAAGTGCCGAGGCTCCCAAGCTTCTGTCTGAAATCTCAAATTTTACTTGAAGCCATGAATTTACGGCTTCCAACTGAGTAGAGCCACAACATCAAAGTGGAAAAATGATCCATTTTAAGACCCAATGACATGAAGTTAGAGAGTTTTATTTTTGGACATCGAATAAAGAGTTTAGAGAGAAAGGGCTCTTGGTTTCTTAGGTGGTTTTGTAGAGAGAGAATCAAGAGTTTCAAAAAAACTAAGAAGGAGATTGAAGATTAAAGCTCATGCATCATTTCATCTAGTTCCATTCTTTCTCTTCCTCTAGTTTACTTGATGATTTTGATCTTTTCTCTCTTGTGTGTGCTTATTGTAACCATGAAGTTCTAATCCTTTCTTTTAGGGTTCTAATTGAACTTGTCATGTAACGAGGATTGATTGAACTTCTTACTTTCTCTCAATTAAAATAATTTGTTTATTCATTCTTTTTCTTAATATTTGCAATTGTTTGGCCACTAATTGTTTGATGTGGGGAACCCTAATGATCTAGAGATAGGGATTTGGGAGTTTGACATTGGAAATTGGATAATGCATGTTCAATTGTATTCAAATTGGGAGTGAATTGATTTGCTACTAGGATAGACATACCTATTAGTCATGCATAGCAAGTGTTCGAGGCTTGTTCTTAATGAGTGGATCTTAAATTCAATTCACATGGAAATATAGTGTATTACTTAAGAGACATCTATAAATTATACAATTGAGAGGTAGTTTCATGAAAAGTTTTTATATGTGTCAAAATTTCAAAGACCTTTTTTCCTTCCAAAATTCATCTTCTTTCTCTTCTTAGCAAATTCATTCAAAATTTGAAATTTGCTGGTTGTACAGCTTTTTCTCAAAGTTTTCTGATTATTTATTTTCATCCATTAATTAATTCTTCCTTTTATCGCTTCTCTATTTGGTTTCCATCTTTCATTCCCGATACACCTTCTTTCACCTTCTTATCTAGAAGACTTATCTTATAGTTCAGCTCCCAATGTTTATATTTAGTTTGCCCATTAATGTTTTTTCTCAAATTTTTAAGAGAGCTTTGAAAAATTTTTTTTTTCTTTTCCTTATGTTTATTTAGCTGACTCTATGTTATTATTTGCATATGTATTTTCAAAAGTCTTTCTCCCTTCCTCCAACTTCCTTCAGGCTTTGTTTTGAATATTTATGATGAGTGCAATAGAATGGAGTGAAATAGAATAGGATGAAATGAAATGTAATGGAATGAGATAGGAAGGAATGGAATGTGGTGGAATGAAATGAAGTTCCCTTACCATTGTTTGCATATTTAACAATAGAATGAAAGAAAGTTTTCATTCTATTGTTTAAAAATTTCTAACGAAAACTAATGAAAATGAATGGAATGGTAAGATTTATTAGTTGGTTCCATCCTTTACCCTCTAATTTGGGAGGGAACAAAATGAGAGTATGGAGTAGGAATGAGAATGAAATGAAAGTTTACCAAATTCCATTCCATTCCATCTTATTTTTAAAATTATGAACAATAATATGCCTTACCATTCCATTCAACTCCTTTCCATCCGTATCACCAATCCAAACAAAGCCTTAGTTTCTATATTTTTTTCCCCTGCACGGTGCTTACTTCTTCACTTCCTTATTCCGCTGACTTGCATTTCATTCCTCCGATAGTCTTTCTTGCTCTGGGTTGTTGCTACTTGGAGGTTGAAACCTAAGACGAGAATTTTCCTTCATCAATTTTGTTCTTCTAAGCGGTTTATTATTCTGTTGCTTCAAAGCCATCGTTGAAATATCTAGGTTCTCATTCGAAGTACTGAATCTACTGGGTATTTCTTCCTTCCAGTTTCTCTTTGACCCACTACTTACCTCTTCTTTCTTTTTGCTTCAGATTTTCTTTAACGCTTCTCATGCTTCAGCAACTTTTCATGCCTAGAGCTGTATCCGGTGTCGGCGATTCGGAGTTCCTCCAGATGCGGTTAATGGGTGGCAGAGACTTTAAGTGCTCCTGAAACGATTTCTTTATCCTCTCAAGGTGGTTCAATTTTTTTTTCTTTTTACTTTCATTTAGGCTTTTTTTTTTGTCTGATCTTGTTTTAAATTTCAAACTCACTTCTCTCCCATTTTCTCTCATCCACAGGTTCAGAATTTTGAATTTTTCTACTCTAAAACATTGTCGAGCCTGTCATTCGAAGTATTGACTTGGATCGTGAATCTATTCTATTTTGCATCTTTCATCTTCTGAAAGGTTAAAATGTGATGTTAATAATAGTGAAGTTGGTTGAATTCCCTTAAGATTTTCACAAGAGCTTTGGGAACCTTTTGTAATGTTTACCTATTACTGCACTTCCCCCTTTTAACCGTAAAGAGTTGTCTGTGTGGGATAATGTGCTGGATTGTTTCCACTTTTCACTGCTAAGTTTACCTATAGAGTATATTGCTATTATTGCAGAAACTCTATAATTTTTTCACAAATTCAGCATAATTTTACGAAAGGCCTGTCATGTTTGTGTTCATACAAATAAACTATTTTTGTCTTTTTATGTGTGGAAAAAACTTTTAGCTATGAAATAAGTTACACTTTGTGCAGTAATATCTTATTATGTGTCCTTCATTCTTGCTTTACAACGTAATTTAGTGGAAATTTGTGCTTTCTTTAATTACTACTGCATCTGTTTCTCTTTTGCTGTTAGTTATAAGGATGCCATATTGATAACTTACCTTCGTTAAAGTGTAAAAAGAGACACAGGGCATGTGTATAGTATATATGAGAAATCGACAAGCAAATATTTGTGCCATTAGGACACTGGTGCATTGATTGATTAAGTATGGTAGAGAGAGATAAACAACTTTATTTTAATTGTATGATATTTTACTGCTATAGAAGTCTAGAATGAACCTTTAATATGCATTCGCTCTATAATCTGCTACAGAAATAATTGAAGTCATGGATTTTTGGCAAGTTTTTTATTTTAGTGTGCTATAAAAAAGGGAGAATTATGTAGTTTTGAAAGAAGGAGGAAACAGGAGGGAATGCACCCTACACTCATAAGTTTTGGTTCATTGACTGATTGTCAGCCCACACCCAGAAGTTTGTACAGCAACCTAGATTCCTGATAATTTCTCTTGATGGCTTGAACTCATTAGCCTAATTTCTCAATATGTCATTCATTCTGACTATAGTTTTTAAAATTCTGAGAAGTTCCTACATATTCGTAGCTTCCAAGTTTTTGCATTATAATTCACTCATCTCATCAATCCACTAAGAATTTGTCCTCATTAAAATCTAATTGAATTGTTTTCTTGAGTGAAAATTGTCTCTTCAACATAACATTATGCTATAACAGAGAAGCAATCATAATTTCCAATATGCAAATTAAAAAGATTTCAATGTAGACTTGGGATGGTAGGATGATTTATGGTAAACACAAGAATGATAAAAGCTTCTAATTGAATACTTTCCCTTTCCACCTTTTGCTTTTAAAGTCAGAGGTCTAGAGTAATTTCTTACTTGTACAATTAGAACAGTAGCATTTTTCCTATAGAGTATTTATAGTCTTTATATTGATGTGACACTCTAAATATTTGGATATCAATTTATTATTCTTTTAATCAAGAACTTTTTTTTGCTTTGTGCAAGTTTTGTGGTGGTAGTTTTGTGATTATATATATGATGGTCTACTTCCCACAAAATAGGATAAGGCATTTGCATAATTGCATCGATGGTTTTGTTGGACTACTAAAGTACTAAACTAATATATATGTCTGTAGAACTAGAAAATAAAGGGATATACAAATGTGACCAAGAACTCTAATGCTCTGCATTAAAGAAACCAGCTAGGCAAAGTTCATCACTTCATTTAGTGGGGGACAGAGCTTTGAATATTATCATGTCATGAGTTCTAAGTTTAAGCAAGTTTAGAGAATTTTGCTCATTCTGTCAACACTGATATTTTATTTGATTATTGTCGAGTTTTTAACTATGGGTTAGCCTTTGTTAATTTGTTAGCGAAACAATTTCCATATTAAATATAAATAATGTAACATATACTTTCTTTTTGAAAAAAATTGAAAGAATAGTAAGAATGGGACCATAATTACTGAAGATGAAATGTGTATTTCTAAAGATTATTTCAATTCCTACTTCTCCTTTTGATTCTAGAACGATCATCTATGCTCAATCATCAACTCTCAAGGCTTGCTTGTTTATATTGGGTTCTCTGCACTAAACATCATTGTCTTCCATTTATTGTTGAGTGGATGATATTGCTCTAAAACAGGCGAGTAAAGGATTGACAGAGCACTCCTAGAAAATGGATTGACATAATTTATTATTCTTTTATTCTAGAACTTTTGTTGCTTTGTGCAAGTTTTTCAAAGTGGTTGAAATTTATGTATTTGTGGATCCTTTGTTGCAGGTCTTTTGTTGGAAGTATATCATATTGGTAAACATTGGATGTCTTTTTGGATGTGGATTTTAGTATGTGATGGTTCTTAATGACTTCATTATTAGATGCTTATTGCTCATTGTGGGATCTTTATAGTATTGTTTTAGTTTTTTAGTTGCTTTGTTGAAATGAGCTTTATAGTATCTCTGCTACCAGTTCAGCAAATAGAGATGGTTTACAACTTATAACAAGATAGTTATTTTAAAAATATTTGAATATATAAGATAAATTGGCAGGAAGTCTAAGTTTGAAATATCATGGGGATGATAAATAAGAAACATGTTTCATGCTACATGTACGGATTTTTTTTTTTAATCATTTAACATATGAGACTTTGATTAAACTTATTCTGCTTTGAATTTTATCTATTTTCTTACATTCTTTTTTATCCAGCACATCTTAGATGCTTTAAAACTTAGGTGTTATAAGAGGGATATGATATGGGGAACTTGGGTGGGCTTTTTTCCCATGGTCTTTTTGCTTCATCTATTTACTTATTTTGATCTTGTTATTTTCTTAAATATTAATTTGTCCATATCATATGGGTGGGAAAGATCTGAAAATAAACATAAAACAGGACATGACAATTACTATTAGATTTTGTACAGTTCAACAAAATCTTACAATTAAATTTTTTCTTTGAGTTCAATCAATTCAACATATAATAAAATTCTTTAAAATTAAATAATCATGAGGTTAAGCTTTTTCAAAACTTTACATAATAATGTTAATTGGATGTTAAAGCATGGTAAAAAAAATTGTAATGTGTAGCTAAACTTGCCTTATTATTAGTAAAATTCCAATTGGAGTTCATATTATTTCAATGCTACATGTGGGACTTTTTTTCTTATGTGGGACTTTGATTTAACTTATTTTGTTTTGACTTTTGTCTAATTTTTTAACATTATGTTTTATTTCGGTCTAACACATCTTGAGTTGCTTTAAAAATTAGATGTTATAAGAGGGATATGATGTGGGGAACTTGGGTGAGCTTTTTTCCCATGCTCTTTTCGCTTGATTTGTTTACTTATTTTGATCCTTTTATCTTCTTAAATATTAATTTATCAATATCACAAGCGTGGGGAAGATCTGAAAAGAAACGTAAAACATGGCATGACAATTACTACTTTTGTTAAAGCAGGTGGTTTTAAGAAACATTGATCAAGCAGGTGGTTTATGCAATGGAACCAGGCTCATAGTTAATGAATTGGGAAGAAATGTAATTGCAACTATTGTTGTTACAGTAAGGAATCTTGTTGAAAAATTTTCATTCTTAGGATGAATTTAGTTCCTTCTAATTCTAGATTACCTTTTAAGTTTGAGAAGCAACAATTTCCATTGGCTCTTTGCTTTGTAATGACAATTAACAAAAGTCAAGGCCAGTCTCTATCTCATGTAGGATTATTCCTTCCAAGACTTTGTTTTCTCTCATGGTCAATTCTATGTTGCAGTATCTAGAGTAAGAAGCAGAAGTGGATTGAAAATCCTAATTTTAGGTGAAGAAGGAAATACATGTCATTCAACATAGAATGTTGTATACAAAGAAGTTTTCAAAATATTTAACAGTTAAGGATTTTCAAATTTTCATTCTATTACAATTTATTTTTCCCACTTCATAATTGATTTCTAATACTTCTATATTATTTCTTTCCATTTAATACATATTATAAAGAAATGATTGAACTTCATTCAAGTATATATAATACCAGGTAGCAAATGAAAGGGAAGTTGTAACCAATACCTATTGCTTGAAGGAGCTAGTTATTTTCAATTTTACATTTTTGATGAATAGTTTCATTATTAAGATGTCATTACAGTTTATATAAATTGCTTTTTAAGCATTTTTAGTAACTTCTATAGTCCAATTATAGTTTTTTCATTCCTTCTTAAATTATAGTTCCTTCTTTTTCAAATTTTCTAATATAAATTCAAATATTTCAAATCGTGCAGCGCACGGGTACACCTACTAATACGTTTATTTGACCATCGACAGAGACTTATAAATATTTTTGTGTTTTGGCTAACAAATCTATTTTATTGATAGCTTGTAATGAAAAGGTGCATACATTCAAGTGAAATAGCAAGGGATGTTGGACCTTAGATTTAAACTCATTGACTCTTACACTTTGCTTGAGATTTGGTTGTGATGCTTTGTCTTTAATTGTTTTTTGAGAACTCTATGAAATAGAGTTATTTAGTCTCATTTTATGCATTAAAGTATACAATGTCCTTAGTATTTGCATTAGATGTCTTAGTTTTATTATAGTTTTGATAAAAATTCTTTTTAAGTTAGTTGTTTGAGTGTTATTTAGTGTTTTGATGATCTTTTTGGTTAAATTACTTGATTTTTAATCATTAATGATGCTACTTACAGGTTAGTATATGGTGATTTATAGGTGAATGGCTATAAAAAGGGTCCAAAGACAAGAGGAAGCGAGTGTTTGAGGGACTTGGTGAAATTTTTGGTTAAAAGACTTGAATTCTGAAGAAAGACATTCAGACTTTGTTGTCTTTCTCAGTGCACAACTTAGGTTACAGATCTTGGATTGATATGATCTTAGTGGCTATGGAAACCTAAGAAAAAGATCTAGAACTTTGATGTAGATATTGAAATTTGGTTATGCCATTTTGAGGATGAAGCTAAGCACACAAAATAGAAATGTGTTGCTATTAGGACTATCAGACCTTGGAGGAGTAAAATGAAGATATTTGGAGCTATAGAAATCCAATTAAGGTGATTCTAAAGCCTCTTGAAAGCTGAGACATAGAGCTACAACTCTCTATTATGGTTGAGAGCCAATTCCCTACCGATCAGACACTACAAAGCTTAGAAATTACAAAATGCTGCCAAGAACCGCGAGAGGCCAGTGCTGTGGTGCCAAAAATCCAGGGCTGCTGTCCTAGCGCGTATGGAGAGTTTAAATGTTTTAAAACTTTTGTAATTCGGGGGATTTTTCATATGGATCTTTCTAGAAGCAGAACAATCCATTTGCCAATACTTATAACCTAGGATGGAGAAATTGTAACACCTTACCTTAGAGATAGTGTGTCACTAACCTTCTTAAGCCACAATTCCCTTTTGGCTTTCGATATCAAGCTAGAGCCCCAATGTAAGAGAAGAAGTCCTCACTTGAAGAAATGATTGCAGAATACATGGTAAAGGTTGATGCAATTATTTATAGTCATTTAGCTTTTCTTAAAGCTCTTGAAACTCAAAATTGTCAATGTGTTAAATAACTGATCTTAAGGAAATCTACCTTCTGATACTAAGCCTAACCCTAGAGGTAATGCAAAAGAGCAATGCCAAGCAATTACTCTTAGAAGTGGAAAAAAGATAGAAGGTTCAAGCACGAAGCACTGCAAAAAAGAATGTTGTTTCACAATGGTTGTTTTAGGGGTTTAACGGTGGTTATAATCACAGCTAAACACATTTTGTAGCGGTTGCCAAATTGCCATAAATAAGGGCGCCGCAAAACCATTTTGCGGCGGTTTTCACCAACTGTTGGCATAACCGCTGCTAAAACTTATTTTGAGGTAAGTATAATCGCCGTGAAACATAGTGCTTTTTGTGATGATTTGTTTCCTTTTAGCAGCGGTTTACAACCGCCACAAACATAAAATGAGAAATCTAAATTGTTTTTGTGGCAGTTCTTAACAGCCATTGATACTAATAAAAGAATTTGAATTTATTTTTTGTGGTAGTTAGTATAATATCTTCTCTTTCTTAATTAAGTTATTGATAATTATTACTAATTTTAGAATTTAAGAGTAATATTATAAAACAATAAGAGATATTTAATAATTAAATAGAATTAGAATAAATTCTTTTCACACTAAATTAGATTTCAATTAGATTCTTTTCATATTAAACTAGATTCTTTTTATATAATTTTATGATTCTTTACACATTAGACTATATGCTAATTTGATTCTTTTCACATTAGCCAAATTAAGTTAAAGTAACTAGAACTTAGTAACTAGTTAAGGTTTTGAGTCAAGGCTAAATGATGAGTTTCTAAAATGAATCCAAGAATTTCCTATAAGTTCTATTTTGGTTAGAGTAACTATGGTTAGGAAGACAAAGAAAAAAGACTAGACTTAAGAGATAAGCTAAACTTGTTAGTATAATAAGACAAAACAAGAAGACTTAGACTTGACTAAAGAAGAAGACTTCTAAGATAAACTCACATGCATATCTAAAATAAACCTAGACTAAAAATTAACCTAGATATATACTAAGAATTAATAAAGAATAAGATAAGAAAACAAGATTTCACCCTAGGAAGCAAGGTTACTTGCCCACAACAAACCAGGAAATTTCTAGGAAGACCGCATGCATTGAAAAGAATAAAACAAAAGACCCTTCTTGAAGATACAAAAGGCTCACGTGGAATGCTAAAAAAAGAGATTAACTCTTACAAGTTAACACTTAGTCAAGGATATGATGTTATTAATGACATGTAATAATATAATAGACTAAGAAGAAAGGCATGCGTGAACATAGGACAACAAAATACTCTTGGAAATCACATGGAAGCTCAGGTGTGACTCCCTAAAAGAAGAAAAGTCTTCTAAGTTACCATAATTAAAAGTCTTAACTTGCATTAATTAAAGGTAATTATGGCTAGACAAACTAAGAAGAAAGGCATCTACTTAGAAACCAAGAAAAATAGTTAGAAAGTAACCAAGTCCACCCTAAGTCAATAAAAAGACCTAGTTAAAGTAACTAAACTAGACTAACTAAGTTACTTTAAGTAACTAAGTAGTTATGACCAAGAAGAAAAGAAGACATATGGATAGCTTTTATTGGGCCAAAGCAAAAGACAAATTCCATTAATGCTAACACATGGCCTAATTTTCATTGGTAAACAAAAAGCAAGAGACAAGTCTTCCTACAAGCTAGAACATGTGTGATACTACTCTATGAAGAAAGAAACTCTTGTAAGTTAGTCTTACAATATATGATAGGTAATCATTAAGAAATACTTGGGTGAATTTAATTGGAACAACCTAAAAGCAATGCTATCATTAGCCAAAGAAGAAAATTTTCCCCTCATGCAAGAATTAACCCACGGCCAATCGACCCCCAAAAAGCCTATAACCCCCCTCCCCCCTCCAATGCATGCTTCATTCACTCACACCAAAAATTAGAAAAGAGACTCTTGTGAGAGAAAAGGAGAGCATTTCATGTGTGGCTTTGAGGATATAGGAACTTGAAGTTTGAAGCTTTCAAGTGAGGTAGGGAGTAACAATCCTTTCCCCTTTCACTTCTTGTTCAATGATTCTTGATTATGCCCTTTTAATGTATTTTGAGTATTATGTTTTAATTGTTTATTGATACCTTTCCATGGATTTTGAAACTATTATCTCTTTTATGCTTTAAAAATGAATTTGAGCTTATGCTCTTATGTTTAAACTTGAGTTTATGTTTCTGAAAGACCATGGAAGAATATGAGTTTGATAATGGATTATGAAAGAATAATGTTTATTACCGATAGAGAAAAGCTAGAAATGAACCTCCAAGAGAGATGATCTAAAGATATTTTGAGATATGATCCTCAAGCAAATGAGGTAATCTCACAAATTTGAAAATGATTCTCGGAGTTAAGGAAGTGATCCCACATGATTTCCATTTGAGATAATGGTTATGACAGAAGGATGTCCTTGCAATGAAAAGTGCTCTTCTCCATAGTGGTAAAGGTTTGGGATCGTGTGTAAGGTTTCAAAAATTCAAAGGAATATTGGTAATATAACATAAAGTGAAAGAATTATTGAATAAAAGTGAAGTTTATAAAAGGATAAGTTATTTTTTGAATATAGTATAATTGAGAATATTACATGTTTTTGAACTATAAATTATTGTTATTACTTACTGAGAATTTATTTCTCACTCCTTTATTATAATATTTTTAGATTAGATAATTCAAGCTACTACTCATCTCACTCTTGATTGAATTTGATGTGAGTGGATGATCTTAATCTAGACCCAGTGTGCATGCTTCAAGATATTTATATTATTGCCCTAAATAGACAGGGTTAAAGTCTTATATAAATATTAAAGTTGTAGAATTTATTAAGTATCATTTTAAGAGTTATGTAGTATTTTAGTAATAGCTCTATTAATTTGATTGTAAAATCATTGATAAGGGTGGTACTTTAGTATAAGATGTAACTTTTCTCTGATCAATAGTTAATTTATAATTATTCTGTGCTATGTTATTAGTAACATGAATATTAAATCATTACTTTCAAGTTAGAAATAAAAGGCAAAATATAGCTAGAAAAGAAAAGAATAGAAAAGAAGATAGAATACAAAGGTATAGTCACGTAATCTATTTTGTTCTAATAAATAATATAATCACGTAATCAAAATTAAATTCTATTAAATAATTAAATAAATTAAGTTTGTCTTAAAATTTTAAGTAATACTGTACCTAATAGGTAGGGTGTTATAGTTAGCAACGGTCGCTACTATTCACTAGAAATATTAAAATTTGTTTTCGTATGCTTTAAGCACTAGTTTGCTATTTGTTAACTGTCGCTATTACTAAAATAGAAATTTGTTTCTGTAGTATACTCTAGTTTATTTGCTATTTTGTTTCGTATTAAATTATTTAATTTATTATTATCCTACTCACTCAGCTATTGCACATCAAATGAGCACACTATAAATCATTTCATAATAAAATAAAATCACTAAAATCGTATAATCTGTACATCTGCTTGTTCCAAGTAGTAATATATACAAGGCAAAATTTTAGGCCCATTATGATTGCCAAGGGTACACAAACTACTATCAAATAACGGTTGCCATTTTGTGAGACACTAGAGAACATTCTCTATGCTGCTTCTGCAAATCTGACTCTTAGTGTACCAAAATCAAACACTAAGTGGTAGCACCCCATGAATACATCTGCAAGGATCCTGCATTTATGTAGATGGCATTAAGTGAGAATTAAATAAAATAAATGTAATAGTGACAGAGTGTATGTCTCAAGGTGATAAAAGAATTTTAATGTACCAGAGAGGGCACGTGGAGGAGGAATATCCAAAGCAGCAAGGGCACTAATGCATTGAGCTGCAGGACAATAATTTACTGCAAATCAGTGAGACCATAATAAGGACTATATATAAAATCAGATGCTCGCAAATAAGTATGCTATATATGGCAGCCTCATTAAACTAATCTTTGAAATGATTTAAGATATATAGACATCTGCAAGCCATTGCATAAGCTCTAAACAATACTAGTTGAGCCTGGAATAGTCTAATACCGATAAAGCAATGTAAACAATTTTTTTCCCCATTTCCTTTTCTTTTTTCTTTAACGTGGCTAAGAAACATTTAAATGACAAGAAACTGATCCAATTAAAATGATAAATAGAGCAATAAAAAATTATTTACTTTCAAAAGAAACATGCTGTTTTAAAAAATGAACATGGACACATTAAAAAATTATTGAAAATTCAAAAAGCTAATCTGATACTGACCTCCATGGCCATCATAAACACTAAAGAAAGATGTAGACTCGTCCAAATCTGGAAGAGCTACATGCTGGCAAGTAATATCGAAGAAGTAAAAACTGGTATACAACATTGAATAGATTGTAATATAATACAAGGTTTCTAAAGTACCAATAACCAAGGTATTATGTAATATAATACAATAGGAATATCCAAAGCAGTAAAATTACTACGTAAAGCAACAAATCCAAGGCAATAACTTACTTCTTTTACTATTATGTCTAATAAACCATAAACATGTGCAGATTGGTAAGTAAAAGAGGAAAAAAAAGGATTATTCAATCTTCTTAGGTTCGAACCCCATTATTCAAAACAATTTCTTTGTACTCACTACCCAAGTTTTGGTAGAAATATCGAAAATAAGGCATTTATAAGATAAGGTTGTCTTTGGTTTTGCTTGGGGGTTTCAGCCCATGGTTTTGTTAGGGAAAACTCTTTTCAGTTGATTTAACTGGCTTTTATCTCGTAGTCTATTCTTGTTTTTCATTTTTTCTATAGGATGTTGTCTTTACCTACAATATTGTAATACCTTTCTCTCTACATGAATTCTTCTTTTTTCATAAAATTAAATGCAAGGTCAAAAGTTGTTCCGCCAATAGTAAAGGAAACAATAAGCATTGAACAGATCTTTCCACAGTCTACAAATAAGGCTGCAATATCATCATGAGGTTGGAATCAAGAGGAGCAGCAGATTTGATAACTCAAATATCAAAATTAAGAAAAACTCACCTGATTGACATATTTTAGCTAGTATCCGATCTTATGTCTGATTCTGGCTCAGCTGGTTCTGCATCCAAACATCCAAATATAGTTAATAAGGTCCAAAGAAAGTATAGCAGATGAATTTTTAAATGTCATACACCTTGAAAGATATCAGTAGTCATCCAGTTGCTAATAGATACAAAATTCCAGTTTGATGATACACGCACACACGAACTGCAATTGTAGAATATTTTTTCCTAGAACATTAAGCATGAAATTATATAGACTGTTGTTAAAATTCCTTGACCCCTTACGAAGACTGTTGTTATTATAGACTGTCACCTTTTAGAAAAAGCTTTTTTTAGGTGCTTTTTGTAACATCCCCATTTAAATAAATATAAATTATAAAATTTTTGAATTAATTTTAATATTATTTTATTAATTGTTATTAGTAAATATTTTATTTAATTTTTAATATTTTATTTTAGCATTTAAATAGAAGAGAACAGTAAAAATTAATTAAAAGAAATTAAAAATAGTTGAAATACCTGAATGAATAATAAAAATTATATAGTAAAAATTTAGTAATTTTGGGGTTGCAAATGAGGGTATTTTTGTCTAGTGAAAAAAATTTAAACACAAAAAATAGCCAAATTTATTTTATAAATTATTAATTAGTTTATAAGCATTTATAAAATTACAATAGGTGAAATTAACATCTCTAATCTAATTAAAATGTGATATTTAGAAAGATTTATATGAATAAATATATAATTGGTCTAAAATGACCAAAAACACTATGACAAGTGCAAAATGTTAATCAGATATGAGAAATAACCCCTGTCTAGCTAGAATAATTAGACCCGTTACTATTTAGCTCTTTTCATTTAGTTCTCATCTAACTAACCTAGTTACAAACTAATTAAAAATCATGATTAAATAGATTAACATAACCAAAAAGCAAGTTATATGATTGGTTGCCTAATAAAACAAAATAGATTAAGATAATATAAACAAATAACTTAATTCCCTTTGTGTTCTAACCTCACAGCCAAGGAAAGAAAAGGAGAAAAGAAGAAAAAATAAAAAGAGAGAGAGAGGCAACTGTAGCCACGGCCAAGAGGGAGAAAGGGAAGAAGAGAAGGGGAAAAAGAGAAAAAAAGAAGGAAATAAGCCAAAATTATCACCAAACTCCAACTTCAAGAGGTAGGAAACTCAAAACTTATCTTTTTCCTTTTTAAAACCACAGTTTCATAGTGGATTAGTGTTCTTGAATCTATGGAGTTCTCTCTCTCTAGCGTTTTTTTGGTGTGGTTATAGGTGTTTTGGAGCAAGGTGAATCGATCAGTGCACATGTGGAATGACAACTTTAGTTTAGGAAACGCCTTATGCCAAGGAGAATTCTCAAATAGTTAATGTTTTGGATCATGTAGGCAAAGGAGAAATTTAAAGGGGTTAAACTCTAGTTTAAACTTAGTGAGCATGTAATAAAGAGTAAAGTTTTATGGAATTGTGTTTGTCACTTATTGTCCATATTTGAGATTATTGACTAACTATGAAACTGTGTTTTCTGTATTCAATATAGTTAGAAATGCTATGGAATTTAAATTCTTATTTTATATGCTTGAGTACCTTTTAAGAAATCATTTGCTTACCCCTATAAATTGTGATATTTCAAGAGCCTCCTCCAGCTGGCGAAAGATGGGGATTTATATTTCTCTCTATATTGATACTGGCTGGATGACTCCTCAAAGAAGAGCCAGTTTATTTTGGTGGTTTAGGATGCTGATTATAAGTAGTTTAGGTAGAATTAGCTTTGTATGTAGCATGTTTCTGTAGGATGTTAACCTTGAATTTCCTTTTCTGCATGGCCGAGTAAGGCCAAGTTAATTTTTTTTTTATGTGTATATGCACATAGGTTGGAGTGCAGGCAAAAAATTCCAGGTTAACAATCTTTTGGATATACAGGGGTGTATAATGTTATACAGGTTAAGAATTCCACTTGTGTATAATGTTATACAGGATATTTCATTTCGACGCTGTAAATTAATAACGTTTGGTTCTTGACTTATGTTGTGGATAGTTGATGTTAGATAGGGTTACGTGTAGGAAATTTATAATTTATTAGATGAGATAACCAAATAGGAGTTTTGAAAATTTTATGATAATATAGACATTCAATAGTAAAGGTGGAATAAATTTTCCTTATATTAAATCTCACGTAATTAGATATATTTACACTTTTGAGAGCTATTTTTATTATGTGGGTAATATTTTGTGATCCAGTATTAAATTCTAAATTTTTTGACACGTGACTGATATTTCTATTCTTTAAAAATAATTTAGTGTGGGCACATGAGCAAAAAAATAATGTATTAAATAAATTAATAAATTCTATTAACAAAATAGTTACTTAATCTTAACTTTAAAAAAATAAATTAATTACTAATTTAACCAATTTTTGTTTACTCATTAATTTTTAACACGTAACACAATGCTTATACTAGATAAGATGTTACATTTTGGTATCAGAGCAGTTTGTCCAGGTGTATTGAGTTAACTGTGACTTTTAAGGGCTATGTAGCATGCATGGGTATTTAAGTGTTTAAGATTCTAGTTTACCTATGTTATGCTATCTCTGTGTGGATGTTGTATATTCTGAGCCACTAGATAAGTGATATTGAGACTGATAAACTCAATATGTATCTTTCTATGTATGCAGAAAATTAGGGTACTACCAAGACGTAATCCATTACCTCCTAGAGATGAAGGAATGATGGCAGCCCTAGGAGAAATAGCTAACACAATGAGAGAACGAACAACTGCTACTAATAGGTGTTGCAACCTTTGCAAGACAACTCGAATAGAAACAATAGTAATCAGGAGGTTGGAAGTGGAATTAGAGTTGGGAATCAGAATGGAAATGGAAATGGAGTCCCAGATAGGGATGCTCCAGCTGGAAACCCACAATTTCAAGGTCTTTTTGAATTTCGGAAGGCTAAACTATAAGCTTTCAGGGAGGAGTATGACCCTATAGTGGCAGAAGGATGGTTGAAGCAGTTAGAGAAAATTTTTGACGTAATGGGTTGTACCAATGCCCAGAAGGTGACTTACGCCACGTATATGTTAGAGGGGGAGGCAGAGTTTTGGTGGTGTGGGGTCAGAGCTCTACTTGAGGCTCAGGGTATACAAATTTCCTAGGAGATATTTCAGAATACTTTCCTAGGTAAGTATTTTCCTGCAAGTGTAAAGGATAAAAAGGAAGCAGAATTTTTTCAGTTAAGACAGGAAAATATGTCAGTGGGTTAGTATGTGGCCAAATTTGAAGAATTATCAAAATTTTATTCTCACTTTTAGGTATAACCCAGATAAGAGGTGAAAAGCAGCAAAATTTGAATGAAAGTTGAAACCTGAAATTAAAAAGGATGTGGGAGCCTTTGAGATTAGAGATTATGCAATGCTGGTGAATAAGTGTCGAATAGTGGAGAAAAATATTATGGAGGTGGCAAAAGATAGGGAGAGGCATACTTTTTTTTAAGAGAAAAAGGGATAGGGGTAAGCCAGAAAGCAGTAACACCAGATTTAAACCTAACCATGAGAAGGGAAAATAGGTGCAGAAAGGCACTGCTTGTAAGAAATGTGGTAGATTCTATAGGAACAAACCGTGTCTGCAAGGTCAGAATGTTTGCTATTTCGGTGGTAAGCCGGGTCACATGGCTACGGAGTGCCCTTAGAAAAAGGGAACTAACCCAGTACCACCCCTTAGACCTCAAACTAAAGGCAGAGTGTTTACTTTTAATGGGGAAGAGGTGACTCATTCTCTAAATCTGATATAGGATAAGTGTTTAATTCAAAATAAACTTTTAACTGTATTGTTTGATTCAGGAGCTACTCACTCTTTTGTATCCATCGATTATGTGAATCCTTCGAATTTTCCTGTGTCTCTGTTACCATATGATTTGTCGGTTTTTACTCCTACTAGAGGAAAAATATTGACTTCTCAAGCTTGTTTAAATTGCTGTATCCAAGTAGAAAATAACTTGTCTATTGTTGATCTAGTTTGCTTACCTCAATCACAAATTGATGTCATTCTCGGAATGGATTGGATGTCTACCAATAATGTCCTTCTGAACTGCCTAGAAAAATCAATTATATTCATGCCTAAAACAGAGCACACACAAACACCTGATGAATCTATATTTCTAACTACCATCCAGGCCAGGAGATGTTTAAATGTTGGTTCACAAGGATATGTTCTCTTGTCTTCTTTAGATTCTGAGGTCAAATATGATGTAAATAATATCCTCACAGTGAGTGAATATCGCTCAGTGTTTCCTTCTGAAATAACTAGTTTACCACCTGAGAGAGAAATGGAATTTTCAATAGATTTGATTCCCAGAGTAGGCCGAATATCCCTAGCACCCTCCAGAATGTCTCCTTTAAAATTATGTGAGTTGAAGAAACATATAGAGGACCTATTAGCTAAACAATTCATACGGCCTAGTGTATCACCTTAGGGAGCTCTAATGTTGTTTGTGAAAAAGAAGGACGGAAGATTGAGGTTATATGTGGATTATAGATAATTAAATAAAACCATTAAAAATAAATATTCACTCCCCATAATAGATGATTTGTTAGATCAACTTAAAGGGGTCACAATTTTCTCAAAGATAGATTTAAGATCTGGTTATCATCAAATTAGGATTAAACAAGGAAATATCCCTAAAACTGCTTTCAGAACTAGGTATGAACATTACGAATATCTTGTGATGTCATTCAAACTTAAAAATGCCCTAGCAGTGTTTATGTATTATATGAACCGAATTTTTAGTCTATATTTAGATCAATTTGTAGTTGTTTTTATAGATGACACTCTTCTCTATTCTAAGATAGTAGAGGAACATAAACAACACTTCAGGATTGTACTGCAAATTTTACAGGAAAAATAGCTATATGCAAAATTAAAAAAGTGCGAGTTTTGGCTAAAGGAGGTGAAATTTTTAGGCCATATTGTGTTTCAAGGAAGAATGTTAGTAGACCCCCAGTAATATAGAAGCTGTGGTTCATTGGGAGACCCACCACTATAACCGAAATTGGACGTTTCCTTGGATTGGTAGGATATTATAAAAGGTTCATAAAAGGATTTTCTAGTTAGTTATATCATTAACAAGATTAACAAGAAAAGAAAACCCTTTTGTGTGGTCGAAGGAATGTGAGGATAATTTTTAGGAGTTGAAGATTAGGTTAACTACTACTTTAGTGTTAGTGATTCCTGATCCCGTAGGAAATTTTGTAATCTATAGTGATGCGTCTAAGAAAGGACTTGGATGTGTCTTGATGCAAGATGGGGGAGTAGTAGCCTATGCTTCTAGACAGCTTAGACCTCATGAGGAAAACTACCTTACCCATGACTTGGAATTGGCAGCAGTGATATTTGCCCTGAAGATATGGAGGCATTATTTGTATGGAGTTAAATTTGAGGTTTTTAGTGACTATAAGACTTTGAAATATCTTTTTGATCAAAAAGAGTAGAATATGAGACAAAAAAGGTGGATAAAATTTCTAAAAGATTATGATTTTGAATTAAAATACCATCAAGAAAAAGCTAATGTGGTAGTGGATGCACTTAGCAGGAAATCATTGTATGTGTCCTTCTTGATGATTCGAGAGCATGAAGTGCTGAAAAAATTTAAAGATTTAAGATTATCTATAAATATAGGGTCAGGTAGTCTGTATATGAATGAGCTCAAAATTGAAAATGAATTTAGAAATCAAATTAAGGAACCTCAGGGAATAGATATCTTTTTACAAAATGTGAAAAATCATATTTTTCAGGGAATACAGAAGAATTTCAAGATAACAGGTGATGGGATAATACTGTATCAGGGAAGGTTAAGTGTTCCAAATAATTAGGAATTGAGGAATAAAATTTTAGAAGACGCATACTGTAGTAGATATACTATTCATCCAGGCACCACAAAAATGTATCAGGATCTTAAAAATTTTTTTTGTGGCCAGTAATGAAGAAAGAAATTGTAGAATTTGTAGCGAAATGTTTGATTTGTCAAAAAGTAAAAATTGAACATAAAAAACTAGCAGGTTTGTTACAACCTTTAAATATACCTGAATGGAAATGAGATAGTATGTCAATGGATTTTGTAATGGGTTTGCCCAGAACTCCTTCAGGATATGATGCTATATGGATTATTGTGGATAGATTGACCAAATCAGCTCATTTTCTTCCAATTAGAGCTAACTACTCACTTGATAGAATAGTCCAATTGTACATTAAAGAAATCGTGAGGTTACGTGAAGCCCCATCCAGTATTATTTCAAATAGAGACCCTAGATTCACTTTTAGATTTTGGGAAACCTTGCAGAAAGCTTTTGGTTCTAAGCAAAATTTTAGCACAACATATCACTCACAAATATATGGTCAAACAGAAAGAACAATTCAAACTTTAGAGGATATGCTTAGAGCTTGTATGTTGGAATATAAGGGAAGCTGGGAAAATTTTCTGCCATTAATAGAGTTTGCATACAATAATATTTACCATTCTAATATTAAGATGCCACCTTATGAAGCTATGTATGGTAGGAAATGTAGATCCCTATTGTGCTAGTATGAGGAAGGAGAAAAGAGATTGTTAGGGCCAAAGATAGTACAATAAACCACTGAGCAAATCAAAATAATTAGGGATATATTACTCATTGCTCATAGTAGACAAAGAGCTATGCAGATCAAAGAAGAAAACCTTTAGAATTTGAAGAAAGATAACACGTTTTTCTCAAAATCTCTCCTATAACTGGTTTTGGCAGATCCCTAAAATTCAAAAAGCTCAATCCTAGATTTCTTGGTCCTTTTTAAATTCTAAAAAGAATAGGACCAGTTGCATATCAAATAGCAGTTCCTCCAAACCTTTCCAATCTTCATGATGTTTTTCATGTCTTTCAGCTCATAAAATATTGTTTTGATCATTCTCACACAATCGAGAGTGAGTCAGTGCAGTTAAAGTTGATTTAACATACCTATAAGGCCTGTACAAATTCTCGACAGAAGCCTCAAACAACTGAGAGGTTCCTTTGGCCAAGGTTCTGTGGGAAGGGTTAAATCCTAAAAAAGCAACTTAGGAAATGAAGGAAAACCTATAGAAGGATTATCCAGAGTTATTTATGATAGGCAAAATTTTGAGAGCAAAATTTTTTTTAGGAGGGCAGAAATGTAACATTCTCGTTTAAGTAAATATAAATTATAAAATATCTAAATTAATTTTAATTTTATTTTATTGATTGTTATTAGTAAATGTTTTATTTAACTTTTACTATTTTTATTTTAGCATTTAAATAGAAGAGAATAGTAAAAATTATCTAAGAGGAATTAGAAATAGTTGAAATACCTAAAGGAATAGTAAAAAATATATAATGACAATTTAGTAATTTTAGAGTTGTAAATAAGGGCATTTTTGTCTAGTGAAAAAATTTAAACACAGAAATTAGTCAAATTTATTTTATAAATATTAATTAGTTTTTAAGCATTTATAAAATTAAAATTGGTAAAATTAACATACTCTAATATAATTAAAATGTGATATTTAGAGAGATTTACTTGAATAAATATATAATTGGTCTAAAATGACCAAAAATACTATGACAAGTGCAAAATTTTAATTGGAGAGGAGAAATAACCCTTGTCTCGCTAGAGTAATTAGACTTGTTACTATTTGACTCTTTCCATTTAGTTCCCATCTAACTAACCTAATTACAAACTAATTAAAAGCCATGATTAAATGGATTAACATAACCAAAAAGCAATCTATTTGATTGGTTGCCTAATAAAACAAAATAGATTAAGATAATATAAACAAATAACTTAATTACCTTTGTGTCCTAACCTCACGGCCAAGCAAAGAAAAGAAAAAAAAAAGAAAAGAGAGAGAGAGGCAGCCATAGCCATGGCTAAGAGGGAGAAAGCGAAAAAGAGAAAGAGAAAAAGAGAAAGAGGGAAGGAAACAAGCCAAAATCATCACCAAACTTCAACTTCAAGAGGTAGGAAACTCAAGACTTATCTTTTTCCTTTTTAAAACCATAGTTTCATGGTGGGTTGGTGTTCTTGAATCTATGGAGTTCTCTCTCTTTAGAGTTTTTGGTGTGGTTATGGGTGTTTTTGAGCAAGGTGATTCATTTATATGAAGCTTACAAGCCCACTTTCAAGTGGGTGATTGTGTTTTGCAAGATGCCATAGTTAGGATTTTAAGCTCTTAATTTTTTTCTATGATGGAAGATGATGATTGTATATAGTTATGGGCTTTATGGAATGATTTATGCATGTTTTATGCTTGCTAGTTGTGGTTTGGCTTGAAATCTCGGGTAGTGATTGCCATATATCCCAAGGCCAAGCTAGGGTTTTAGGATGAACTTTTATAATTTTTATTGTTTAATATTTAGTCTTGATGAAAATAGGTTATACCTATTTTTATGGATGATTCTTTCTTAGTTAATTGAAAATCTATGTAAGTTTAGGTGTGTATGGCTCACGGCCATGGGTAAGAATTTTTGGAAACTTTGATGATCAAGTTGTTTTGGACATAATCTTTCTAGTAAGTGATGGAAGCTTGATGATTTTAGGGTATAGTTATATGATATGGTATTAATTTGAGTATAAATAACCTATACTACCCTTCACTAGGTTTTGGTCTTGTGAGGATTTCTGGTGGAAGTCAGGCAGTTTGGTTGATAAGTAACAATCTTAGAGTGTTTCATGATAAGTGGAGAAGGTGTTTAGTAGAAGACTTGAGTTTGAGATCATAGTGTATATTTCACTAAGTTAGAATGGACAACTTCCAAACTTTAACACCTTAAGCCTAGCCCACGGCCTTGAAGGGTTTTGGGTAGATAAGGTTGCCAAGTCATGGAATCTTTAGGTGAACATGCCTTGTTGGGAAATTTTGGAGGCATTTCAATGTAAAAAGAGAAGAAAAATCCCTAAGAAGACTTAGGTTTGGTCACGGCCATATTGGAAGCAAAAAGAGCATAATTTGTTTCCTTATGAACTATGAGTTTATGGATGTGACAAAGTTGTTAGATAGTGAAATTGAGGTGATTTAGAGACATATTCTCTTGTATAATGTCTTCTTGAAGTGTTAGTACCTTTAAAGTTCACTCTCAATATGTTACATACTCACTTTAATTGAAGAGAAAGATATGAGCTAAGCTTGAATGTGATCCTCTAGAGAAAAAAAATGAATTTGAGGTGATACATAAAGATTAAAAAAGAGTTTCTAATAAAATGTCATGGAAGAAGTCTATGAGAAGTCCTACATGTGTCTAGGTCTACTTTGTAGATAGGTCCACTAAAGGTGTGGATAGTGGAGTGAAATCCACTGGTGTACGTGTAGAATGACCACTCTAGTTTAGGAGGCGCCCTATGCCAAGGAGAATTATCAAATAGTTAATGTTTTGGACCATGTAGGTAAAAGAGAAATTTAAAGAGGTTAAGCCCAAATTTAAGCTTAGTGAACATGTAATGAAGAGTAAAGTTTTATGGAATTGTGTTTATCACTTATTGTCCATATTTGTGATTATTGACTAACCATGAAACTGTCTTTTCTGTATTCAACACAACTGGAAATGCTATGAAATTTAAATTCTTATTTTATATGCTTGAGTACCTGCTGAGAAATTATTTTTTTACCCTTATAAATTATGGTATTTCCAGAGCCTCCTGCAGCTAGCGAAAGATGAGGATTTATATTTCTCTGTATATCGATAATGGCTGGATGACTCCTCAGAGGAGGACTAGTTTATTTTGGTTGTTTAGGATGCTGATTGTAAGTAGTTTAGGTAGGATTAGCTTCGTATGTAGCATGTATCTGTAGGATGTTAACCTTGGATTTCCTTTCCTGCATGGCCGAGTAAGGCCAAGTAGTTTTTTTTTATGTGTATATGTATATAGGTTAGTGTGCAGGCAAAAAATTCTATGTTAATAATCTTTTGGATGTACAGTGATGTATAATATTATACAGGTTAAGAATTCCACTTGTGTATAATGTTATATATGATATTTCGTTTTGATGCTGTAAATTAATAATGTTTAGTTCTTGACTTATGTTGTGGATAGTTGATGTTAGATACGGTTGAGTGCAGGAAATTTAGAATTTATTGAATGAGATAACCAAATAGGAGTTTAGAAAATTTTATGATACTATAGACGTTCAATAGTAATGGTGGAATAAATTTTCCTCATATTAAATCTCACGTAATTAGATTTATTTATACTTTTGAGTGGTATTTTTATTATGCGAGTAATATTTTGTGATCCAATATTAAATTTTAAATTTTTAGACATGTGACTGGTATTTTTATTCTTTAAAAATAATTTAGTGTGGACACGTGGGTACAAAAATAATGTATTAAATAAATTAATAAATTTATTAACAAAATAGTTACGTAATCTTAACTTAAAAAAAATTAATTACTAATTTAACTTTTTTTTATTTACTCGTTAATTTTTAACATGTAACACAATATCTATACTAGATAGGGTGTTGAACTTTTTTTAGACGCTTAAATTTTAACAACTCTAGTATATAGTCTGCATATATTATGGTTATGTTATCTCTAATAAATAAGTGATGCACAGCTGCCAGTCTACTCTACATAAAGAAGTATATCGACGAATCTCTAATTAGAAAAATACTTTTTACCGTGTTATCTGAATTTTGAATGAACCACTGCCCATAACCCGCTATCACTAGTTTTATGGCTGCTTGTCTCACCAGCTCATCATTTTCTCTCAAGAAAT
The DNA here is from genome assembly GCA_019955255.1 of Castanospermum australe. Classification (NCBI taxonomy): domain Eukaryota; kingdom Viridiplantae; phylum Streptophyta; class Magnoliopsida; order Fabales; family Fabaceae; genus Castanospermum; species Castanospermum australe. The sequence continues at coordinate 122,803 of NSJW01000696.1, read as the reverse complement.
ACACCTTATATTTGCGTGCATCAGTAATTAAATCACCTAGGTATCAGTCCCTATAACATAATTATTGCAATCTACACTTTAAATACAATGTTATTGCTTATCTTTTAACATCACAATTTCCAATATAATCTAAACCCTCAACTCAAATTAGACTCTTCCTAAAGCCACAAGTCCCAGTGCCACAATACATCAAGTCAAAACACATTGTAAATCAATATACTCATTGCAGCTGTTAATCAAATTTCTCTTTTTATGGCTCTGGAAGAACAGCCACGGTTTGGGCTTCAATAACATCATGAGGACAACTTGAAACATTTCTTCTATAGCTGGACAACTAATATGTATTATATGTGGACATACTTTTTACTCATGACACCAGAAAGAAACCCATCTACAATAACAAATATATCAGATACCTCAATGAATTGCTAAATAGACCTTGATAAAAATGCCATTAACATACAACTGGAAAAACTAAGTTGTAAAACTACTGAAGCTCCTTCATGCCTAAAACTCATGCCTCTCTAACTCAGATTAAATTCATGAAACAAAACAGAACTTGGTAGAAAAGAATTCTCACATTAATAATAGTATTATTGAAGTGCACTGTTAGGTTATTTTAAACTGTAGATCCACATGAAATGTCTGCAATCATATGAAATTTTCAAGATACATGCATCACACAACACATATTCAAAGATGTGCTGGGGCTTTCTAAATAATAATCTAGAACAACTACCTAGACACTCCTCTTTCACTCTCAAACTTTAAGCTTTCAAATAGATTTTGAGGAAAACCTATTTAAGGGGAGATTTTGGGAAGCAAACCTTCATCTCTGGCTAAACGATGAGGTAGAGGAAACGACGATGGCGACTGTAACATCCCCATTTAAGTAAATATAAATTATAAAAGTCTTAAATTAGTTTTAATGCTCTTTTATTATTTGTCATTATTATTTATTATATTTAATTATTCGTATTTTTGTTTTATTATTCAAATAAAAGAGAGAATTGAAAACTATATTGAGAAAATTAGAAATAGTTGAACTACCATACCTGAGGGAATACTAAAAATTATATAGTGCTAATTTAGTAATTTTGGAATATGTAAATAGGAGAACTTTTGTCTAGTAAAAAATTAAGAAACAGAAATTAGCTAAATTGATCACTAAATTTATTAATTAGCTTCTAAATACTTATTAATTAAAATAAGTAAAATTAGCATAATCTAACCCAACTAAAACGTGACACTTGGAGGATTGTAAACACACAATTGGCCAAAAAATGGCCAATAGAAATATGACAAGTGGTGATTTTGAATTGGCTAGAATTAATTCATCATTACAAAGTAACCAAACACTATTTGGTTCCTCTCATTTAGTTCCAAACCAACTAAACTAGTTTGATCCTAACTAAGTATCATCATTAACAAGATAGGAACTAACTAAAAGCAAGGCATTCCATTGGTTGCCTAACAAGACAAAAGAGATTAAGAATAATAAACAAACCAACTAATTCTCCATGAGTCCCTAACCCCACGGCCATGATAGAAAAGGAAAAGAAAAGAGAAAGAAAAGAAAAGAGCAGGGAGAAAGAAAGGAGGCTCATGACCACGGGAGAGAAGAAGGAGAAAGGAAGAAGAAAAAAAGAAGGAAAAAAGAAAAAAGTGCCAAGGATCAAAGATCAAGTGATTTTCAAGAGGTAGAGACTCTAAATCCATTATTTTCCTCTTGAAAAACTAAATTTTTCATGGTGGGTTAATGCTCTTGATCCATGGAACTTCATCTTTCTTGAGTTCTTACTTGGTTTATGGGTGATTGGTGGCTAGATAAACTAGTTTTGTGAAGCTTACAAACCTATTTTCTAGTGGGTTGCGAGTTTTATCTAAAAAGCCATAGCTAGATTTTAGTGTGAATGATTCTTCCATGTTTTGATATGATCTTGATGATTCGATATGGGCATGAGCTTCATGGATTGATTTAAATATGTTTTATGCTTGATTAGTGTTAATTTGCTTCAAATCATGAATTTTGATGGCCATATAGTCCACGGCCAAGCTGGGGCTCCATAGAGAATTTTTATGATTTTCTTGTTTTAAATTTTAGTTTTGATAAAGAATAATAAGTTTAAGGTTTTCATGATGTGTGGTCACTTTAATAAGTCTTATTATCTCTATTTGTTTCCAAAAGTGATATAGGTCACTTTATGTGATACACAACCATGAGGGCTTTAAGGAGTGTTATGTGTATGGTTTGATGCTTGTAGGTTAATTGGGAGATTTTAATGATAATCTAGGTAAAACTACACTTAAATGACAAAATATGAGTTTTGGCAAACTATATGATACTCACGACCATAATGGGAACTAGAAGAGGCCATTTGAATTGTTAGGTGGATATGAACTTTTTATGATATTTGGATGTTGATTTAGGCAAAACTTTATTTAAATGGCTTGAAATTTGGTTGATACCTCTTTTTAGGGTTCACGGCCACATTGGGGTTCTATGTAGTATTATGTAGTCCAATTATATGTGAGTGAGTTTTAGGCAATTTCAAACTATCTTAATAAAACTCAAGTGAAAAATGTGAAAAAGAAACGATTATATCCGTATATGTAGTTCACAGCCTAAGGGTGTATAATGATGATTAAAAATGTAATAATTTGGCATTGAGGTGATTTAGATATTTTAGTTTGCTTTGATGTGTTCCGATTGAAATATATGAAAGAAAAACCCTATAAAGATTTATATGGGGTGCACAGCCTTGTTAGAGGATTTAAAACCCTTGGTAGCTTTTATATAGAATTGTGAAGCCATCATTTAATTTGGCTTATGTAGATCTCAAACTTAGTAAGTTGTAAATTTTGAGATAGATTATGTAATTTGAGATTTTATCTCTTTAGTACATGCATATTGATAGCATTGAATGTCTCAAATTTACACTCATGTTAATTACATACTCACTTTAATCAAAGTGGAAAAAATAAACTAAGCTCGGATATGATCCTCTAGTAAAGAAAATAAATTTAAGATGATGTAGAAAGATTAAAAAAGAATTTCTAATAAGATATCATGGAAGTAGTCCATGAGAAGTCCTACATGTGTCTAGGTCCACTTTGTGGATATGGTCCACTAGAGATGTGGATAGTTGAGTGGAATTCACTAGTAAGTGTGGAATGACCACTCAAACTTTAGGGGATGCCCTATGCCAAAGAGAATTCTCAACTGAGTCAATGGCCATTGAAATTAAAATAGTTAAAGTTATAGACCATGTAGGCAAAGAGTACTAAAAAGAGGGCTAAGCCCTAATTCAAGAATAGTGAGCGTGTAGTTAAGAGAAAAGTTTTATGATTTGGCTATTTGTTACTCATTATCCATATTCGGATTATTGACTAATTATGAAACTGTATTTTTCTATATACTATACAGCTAGAAATGCTATGAAATTTTAATTTCTGTTTTTATGTATTTGAGTACTTACTAAGAAATTATATTTCTTACCTTGTAGATTATGGTGTTTCCAGAGCTTTCCACTGATGACCGACAATGAGATTTTTTGTTTTGTTAGTGATAGATGTGGACCTAGTTTATTCCCCTGAGCAAGACACTTTCATTTTGGTGGTCTAGAATGTTACATGTAGATAATATAATATGTTAATATATGATTTTCCTCCTGCATAGCCTAGTGAGGCCAAGTATATTTTTGTTGTGTGTAGATATGTATATAGTCTCACGTGTAGGTGAAAATCTACTATTAACAAGCTTTTGGATGCAAAATATGTAGTAAACAAATAAACAAATGTATGCTTGTATGTTTGAACACTTATAAATGTTAATTAATCAGTTTACATTTTATTTTGTGTATGGTTGAAAATTATACACCCTTGTGTATGGAAGAATTAGAATTAAATGGTTTATTGTCATTAAAGATAAATTTACAATTTTATGCAAATATTAGACACACAATTAAATAAAAGAAACGAATTAAATTTATAAAAAATTTCATGTAATCAAAGATTTTTATATATTAGAAAGGTTTATATATTACGTGATTAATATTTTATGAATTAGTATTAAATTATAGATTTTTAAACACGTAATCAGGAATTTTATTCATTAAAAATAATTAAATAATGACACATAATAAATAAATTAAATGAATTAATAATTTCTTTTATTAAATATAGTCACATAATCTTAATTTAAATGTTTAAATTAATCATTACATAAATTGAATATATTTTTTTTAGTTATTTTTTTTATAACATGTAACACAATGCCTATATAGGGTATTACAATGACGATGACTTCAAACGACTGAACGGCAACACAGTAAAGACAGGGGCCAGTGACTTTGTGCGATGATGACAACGATGGCTTCAAACGGCAATAGTGATGGCTTTGAGATTGATAGAGGGAGAAGTTTTTTAGAACAATCAATTTGGGAAGACGAAAGGGAGCAAAATTTTTGGGGACAGATTTTAAGGGGAGATTTTGGAGAAATGTTTAGGGGCGGCAATTGGGGTGTAGATGGTTTTGCAAGAAATTTGGAGAGAGAAGCAGAGGGAAGGGCAAAATTAAAATGGAAAAATAAAAAATAAAAAATCAAATAAAATTATTGATTCAGATTTAAGGAAGTAAAAACTGCCGCAAAACACTATTAAATGCTGTCGACAATTTCTATCCACAGCGGATGCACAAATCACCTCTAAATTATTTGATTGGCAGCAGCTATATATAACTGCCATTAAATAAGTGCAGCAAACCGTTGCTTCTTTTGTAGTGAAGCCTAACATCCCAAGCAAAGAAAAAGATGAGGAACTAGTGCCAAAGAAAGATGATGATAAAGTTAAGTAAGAGAAAGCTCAAAGCAAACCTCTACCCGCTTTCCCTTAACGCCTTCAAAAGCAGAAACTTGACAAGTAATTTCAGAAGTTCATAGAGGTGTTCAAGAAGCTCCATATCAACATTCCTTTTGCCAAAGCCTTGGAGCAAATGCCTAGTTACATCAAGTTTATGAAGGATATTTTGTCCAAGAAGACGAGATTGGGTGAGTTCGAGATTATTGCACTTATTGAGGAGTACAGTGCCATCCTTCAATAGAAACTTCCACCAAAGCTCAAGGATCGCGGAAGCTTTACCATTCCTTGCACTATAGGAAACGAGTTCTTTGAGAGAGTGTTATGTGATTTGGATGCTAGTGTCAATCTGATGCCTTTTTTTTTATATATCAAAGGCTTGGTTTGGGAGAGGAGGTCAAGCCCACCATAGTAACTCTACAATTAGCTTATTCGACCTATACTTATCCTAGAAGGATTGTTGAAGATGTGCTTGTGAAGGTGGAGAAATTTATGTTCCCTGTTGATTTCATAGTTGTAAACTTGAAGGAGGATCGAGATATTCCTTTCATTCTTGGGAGGCCTTTTCTAGCTATTGGTAGAACTATCATTGATGTGCAAGAAGCAGAATTGACTGTGAGAGTTTAAGACCAAGAGGTAACTTTTAACGTTTTTAAAGCTATAAAGTTTCCTAATGAATCTTCTGATGATTATTTTGCAGTTAATGTGGTGAATGATCTCACCAATGATACACTTTTGGAGAGTTTTCCTCATGACCCTTTGGAAGCAACATCGATGTCTCTTTCTGAAAGAGATGATGATAATTTTGTTGATTGTGTACACTTACTGGATGCTTTACCACCCATACTAGAAGACTAAGATACAATTTGAGACATTGGAGATGCCTTTTAATTCTACAAAGGCTACAAAGCCTTCCATTGAAGAGCCACCCCACACTTGAATTTAAACCCTAACCAAGTCATTTGCAATATGCTTTCTTGGTGATACATCTACTTTATCTGTTATTATCTCATCTTCTCTTTTTGATGAATAGGAAAGTAAATTCCTTAGAGTACTTAGAGAATACAAGATGGCAATAGGGTGCACCATAGCTAATATTAGATGGATTAGTCCTATTATCTGTATGCACAAGATCCTTCTTGAGAATCATAAACCTACCATTGAGCAGCAACACTGATTGAATCTTATTGAAAGAGGTGGTAAAGAAAGAGATTATTTAGTGGCTTGATGCAGGTATTATCTTTCCTATCTTTGATAGTTCATGGATAAGTCCAGTTCAATGTGCTCCCAGGAAAGGAGGGATGCCAGTAATCCCTAATGAAAATAATGAATTAATTCCAACTAGAATTGTGACTGGATGGAGAGTTTTTATGGACGATAGGAAATTTAATAAAGTCACTAGAAAGGATCATTTTCCCTTAACATTCATTGACCAAATGATTGATAGATTGGTAGGTAAGGAATTTTATTGCTTTTTGGATGGTTACTTGGGATATAACCAAATTGCTATAGCCCTGGAGGAATCAGAAAAGACCACTTTTACTGGTCCCTATGGGACTTTTGCATTTAGGATAATGCAATTTGGACTTTGTAATGCACTAGCCACCTTTCAAAGGTGTATGATGGCAATTTTCACTAATATGGTTGAGCAATGTTTGGAGCTTTTTATGGATGATTTTTCTGTTTTTGGTGATTCTTTTGATGATTGTCTTACTAATCTTGCTCATATTCTTCAAAGGTGCAAAAAGACCAACCTTGTGCTTAATTGGGAGAAGTGCCACTTTATGATCCAAGAAGGTATTGTACTCGGCCACTTTGTCTCTAACAAAGGCATAGAAGTTGATAGAGCAAAGATTGAGGCAATTGAGAAACTTCAACCTCAAACAATAATCAAACTTATTCTAAGCTTTCTTGGCCATGCAGGTTTCTATGGACGTTTCATAAGGGACTTCTCCAAGATCTCTAAACCTCTTTGCAACCTCTTGAAAAAGGATGCTCCTTTTTACTTTGATGATGTATGCTTTTATATTTTCATGGAGTTGAAAAAGAGATTGGTGTCAGCCCCAATTATAGTTGCTCTGGGTTCGAATTTCCTTTTTGAACTTATGTATGGTGCTAGTGACTATGCAATTGGTGAATTTTTGGGCCAATGCTAAGATAAAATTTTTCATCCTATTTACTATGCTAGCAAAATACCTTTTGATGCTCAACTTAATTATACCACCATTGAAAAAGAGTTGCTTGCTGTTGTTTTTGCTTTTGATAAGTGTAAAACATATCTTGTTAGTACTAAAGTTATTAATACAGATCATTCTGCCATCAAGTATTTGATTAGCAAGAAAGATGCCGAGCCTTGTCTTATCAGGTGGATTTTGCTCCTACAAGAGTTTGATTTGGAAATACTAGAGAAAAAAGGGACAGAAAATCAAGTGGCTGATAACTTGTCAAGGCTTGAGAATGAAGGACATGGCAAGGATACTAGTCTGATTAAAGAAACTTTTCTAGATGAACAACACTTTTAGGTAGCTCCTAACACCTTACCATGGTAAGCTAATTTTGTGAACTGTATTGTAAGTGGTATTTTACCTCCTTATTATAACTCATAACAAAGGAAGAAATTCCTTTATTATGTTAAATTTTACTTTTGGGATGAACCTTATTTATTCGAGAGATGTTCATATTATATTATTAGAAGGTGCATTCCCTAAGCAGATGTAGAGAATATATTGTGCCATTACCACTCCTTTGATTATGTCGGGCATTTTGGAGGAGATAGGACTGATACTAAGGTTTTTCAATTAGGTTTTTATTGGCTTACTCTTTTTAAAGATGCTCACTATTTTCTTGAAAAATGTGACAAGTGTCAAAGAGTTGGCAATATCTCAAGGAAACATGAGATGTCCCTTAACAACATACTTGAGGTAGAACTGCTTGATGTTTGGGGAATTGATTTTATGGGTCCTTTGCCATCTTCTGTTTCTAATCAATTCATGCTAGTTGTAGTTGATTGTTTGTCTAATTGGGTAAAGGCAATAGCCACACCAACCAATGATGCTAAGGTAGTTGTTAATTTCTTGAAAAAGCATAGTTTTACTAGATTTGGCACACCTAAAGCAATAATTAGTGATGGAGGTACTTATTTTTGTAATAAGCAATTTGATTCTCTTTTGAGCAAATATGGTGTCACCCATAAGGTTGCTACTCCCTACTATTTGCAAATTAATGGCTAAGTAGAGGAATCTAACAGGGAATTGAAAAGAATATTAGAAAAGATTGATAGTGCCTCTAGAAAAGATTGGTCATTGAAATTGGATGATGCATTGTGGGCATGTAGTAATGCATTCAAGACCCCCAAAGGTATGTCTCCCTATAAACTAGTATTTGGTAAGGCATGTCACCTCCCAATTGAACTTAAACACAAAGCTTTTTGGGCTATTAAATTTTTAAATTTTGATTTGAAAGTTGAAGGTAACAAAAGATTGTTACAAATGAATGAAATGGATGAGTTTTGGAGTAAAGCCTATGAGAATGCCAAAATCTACCAAGAGAAAACAAAACAATGGCATGATAAGAAGATTATTGTGTGTCATTTTGAGCTGCATCAACAAGTTCTCTCATTCAATTCCCAACTTATGTTATTTCCTTGCAAACTCAAATCCATGAGGTTTGGTCCTTTTATGATTACAAGGGTATTCCTTCATGGATCTTTGGAGATTATGCACTTGAAGGAGGGTAGGACTTTCAAAGTTAATGGGCAACGCTTAAAGTTATATTAGGGAGGTGATATTGATCACCAGCACTCCTCAATTCAATTGGCCAACCCTTGATGATAGGAAAAGTCAAGCCGATGACTATAAATAAAACGTTTCTTGGGAGGCAACCCAAGTTTGTCCTTTCTGTTATCTTAATAGTTGTGTTTTGCATGTTAAATTTTTTTTAACTTTCCCTAGTAGTTTCATTAGTAGATTGTTTTCTCTATTAGTCTTTTTTTCCATTTTTGCTTCATTTTTCTTTTAATTTGGCAGTGGACTCTAAATTCCAAGTGTTAGAGCATCAACGAAAAAATTTTGGACTAAGAAAACCTAAGGCAAGATTGTTAAAGCTAAAAAATAAGGCTCTAGAGTCACAACGCTAGAATTCCAACACTGCAGCACTATACTTTTGGCTGCTAGCAGGGATTTAATCCCGAAACTAGGGCTCCGCAGCTCTAAGTCAAAAGAGAAAAATAAGATGGACAACGCCAAAAACCTCGGCACCAGAGTTCCAGTGTTGCTGCATTGTGTCGAAAACCTCTAAAATGCCTCTCCCTCTTTTATTTCTCTCATCCAAACCTTCACTCACCTAAACCCATTCCTTCCCCACAAGTTTCTGCCCTTTTCCCTCCATTCCTTCCCCTCATCTCCTTTTACTCTTCCTTTTTCCTTCAATTTTTCCCTTTTGTTCTCTTCTTACTTTTGGATATTTTTGTGGGTAGTCAATCTTGAACTCAGGTTTGGGGGAGATCCTAAAGTGCTCCACTCAAGTAAGTGTGTTCCCTGCTCTTAACTTTTGGTAGAATGCTTAATTTGGTTTTAATTGATGATTTTGTCTGGGCTTCAAATATGTTAAATTCCTCTTAACTTAAAAGCAACTTGTTGGATTAGAATGCTCTTGAATTTGTATTGATCTTTCAACTTACTTAGGGTGATACTCTTTTGTAATTGTAGTTTGAGAAAGTGCTTAATTGCGATGATTATGTCATAGGATTCATACCCTCTTGGTTGCTCATTGTGCCTTGATGTTAGGATGCATTCTAGGTGTTTGATTTAATGCCATTGAGAACTTTGATATGCTTATGAAATTGGTAGAAGGTAGGATGTTAGTTGTGAGTATTACCACTTCTTTGCATTGTCCTATAGGTTTTGGTTTATGGAATTTTGCATGGGTTTATAGTATTATTTTAATCTTTCTAGTCTTATTGAAAATTATTATTGTGTCTTGGTACTGTATTCCTTGAATCTTGGTGATCCATCATGCTTTGATTATAATATGCCTTTCAGGTGTTTGCTTTAATACTTTTGAGAAATTAGAATGGATTAAGATTATAATTAAGTGGATTACTTTAATCTAATGTCATTGCCTTAGATTATTGGATTATTTGACTTGGTTTAGTCTTAATTATTGCATTGATAAGTGGATCTCTTGATTAATTGATTAGCAACTTGTTGTGTCTTTTTTTTGGGTCTTTTTTTTTTTGAGTTTTGTAGGTCTTCTATTGCACAATCTAAACACTGATGGCTCCTAAAAGTTCAAGATCATCCTCAAGCGCCTCCTTTGACTATAGCCGGTTTGTATCTGAAGAAGCCCAAGAGAGGCACAACCAATCACTTATTAACAAGGTGCCCATCCTAGAAAGGGGCTTCATTCTCTCACCAGCTTGGCATTGGAACATCTAAAATATGATCAATTCTAGGAATTGGGTGAGATTTTTTGCCCATCCACAAGCAGCTGTCATTCCAATAGTGTTCTATGCCAATGTGCACGAGCAAGAAAATGGGAAGAGTGTTTGTGAGACGTCATCAGGTGCCTTTTGATTGTCATTCCATTAACTAGTTTTATGGGACACCTGACATTGATGATGGTGATCATAGCAGTGTGCAACAAGCACTAAAGATAAGGATGAGCTGCTAATTTTCCTTTGGAAAGAAGACACAGAATGGAAGATGTCCAAGGGTGTTCCAATTTCCTTTCCTACCAACACCATGGATACTGATGCAAAAGTCTGGCATTGTTTTTGTTGCAGAAATGATGCTCCCTTCCACACATGTCAGTGATGTCACCAAGAGTAGAGCAACTCTTCTTCGTTGCATCCTTACAGGGAAATCTATTGATATTGGGAAGTTAATCTTTAATGCTATTATTCATACCTCCCATACTGCCTATGATGGTTTATGGTTCCCTTTTGTGATTACTGCCTTATGTGGAGAAGTTGGAGTTCAATGGGACAAGAGTGAGGAATTGTTGCACCCAAAAGGTCCAATTGATATAGGTGTTATTTATACTATTAAGGGAGTGGAAGATGTTTCTACATCTGGTGGAGCTAGATCTTCATCCAGCCAACCTCTTCAACCATCCAGGACATGTCGAAACCTCACTTTAGTTGAGAGAATAGAAGGTTGGAATTGCAGCAAGCTAATTATGTATCCTATCAGGTGGCCTATAATAATAACATGGAACAAGTGTTGAGATCCTATGGTCAGCGTCTTGGGATGGATATGTCCCAGTTTCCCACATTTCCACTGTCTCCTCAAGACCTGGATGAAGATGAAGAGGAATTTTAGTTTTTTATTATGCTTTCTATCTGATTAGGGAGTTCTCTATTCTTTATCTCTATTTCTTGTCTATGTTGTAAACATTGGGGACAATGTTTGTCTCAAGTTTGGGGGGTATTTGTTTAAACTTTGCATGTGTTCATTGTCTACTTTTATTAGTTGTTAATCTTGAACTTGTTTCCTTATTCTTGCAATTTCTTTTGTTTAATCTATTTGTTTCTTTATTTTACTGTAAATAAAGAAAAAATTGTTTTGCAAGCTTGAGATAATTGTACTGATGTAGTTTCCTTGATTCCTATGATGAGATCTAGTTATGTGATTATCTTGCCTCTTTGGTAAACATAAACTTTGATTTGAGTGGTGTTAATCTTTTTACTAGCCTCATTATAAATATTCTTTGCTTTGCACTTGATCTTTTGGCTAAGAATTGCATGTGATTCGAAGACAGTTTTGTGGTACTATTGATCCTAGCTTTATCTTATATATTGTCTTAACTCTCTCTTGATGCTAGTTGCTAGGTTGTGCTAAGATGGAGAAATTGCCTAAATAAATTATGATTGAATGTATGACACCACCTATGATTATAAAGATGACAAGTTTGGGGGTGGTGTTGAAAAAAATGTGAGTAAAAAAGTAATTGAGAGTATTGGTTTGGTAGTGGAGAAGAGCTTGTGATGTGTGGATAAGGCGCACAGTCATAAGCATGGGTCGTTACTAGCTAATCCCAATTAGAAAGATAAAGTGTTGCACAAAAGCCTAAGTATCTCATTTTGATTGAAAGCCTAGAATTGGTGGATAGAGAGATGCAAGACAATGTTATGAGATTGAAGTTTTGGAGAATTGTGACTACATTAACCTATCTAAAAAGCATGTAGCAATTGGTTGACGATCTCACACACTCACAATATGAAAATATCTTAAAAGAATAATATGTGCATATCTTTGGATACTTGGATCATGTTTATGTTGAACTTTGAGCCAGATTTATTGTGTAATCTTTGAGGATAACTTTGGATAACTGGAATTAATACAAATTTGTCTCAAGCTTGTTTTCATTTATTTGCTTTTTAGTTAGCTGTTTTGGTTTAGATGCTTTGGTTATTTGTTTTGCTTTGCATTTCTTTCCTTTTGCTTGAGAACTAGCAAAATCTTAAGTTTAGAGGTGTGATAACTCTATGAAATAGTTATTTAGTCTCATTTTGTACATTAAAGTATGCTATGTCCATAGTATTTGCATTAGAGGTCTCTATTTTATTCTAGTTTTAAATAAAAATCGTCTTTAGGTTAGTTCTTCGAGTGTTATTTAGTGTTTTGATTATCTTTTTGGTCAAATTACTTCAGTTTTAGTCACTATTAATACTACTTACGGATTAGTATCTAGTGCTTTGTAGGTGAGTGGCTATAGAAAAGGTTCAAAGATAAGAAGAAGTGAATGTTTGAGGACTCAGTGAAATTTTTTGTTGAAAGATAAGAAGAAGTGAATGTTTGAGGACTCAGTGAAATTTTTTGTTGAAAGACTTGAATTCTGATGAAAGACATTTAGACCTTGCTGATTTCCTTAGATATAACTCAGGTTGCGAACCTCAGATTGAGATGATCTTGGTGGATATGGAAAGATAAGAAAGAGATCTAGAACTTTGATGAAGACATCAAAATCTGGCTTTGCCGTTTTGAGGGTGAAAATCAGCATGCAAAACAGAAATATGTTGCTGTCAAAATTGTCAGACCTTGGAAGAGTAAAATGAAGATATCTGGATTTAGAGAAGTCTAATTGAGGTTAAAATAGAAATGTTTTGCCTTTAGTTGTTTTTGCTCAATTTTATTGTTGATGTTGAATTGTTAAATTTAATTTCTTGGATAAAATTATGCAAGTGATTGATTAGTACTCAACATAAAATTAGAGTTAATTTTCATGGGAATAATACTTTCTCATCATTATATTACTTGTTGTGACACATGCACTTGCATGGTGTAATTGGCATAACAAGTTTTCGTCGCTGTTGCTGGGGTACCTAACTAGCTGCTGCAGTCAACCTATGGATGAGGCTCTCATCTAAAGCTGTCGCTTTATGATGTACAAGGTCTTCTGTGGATGCCCAAGTCACCCCTGCCCTCTGGCATAAAGCAATGACAAGTGAAGGGAACCATAATCCTTGCTAATGGGATGTGGCAGTCGGGATGATCTGGCGCTAAATAAGGCTACCAACATCAATATGGTGCAGACCCATAATGGCATATAAGAGAATAGCTCGGACAGTAAGAACATTTGAGAGATGGGTGGTTGGGAGCAAACCACTGGTGACAAATAGGTACCAAGTTTTGGTGTTAGGGAGCAAAGCCAAGTGAGGAAAGGAGACATGGCACTCATCAACCATCTTCCAACGCACACCCGGAACATATAAGTAGTCAGTCACTTGAGTTGAATCAATGTCGCCATCTACAAACCGTTCAAAGTCATCATCAACCTTAGGATTGCGAAGTTGCAACACATCTCGAATAGCCACCGGACGAAAAGATACATGTTTCCCACACACATAAGCTATATCATGGAAAGCAGCGTTTGCATAGAACTCGTGAACAAGGGTGCAACCCCTACTTCAGGTGGTGCGCAGAAGGTTTCCCAATGATGGTGCTATGAAAGATTAAAAGTATAAATTTACTTTTCCTAGTATATGCCCCATATATCATCTGAACATAGGAAATACCAGACCCAAAAAAACTCATGAAGACAACTATAAGAGCACTTTGTCACATAACATGGACAACAGCATAAACATGATAATCCAATGCAAAAAATTGCTAGTTGCCAAACTAAAACTCGATGGCATCATATAGATGACAATCAACATTAGCTCACAAGCACTAGAACTCTAGAAGCCTTTTCCTAATCATGTTTATGTCTAATTCGTATTCCTCCATCCTAATTCCTAAAGAAGAAGGAAAAGTTACTGGGTGCCTGGATGCATTTGTCCAACTCACCCCTCATTGAACATTTGAACCCCAATAGCTATAGGAGCTCCCATTGTCTGACAGCTTAACCAATTAAAGTCAACTCCAAGAGCTCAGCCTCAAATTTTAGGGCCTTAATGCCTTACTTATGAAGTTAAAATTTAAGCATAAGCCTAGCCATGAATCTGGATTTGAAGGAAAGATAATAATAATAATAGTATTGGAAAATCTTACTTCTTAAATACTGTTCTCATCTAATGCCACATTTATAAGGAATTAAGGATGCCACAGAATTCGAAAGATTTCACAAGTGATAGAAAGATAAAAGGAAAGGATAAGACCTATCCAATATTATTGTTGAAGTCATAAACGTTTCCAATTCGAAAGATGCCACATGTATCTGCCTTCATCCATTGATATAGATAAAGCTAAAATCCCAACTCTATATATATATATATATATATATATATTAAACAAGGAAAGAGCAAGAGGATTATTTGCTTTCAGAAATTGTGCTAAATTTGATAATTAATTAACAAGAACTTATGAATTCCTACAGCTTTAAGAATTCAAAATAAGTAGACAACATCAGGAATGTGATTAATGTTGACGCCAGATGGCAAATCCTACAAATCAGTTCACCTTTCAAATTCTCACTAAGCCCTTTGACGCTGCTGCACATTAAAATTTGTTGTTAGAGTAGTGTCACGTAGCCATTTTTCACAAAATTTAATCAAGAATTTTTTCTAAATTCATGTGTGGTCGTTGAATAAGACAAAATGATAGATATAACTTATATATCATTTATATATTTAAGAGTCATAAATATGTAACTCATTATAATAAATATTTTGTCAAAATATTATGATTATCTAGTATTTTACTTATTATTTTTATTGTACCACTCTACAACTTAGTTTGGTGTGGAGAAATAAAAGAAAATTCAATAAAAATATTGTTATAAGGTCGAATTAATTCTTTATTTACTGTCAACTTATCTTTTGTCAGCACTCATTTTGGTCCCTATTATTTTTCAAAAAATAAAAAAATTTCATTATAACATAAAATTAAAAAAATTATCTTTTGATGATCGTAAGAAAAATGAAAAATAAAAAATATTTTTTCATGTTTTAATAATAAATAATAAATAACAGAAATGGCACAAAATAAGATGTACTGATCCCAATCTGGCCCAAAACCCGTTTGGGCCCAAATTCATTCTCATTTTCCATTTCTACATGCTCCCATTTCTTCCCTTTTAAATTACTTCCCTTTGGATCAATTACCTCTCAATGTCTCTGTAATTAAAGCTTACTAGGTTTCAAATTATAACATGGTCGGAGTGTTAGGAAGCCTACTCTTAAAATAAGAGTGATTAAAATTCTTGACTCATGATAGAGTAGCTTTGGGGACAATGAAATTAAAGGTACACACAAGTTTAACTACACATAACTTAAATATCGAGTATAAATTGTTGTACGAAGAGAAATCCTAAATCTTAATATGAATCGGTTGATAATTTTTTAGTTTATTTAAATAAAAAATATTAAATATTTTTAAAATTCATAAAGATATTAAATGTTTTATCATTTTTTTCTAGTACTTTTTGTTTTATTTAATATTATATGTTTTTAAGTAATTATGTTCATGTTAGGCTGATTGTTTATGAGAATTTAATATCACTTCAAAACTTATTTGTCTTTGATTTATAGTTATTATCCTATTGGCATTCTATTAATAACTAAAATGCATACAAATATTCTCAAAAAAATTTACTTAAAGATATTCACACTCATATTTTTTATAATTTACGCAAAGTCTTATTTGGGCTTATCTTACTTGTCCGAATGAGTTTATTACGGTAGCTTTTGATACCCATATTAAAATTGCCTCATTTTCTTCCTCCTTCTTCTTCATATATTGCCTCGTACTTGCATTATATTTAGAAAGTAGTTAATTATTTTATGGTTGATATGGTCTATTGTAAAACTCAATTTCTGAACCACTCCTAACAAACTTTTCTGGCGACCATGTTTTTTACAGGGAGAAAAATTGCTGATAATTTCCAATGAATTTCAAAATTCACCAAAAATAAAATATTTTGTTATAATATTTTATCATGTATCTCATATTAATTGTTATATTTGAATATTTTTAATTAATTTTTGAATATTATTAATGCATTATTATCAAGGAACTCAGATTTTTTTTCTATTTTTCAAAAGTAGCTTATATTTTTAATGAAAAAAGATATTACTATAACAATTGTTGCCTTGATAAGTTCACATTCATTTTATACTTTTTTTAATACTATTTGATAATTAATATTATCATAAACTCGTAATAAGATCATCAAGAAGAGTGGCTTGTCATGACCATCCCTAGAAAGTTACGCGACGGAATGGCAAAGGAAATTAAAGAGAAAAATTGAGTTATTATCAATAATTATTTGATAAAAAAATTATTAAAAAATATTTTTATAAAAATAAAAAAATTATTTGCGAATCAAGATTTATTTATTTTGATATAGGGTTATTCTAAGTCAATTATATAAAATATCCAATAGCCTTAAAATATTTAAATTACTTTCATTTAAATAAAAAATAAAATAAAATTACAATTGAAATAATTAAGAAAACTAAATGAGAATATTTATAAATTTTAGTTTACTCGAAATACCAACACATTCTGATGTATAATAAATAAGTCAAAATCATGTAATTCTTTTAAAAAATAATTGTACATTAGTTGATTTTATATATATATATATATATATATATATATATATATATATTACTAGAATGGAGAATAATTTTTAAAAAAAGAGATTAAAATAATCAAATCTACGCGGCGGGCGGATTAAAGATGATATATAAGGTCAACCTCTATCAACACAAACTAAATTGACTTAAACAATGCTGAAAATGGCATAAGGCCATACAATCAACATGAAATCACATTATTTGAACTACAGTTAATTTTCTTAAATATTAATCAAGAACTTAAGAAAATGATATAGATACACACCGACATAATTAATAGGAAACACCGAGAAAGCAGTAGAATATAAACATACACCTCTTTTATTCTTTTCTTTGATTATATCTTATTTTTATTCACTTATTTTTTCTTTCTTCTTCTCCATCTCTAACTTGTCTCTTTTTTTATTTTTTTTTCTTTTTTCTCTTCTAACTCACTTTTCTCTTACCAACCCAATAAGGTTAATATTTGTTCCCCCTTTACTTATATTTTATCATTAAATTTTTATTTCTTATCTCTTTCTCTCTTTCTCTCTTTTTCACTTTTTCTTTTTCCTTTCTCTTTTTTTACTTCTTACGTACTACCCTTCTTTTTTTTTTCTTCCTAATCTAATTCTTTTTTTTTCCTATATTTTATTGTTAAATTCTTATCTCTTATCTCTTTCTCCCTTTCTCAATTTTTCTCTTTCCTTTATCTCTTTCTACTTCCTACTTAACACTATTCTTCTTTTCTTCGTAGTCTAATTCTTTTTATTTTAGCATCTATAATCCTTTTTTTTTTTGAAAAATAATATAAGTTCTGTAAATTTTAAATCATTTATAAATAAATTTTAAATTTTAAAATTATCTTAATTAATACATAAACTGTAATAATTATATAAATTTATTTTTTCATCTACTTTTTATTTATTCAAAATTTAATAAAAAAAATTTAAAACGAATGGCATGTAAATGAAACAATTGATTTATATAATTGTTATAGTTTAAATATTAATTAAGACGATTTTAAAGTTTAAAGTGTTATTTGTTAATAACTCAAAATTTAAGAGTTTGTATACTCTTTTTTTTATTTTTTTTTATTTAACTTATCCATTCTCTCTCTAGTTTTCTACTCTCTACTCCCTCTCAACTTCTCCTTCATACCTCCTATCCTTTCAGACCAAATCGTCCCCTGTTTTCGAACCACCCTTCATCTGGTTTCTGTCGTGGGCTTATAAGGCAGATGTAGGCCAATTTCATGTTATTGCTGAGTTTCTTACTTTCTTTTCATGTTCGCAGGTTGCGTGCCCAATTTGGTGCAAGTAGCAAGTTGAGTGAGAGACTAATATCTCAAAATACTATCAGACGCTGAAGCTTTGTTTTTGTTTTCTTATGGCTGTTGAGTTTGTCCTTTTTGCACCTTTAACACGTTTTCCTTTCTTGTGTTACTCTCTTTTTTCTTTTCTTTTAAATTTTTGTTGTGACAGATCAAAAGGAGGATATGGGCTTGTTTTAATTTTGTAAATTTTTGGTACTTTATTTAATTAATTTTTATTTTGTTCATTTTATCTTTATATATATTTTTTGTTGATTTTATTTATCCAGATAAAATAAAGTGTTTACATAACTCAGTAGTATATTAAACTGGAATCTCAATAGAATGAACATTGATTACAATATCAAAGTTTAAATTGGTTAAGACCTTGTGAGGAGAAATACTATTCTAAATAAAAATTAATCTCACATTCTGTGTGGAAATAACCTATAAGCAGCTAAAACTCGTAACAAAGTCAGCAAAAGAATTGAGCAGCATCGACGACATAAACATTTTAAATTCGGACAACAAAAGATCATATTGAGCACAATATAATATACTAGATTTAGGTCATGCTGATGCAAATGTCCATACCTGTAAGTCTTTTTGTTTTGAAAAAATTAGCATTTTTTTCATATATGTCACTTTTAAAGAAAAATTATTAATGTATATCACTTGTTATATTATTTTTTAAGAAAAAAATGTTTTTTTAATTAATATAAAGGTAGTCATTTGATTTTTTGACGACTACTTTTAAATGCTTTGTATATTTATTTTAATTTAAATACTTTTTAATAATTTATTATAATATTTAAAAGAAAAAGTATGATTTGAATTTAATGTGTGGAGTTTATCTTTACTATACACAAAAAAATTTAGCATTTGACTTTAATAAATAATTATTATATGATAAGTAATGTTGATATGAATTTTAAATATTATAATATATTAATTATTTCAAGTAGTTGATAAATCATAGTTTTAAATTTTTAAAGAGAGAAAATTTATGAATTAGACCTTTTTTTTATCTTTTAGAATTTTTTCTTTTTCTTTTATTTCTTCTTTTTATATAACAATATATTTTCTCATTTTTAATGTTCTATTTTTTAATTTATTATACTTATTACTTTCATAATTTTTTTATATTTTTCCCGAGCATCACAACTAATCTTCTCATATTATTTATTTGAGAGATTAAGTATATATTTAGATTAGAGTTTACAAATTTAATTTTGAATGAACTTGATTTTTTTAATTTAATTTTATTTAATAGTGGGTTTACATGACTATTATTTATGTTTAAAAAATTTTGTCTAAAAAGTGATTTTAAAAACATTGATATTGTTTGAATATTATTTATTAAAATTACATTTGAATGTGTAAATACTAAAAATAATGAGTTATTTTTTGAATTAAATTAAAAATAAAAATATTTTTATCAATACACATGCGAACAAATTTTCTTCTACTGCAAAAGCAACAAAATATCACTTTTACAATTGAATTATTAAAATTATGTTTGAGTATAAACGAAATTTTACCTAAAGAGTTACCAAACATATTAACATACTGTTCAAATTGGCTTGTGCTTTTATTCAATGCCAAACCAAACACACCTTAGTCGTCCACCTCCCCCTGTGGTCGTGAAGTAGAAGGCGATGCTACAGTGAAATGAGGGAACATGAATGCTGTCCCTCAAAATCATCAAAGTCAAAGGTGTAGGACTTTTCCACAATAATCATCATCTTATTTAATAATCCTAGCATTATTCTGATTTTGGCGGGAATATATTTGCTTCATTAGATTATTTTTCTTGAAATTATTCTGACCTTTCATTAAATATTAAGATTGAGACACAAGACCTAAAATTACAACTCAGGTGCAAGAAATTACTCTTTCTTCATTAATTGTCTGAAGAGCCCATCACCTTGAGCCACATGCAACAACTTTTTTCTTTATATGTGTTTTTTTTTTTTTTTTCTCATTTCACTTTCTTACTTTTTTATTTTTTTTTTTTTACTTTTTTTTTATATTTTTTTATTCTTTTTACTTTTTTCTTTTCTTTCTTTCTTATTTTCTGTCTTGCATTTTCTTCTTTCTTTCCTTTTATTTTTTTCCTTTCTTCCTTTTACGTGTTTTTTATTTTTTTTTTTTTTTCTTACTTTTTACCTTGCGTTTTCTTTCTCCTTTTTATTTTCTTAATTACTTTCGTTCACTTTGTGTGTCTTTTATTCCTTTTACTTTATTCCTTTCTTACTTTCTTTCTTACATTTTGCTTTGCATTTTGTATATTGTTCGTTTTTATTGGTCCATTTCTTTGCCTTTCCACCTTGCGTTTCTGCCTGCTGGTCCATTTTTTTTTTATTTTCTTTATTAGCGCCGCTGCATCATTTGTTCTCTTCAATTTGTGAAAGGAACTTGCTGCTCCATTTCGCTACTCTTGCACTCAATTTTGCTTCTTCTTATCATTCAAGTTTTATGAAATCTTTTTAAAATGATGAAAGTCTTGGCGTGTTTGGGACAGTAAACAGAAGCATGTTTGAGGGCAAAAATCATGCCTCTAAAATTGTGTCATCATGTTTGATAATACAAGATAAAATTGTTTCTTACTTAAAACTAACGTTTTGATTGAAGTAAGATTTTATTACTTTTGCATCAGAATAAAAATCAATTGAAAAAATTTTGACATTTTTAACCTTAATATTTCTTCGTTATAATTTATTTTGTCTTTTTACACTATATCTTAACTTATATTTTTTTTAGTAGTTGTATATTCAGAAATAATTTTGATTAATACTATCTAAATAATATTTATTTTGTTAAAATTAATTTTCAGATAAAATTTTTCAAACATACATTACTTTATTTCTGACCAAAATCAAATTTATAAAATCAAGTTCATCTAAAATTTAATTTATAAAATTTAATTCAACACACAGATGTGAATGTACTAATCTTACTGTACTTTTGTTTCTTCGCCCTGTGAATTTTTGTTTCTTACTTAATCAATATGTCTCTATAGAAATTATTAAGAAATTCATTTCAAACTTAAAAATCAATCTTCAAATTTTTTTATCATTCTCATTTAATTATCGTCACAACAAAAAGGAAATTAAGTATACACATTATAGACAATTACAAATACATACGTGCATCAATGTACGTACGGGTCTCCTACAAGTTTTACATGTAAAGGCTGATTTTTGTTTGCATTAAACAAAAGCGTCGTTCACCCGACACACAGCCGACATAAATCCACAGACGAAATATCATTATAACTAGCGTTTTATGCGTGCGTTGCATTGGTTAATGTTACTTATTATATTTAAAGATTCTAAATAAATATAATTATATATTTAAAAAAAAAATTATTAAAAACCAATTTATACTAAACTTGAAAAAAATATAATAGTTCAACATAATTTAACATATTTACTTATGTCAAATTTTGATATATTGTAATATTTAATAATTGTCATTTTTTGTCCTAAATTATAATTTCTAATTCATTCTTAATCTTTCTCTTAGAGATAGCAACAAAAAGTTATCTATGAAAGAAATTACTAATGGATAATATCTCCTTCAAAGTTTAAAAGGTAATTTTGTAATAGATGGAGTAAGAGTGCGATAAATGAAGACCTTGCTCTTCTATTGTTAATGATTTTCAATCTAAACATAACTAATCTGGTTCAATTTCACAACCCATTTGATTTGGTATATTTTTTTAGGTAATATCACATGAACACTTATTTTCAATTGCATGCATGGAATTTGAGTATCTATTATTATTAGTTTAACTAATTTTTGAACATTTTAATTTTACTACTTTTTAGTTAAAATAAGATTAAAAAAGTGTGAGAGATGAAAATTAAAAAAAAAAGAGAAATGAAAAGTCGGAGAAGATAATAAATAATAAAATTAAAAGAAATTACAGAAGTAGTTGTATGAAAATAATAATAATAAATTAAAATAAAAATATATAAAATATAATATAAAAATTAGGAGAAAATCACACGTGTCAAATTTTACGATCTTTAGTATAAGAACTTTCAATTTATACAAGCGAAACTTGTGAAGTGAAGCCAACCATTATTGACTGACAAGGGAATGAGAACTTATAGGATTATTGAGTGATGTCTATTTACCACTTTAAAAGGTGGGAGTCTAATTATATAGTTGGATGGCTTACTAACACTATTGCAGAGGTAAAATAAAAAGATATACATGTTTAAAAAAAGTTGAGAAAAAATAAGAAAAAAAATTAGGGTGCATGAAAAATAACAAGGACATCGTAGGCAAGTAATAAAAAGCCCTTGCTCGTTTGACACTTTCCTTCTCTTATTAGCTTTCTGTGCTTTTTTTTTTAATAGAAAAACATATGATATGCTTCAGAAAATATAATAATGAGACATCAAAATGATTATGATGAAATTGAGCAACATGCCACGGCATGTCTCAGTCGATGAACTAATAGCTAATAAAATATTGGCTCTGGATATTAAAGGAGGAGACTCGAGTTGGTTTGGTCACAATAAAAATTGGAAGATACTCGTTGTGGTGGGTTCTTTTTAGCATCCATTATTGTACCACTACATCTAATTAACCATAAATTTCATTGCTTTTCCCATGGTTCACATTTCTTTATAACTTTTGACTACTTTGGGAGGAAGACTACAAAAACGGAAAGACTTTTGATACTTGGAAAATTGGATATCATGTATGCACTAATGTATTTCAGGGAAAAATGCTTGAAAACTCTTCCCATTTGTTTCTTCTCCCTCTTTTTCTTTTTATCCATGAAGCACCCACATTAAGTTTCACTTACATAGTTACATACTATACTGATTTAAAATGGTTCCGTCGTCAGAGAAATTCTTAAGTGTTTTAAGAGTATTACATCCGGTTCACTTATAACAACGTGTATAACATAACTATTTTGGTGGGTAATTGAATTAAATATAAAATATTATATAACCAAATTTAATTAAATATAAATCGTTGGATATAATATTCTAATGCTATGTTTAGATGAGAAATTATGGAAGAAAAATGAAAAAAAAGAGGTTTATCATAAGTCTATCTTTTATTTAAAAGTTTTATGAAATAAGAAAAAAGAAATGAGGAGTTTTAATAATCTTCCAAGACCCTCATAAATTAATTTTTGTAACATTTTAAAGTTTATCTAATTTGGAGAATTTTATAGGATTTAAAACATTCAAATAAGGAAAGTAAAATTTATTAGTAAACCTTTCACTCTCTTTCCTTTTCTGTCTCTTTATTTTCTTTAAATCTCTTTCCTTCATATTTCTTCTAAATTTCCATTTCGTTAAAGAAAATGAAGGGAAAGGAAATGAAGGAGAATGGAAAGTTTACTAATAAACTTTATCTTCCCTTGTTTAATATTTTAAATCTTTCAAAATCCTCTAAATTAAAAAAACTTTAAAATATTCACAAAAATTAGTTTAGAAAGTTTTTAGAGAATTACTTAAAAATCTTTATTTTTTTTTCTTTTTTAAAAATTTCAAATAAGGAAGAAGTTAATCATAAGTCTATCTCTTTTATTATTTTCTCTCCCTAATCTCCTATTCAAACATAATATAAAAGTACTTTAGACTTTTTCCATTGCAGGGAACTTCCTCAGTGTTAGGTAGGAAGGCTCGCCCACGAAAAACTGCAAATAGCGAATATTTATTTGTGTTTAGTTTTCCGTAATGAACTTTTGCAAAATGTATGTATATTTTTTTCTTTTTTAAAGATCCATGACATAAGTTATTTTAATTACGATCAATTCTATTTTTATATTTTATTATATTGATAGTCCTTCTTTTCGGAAAATACTTGGTTTTGATATAAGAGGATATCTGAAATTTTATTTTCAATAAAAAGGGGAAATGACTATGAAGGAATTAGAAACAAATTGATCATCATATAATTTTACCTTGTACCGATGAAAAGAAATTGTATTCTTTTTCCAGTTTAGTTTCCCAGTAATTAACCATTAAAACAGAATCATTGTTTATAGGTTGTAACTACCAAAACTCAATATATCTGTTTTTTTTTTTAAAAGGTCTCAGTTTTTTTAGTATAAGGGAGGCCGATAAAAAAGGAAGAATAGTACACAAGGTGTGGGCATAACAGGGATCTTCCGTAAATAAATGGAGTAAATTTTCAATTTGGTTTAAAAATTGTATTGACATCACTTTGATCCTTCAAAAAATATTGACATCAATTTAGTCCTTAAATAAAAAAAATGACATCATTTTAGTTTTATAAAAAAATTAATATCAATTTAGTTCTTCAATGATCGAAAATGTCATCAATTTAATCTTTTAAATATACAAAATTAACAACAATTTAGTTCATCAATTATAAAAATTATATTTAATTTAGTCCTTATTCGTACACAGAAGTACGATTTGAAGTTATCTTATATGATTTAAAGACTAAATTGATTTCAATATTTTTTGAAAAATCAAAATAATGCCGATACGATCTTTGAAAGATTAAAATAAGAATTTACTCTAAATAAAAGTTTATGAAAGCAATGCCAATTATATTAACATAATTTAAATATTGTTCAAAGTTCTAACCAAATCCACAAATATATTACATAATTTAAATATTATCCAAAATCTAAACCAAATTGACAAGTACAATAATAAAAAACCAGTGCATTGTTATGCCAGTGTTGGGGTCTTGGAGAAATAGGTCTAACAGTGTATTTTATAAGTATGATTATATAGTTAAAAAAATTCAAAAAAAGACCCGTAGGTAATCAGGCCCTGATTGTTTAACTCGCGGGTTAAAAGGGTCGGTCCAAAAATCTCCACATTTATACGGATCATAATTTTAGAAACCTGGTTCCCATGTTTCTTGCGGTTACGGGTTTGGCCCGATGGATCACAATTTTGGGGGGCTCTATTAATTGAAGTAAATGTATGTCATCATAGTGATTTATTCACTGAAATTGATAGAGTTATCTATTGAATAAATTTTGGGGATGATGTGTTATATAAGTTAATTTATGATTCAACTCACTCACATGGGTTAACACATTGATTAATTTTTTGTGACATGGTATTTGGGAATGATTTTGACAGTAAAAATTCATTTATCCACTGGTGTTAGATTTTTTAGGACTGTTGTTATTATATGGAATATTCTCCACCTACAAAGGAGTTTATATTCATGTATTAAATTCCTATTTTGATAATTATTATTATTATTATTTATTACTCATGTTAATCATTTTCTTATTTATGATTTTTGACTCAAATTTCTTTTTTCTCTAAATAACTCCATTAATAAAATTGAGCTTCTACCTATTATTATCATGTTGTGGATATATAATTTTTATTTTATTTTTTCATGAACAAAATTAATATCAATGTAGAAATAATATGGTAATTGTAAGTAACACGCCTTCAATTTTTTTTTTCTTTGTGGCTTTGTGCATAAGAGGTTAAAAAAAAAATGATAGTCAAATATTTGGGTAGTTGTGCTGTGTGTACATGTAATTATGCACTTTCATGGAGGATGAAAGATTCATCCATGGTTCTTCTAACTTCCTTATTTACAACTAGCATATGATTATCATGTATATCTAGTTGGTTTAAAGTTGAATGAGAAAATTATGTTAAACTCTTATGTGTTATAGGAATATTAATATATTTAACTTGTTGACTTAGTCTTTTATATGCAATAATTATGATATGATTATTTAAGGCACTAATAGAAAATATTATTATGACCTTCTCTATATGATTTTATAAAAGAAAATATTTAATGCTTTGTAGACATGAATATATAGAGAAGTGTTTTTTGAGATAGAAATATCTCAATATATTTTTTTGGTGAGTAATTATTACATTAACTTTTCATAGCTATCCACGTGAAAGGTGAGGGTTATGTTTGTTAATGAAAGTTATTTTATAGTGTGCCTTTATATCATATGGACTTTTTTTCAGTTTTTTGGGGGCACATGATGCTTGTTGGCTATTACTTCCTTGAGTATTAAGTTATATCATAATGTTTAATATCCATTAAGTAGATATAAAATTCAAATTAATTACTTGTATTAGCTTTGTTATAGGCTAATATTTGTCCATGAAAACTGTATATAAAATATAACGTTTATGGTGGGAAGAAAATCCTTCTAAAAGTTACTCAAATTTTGAAATTAATATGTTGATAAGTTATAGGAGTTACAAATTTGCATGTTTAAAAGGCAGAGCATGACGATTGTTGTTTGCGACTATGTGATAGTTGAAGGGGAGATGATTTTATATTGGATGCAGTACTATTGTTTGGCATTTGCCTAGTATTCAACTTTGTCAAAAGAAGTTGCATAAATTTTATTTATACCATTATATATATATTTGTTATGCTGCTTACAAGGAAAGTTATGAAATATCATGATAATGTTAATTATTATTATGATTCTCCTATTTCTCTTATTATATTATATTGATGCATTTAGTTGTTTGATAAATGCATGAAGAGCGCTAAAATATTTTGTTAACATGTTTCTTGCAATTTGAAGAGTATGAATTGATTATTGCTAGTTATTTTTTTTTTTTATGTAGCTAATGAATTTAGTTAGTAAAGTAAATGGTGACTATCATAGTAGCCCATTTATTATACTAACATAATAATTCATGAAATTTTTTTGAGTGTTCTTGTTATGGGTGAAATTTGACCTATTTGGTTCTCTGTATTCTTTGAAATTGTGGTATAATAATTGAATATTACAATTTGCACATTTTGTTTGTGGGAATATTATCTTGTGCAAATTGAGACAATTGATTTTGTCACTTGAGTTATGTAATTTTACATGAAGTGAATGCTTTATGATGGGTGTTTCTTGGGAGACATTGTTTTGGAAAACTTTCTATGAAGTTGAATATAGATTTTGGATGATAAATTCATCCTGTTTTGGGGCCTATTGATGGATGTGAATGTGTCACTACAGTACTAACTAGGAAGCAAGGAATCTAGTTAAAAATTAAAGAAAAAATTAGAAAGTAAACCAAGTCAACTCTAGGCCAATTCAAGGAATCTAGTTAGAAAAATAATTAAACTAAGCTAACTAAGTTACTAAAGGTAATTAGGTAATAATGAGTTTAGAGATAAGAATTATGTGGAGACATTTGATTAGCTAAAGAAAAGTTATCATTATTAGTTAATCTAAGAGTCAAAAACATATGATTCAAGTAGATTAAGAAAAGAAAGTAATCTTCTAAGACCAATCATACATGGGCTAAGGGGAAAGAAAGCCTAATGTTCAAAGATTCCATGCAATAAATGAAGAAACACTTAGATGGCCAAAGAACCAAACATATGCACGGCCATGTCTCCTAGAAAGAACAACTAGAACCTAGTTACTCTAACTAAATAATCATTATTCCATTAAGTAAATAGGCCAAGTGTCCAAACCTATCTAAAGAAAAATTTAATCAATAAGATTCTTCCATTTAATCAAAAGAAGGAAAATAGGAACATGCACACTCATGGCCAAATATCTAGGCTAACCAAAAGCAGTAACTAAGTTATTAGATTAGCTAGAGTTTGTGTCTTGAAAAGAAACCAAATGAGTAACTTAGTCACTATCCTTAATCAAGTAATTATTAGCTAGAAAGATAAGATGCCAAATGGCATCTCCCTAGCCAACCTCGAAATTAAATACATGGCTTTATCTCAACCTAGAAGGTAATTAGAAGAACAAGCTTCACCATATACAAGTAACTTGGTCATCCAAGTAAACTAATCATCTTAACAAGACATTTGGAGGGTATTGGATGGTGCAATTAAAAGTTAGTCATCATGATAACTTTTGACAAAAGGATAGAAACCTTGAATGCAAGACCATACACGGCTAACACTTAAAAGAAAAATCAAAGCAAGTAACTAAGTTACCTAGGTTAGTTATAGCTTTGTGTCTTCAAGGGAAACTAGATTAGCTAACTTAGTTACCATCACTAACTAAGTAATTATTAGATAATTAGATAAGATGCCATATGGCATCACCCTAGCTAAAGACATTGCATTAAAAGCACATTGCCTTAATCCAGAAGGCAACCATATGGTCAAGATGCACACATCCACTTATCTCTAAGTGCACGGCCAAGCAATCCAAGAGTAACTTAGTTACTCAAGTGACCTAAGTAATCATTACTAGCCACTTGGATAGCTCGTAAGTGAACCAACTCATAAGTTTGTGAGCTAAGGGATGTGAACCCTAAACAATCATGCTACACACCTTTCATCTCCCTCCCTAGCACGACCATGCACCCATATATGATCTATAAATACTTCACTTTATGTATCCCATGCACATACACATTTTCAAGGACTAAAACTCTGCCTATTTACCTCTAAACAACCTTGCTCGTGAATCACCAATGAAAAGATCATCCAAACAAAGCTAGTTCCAAGTAGGGAATACTGACCTTCTTTCCTTCGCTCTTGTTGAATATGTTTATACTTGATGTATTTTTTAAATGTTTGATGGATATGCTATTATTGCTTCCATGGCTCATGATATGTTTTATTTCTTAAGCTTATAACACTTTCATTTTGAAAGATTAAGACCATGGACTATAAAATTCAATAAGATTATGTTCTATTACCAAAAGATAGAAATGATCCTCCAAGGAAGTGATCTAGATGATTTTGAGAAATGGTCCTTATAGGGGAGGTGATCTTGCATGATCAAAGCCACTTTAGTAGTAAGGTCACTTCCGTGGTAAGGTCACTTTGGTGGAAATGGCGAGGGGATGCCCTTTCAAGCAGAAAAAGGTCTGTTCCTATATTATGTTTATGATCATAGTGTAAGGTCTTGAAAGACAAGAAAGATTGGTAATATAACATAAGGATAAAGAACTATTGAATAAGAGTAAAGTTAGAAGAGAAGCTATTTTCTATACTATGTATAGATAAGAACATTACTTCTTTTTGAACTATAAATTGTTATTATTACCTACTAAGATTTATATCTCACTCTTTTGTGATAATGTTTTCAGATTGAAGATGTCGCTTATCACTTTAGCTATTGAAATTGAATTTGTATAGATTGATGTACCTGGCATAAGCCTCGTTCATGCAGTCCAAGATGTACATATTATTCCTTTGGATAGTAACAATCCATGACTAAAGCTAGGTTTTACTTTATGTAAAACTTGATATAAATATAAGACACGGTTACCTTGAGGGGTCATGTATGATAAACTAATCTAGACTTCCTCCCATTTTTATTGTAAAATAGTTAATTATGTGACTCCTTGATGTATCAACCCCTAACTCATGTAGTATAAATAATATTACTATGTTTTGTATATGATTATATGTAAAATTCTCTTTACTTTAACCTTAGTTCTAAGTGGCTCATGGTAAGTTTAACACCTTAAAACATAACCCAATTTGTGTGAAATTATGTTTAAAGAAGTTATCATGCATCAACGCAAAGAACCATAAGCATATAGAAAACAAGAAAAACATGCAAACTTTCTGTCTGCTGGGCGCCTAGGTGGTGGAATCTAGGCGCCTACTATTTTGGACCCTGGGGGCCCAGGCAGTGAAATCCCAACACCCAAGCGGTGACTAGGTTGAGAATTTGTATCATTTTACCTAGAAAGGAACCAAGTTTAAGGAAGTTACATATTCAATCTAACTGATTTAAAGGTTAGATATGAGTTAGTGATGCATAAAATTTAATTTGATTCTAAGTTAAGTCTTAAGGAAATCAAAGGGTTAAACATGAATAGTTAAAAGATAAATAGGGAAGAGAACTGGTATTTCTTTTGTTTTAAATGGAACTAACTTTAAGGTTTTAAATTAGCTTTTAATGAACCTTAAATTAAATTAAAGTTTTAGAACTTAATCCTAATAGTATTATGAGAAAGCTTAGCGAGTAATCAAGTATATGAAGTTAAATTTTGAATCTTAATTATATGTGTAAGCACATCTGTGGAGTTTTAAGATTCTTTATATTAAGTTAAGGATAGAAAGCACATCGCTAGAGAGGTGTTGGATTACTTTAGTTTATCTTATTAATAATCTACCATAGTTAAGCTAATATTAATGGATTTATAAGCAACTATCAAGAATTATGTGACACAATACCTCTAAAGTAGGGTGCTACAAAGTGGGTTTTCTTGCACGTAAAAAAAATTGTCAATTATTTAGAAAAAGGAGAGCTATAGTATGTGTTGCGCATTACACCAATAGGTGATTATGCAATCATATGCTTAAACTCCTGTAAAAAAATATGACAATGACCACTTAAAAGTTCTTTTTAATCATATTCTTGTATGTGTTTATTTGTATGTTATTACGCAAAAAACTATGTTTTATGCTAGATTGGGTGGGAGTAAATTGTTTAATTATAATACTTCTAAATTTTAGTTTTTTTTTTAATTTCATGGTACATATATATGAACTATCATAGGTCTGGAATTGGTGAATTAAATTTGGTGTGATTAATCTTGTCTAGTGTGAGTGTTTTGGGAGAAGTATTACTTTGAATCTATTTTTAGTCCAATGAATTTTCCCCTTTAATCAAGTAAAAGTGATACAAGATACATTATTTCTTGTTTTCTAAAGAAATGTGGGAGTATAATTTATTTGTTATAAATATATGCATTTGAATTATTAATCACATGTTGATCTATGCTTTATGTAAACCTTTTGATGGTAAATACATTTTTGATAATTTCTTTTTTGGGCATTTGATTGTATTGTTGATATAAATTTGGGCTTATATTATTAAAATTGTTCCTTGGTCTCAAAACATATGAGAGTACGTGTTTTTGGGAAAAGTAATGGCTTGGAGCCGAAATGTTTATTATTTATGACTAATTATACTTGTTTACACTTTGCTTGTAATTTGATTGATGGAATTGTTGATAATTGCAATATATATGCTTATTGCATTATTGTGCATGGTCCTTGTAGATGAATTGAAATTTATATTTGTTATTGATTCCATCATGTATTTATGATATTAATCTATTTGCTTTTATAAGGAATTGATTAATGTTTATATGTTATATATGTGATTGAACATCCTTGATTGTCAAAGTTGTGCTGTTGAAGCTCTCATTGATAGTAGTTGAGCTATTTTTTGACTTGGTTAGATTGTTAATCAATCACTTACTTAAACCTTGATGGTTTGTATCTTCTCAAGTGATTGATTACTGGGAATTGATAAATAGTGATTGTACATGTTTTGTACAATTGGGACTCCTATGAATATCATGAATTTACTATATGAACATAATGGTAATGTTGTCATGAGAAATATGATTTTAACTTGTTATGATATTATTTTGGTACCATCAAAACATCTTGAAATATGAATGTTTTATTAAGAAAACATTAGTCTTTAGAAAGATGTTTTGTTTCCTCTATGAAAATATGAAAATGGTGTTTCATAATAAACAAGTTCATGATCTCCATGGGGAGATTGGTTATGTTTTCTTGGGAAAGCACAATGTTGGGTCCATACACAGTAGCATGAAAATGATCACAAACTATGTTATGATGTGTATCTACACTTGTACACTTGTGTTGTGGTCATCCCAATATGGTTATCAATTATGTGGTCATTATATTGGTGAACTAGATTCTGAATAGTTTATCTTTGCCTATGACTCTTAGTTAATGGCTTTGTTGGGTTTTTTTGTCATGTTTATGGTGATTATAACAGGTTATATTTAGTGGCAATAGTTGTTCAACCAGAGAGTTGTTTTCAATTTTTTTTTGAAAAATTGAAATAAAACTCAATCAATGTTGCCCAAATGGGAGAATGTCTGGGTTACCCTTGATTGTATATTTTATTATTTGTTGAAAACTGGTTGGATGGTAACCTGATAATCCCTTAAGTCCATATTCTATAATGTAATCCTGCAGGTTGGGAAATCATGGGTATATCAGGTTTTGGGCCCAATGAGTATGTGTATTAGTTTATGTGTAAAACTTGATAACCTAGGACTTATGATGGCTGGAAACTAAGGTTATCAATTATTTTATAAAGGTCAGGATCTCCTCTTCACTCCTCAACTAATTGTTCACTGTCTCATCAAGGAACATAGTTACATAGAGGGAGAAAGAAGGGAAGATCCTGATATAAAGTGCACGTTTGTGTATGCTGTTTTTCTTTTCAGGGATTCTTAAACAAATGTTCATCTTCCCAAAATGTCTTCTAAGACGTATGCAATTATTTAATATCTAGTTTGAAATTCTAAAGTTTGGTATTGATATACTGTGTATGTATATGGCTAAATTCAACAAACTCTTCAAGCCCATGAAGCTCCATGTACCCAACCATGGTGTCCTAGGCTAGCCCTCGCATCCATGAACCAATGCCTTCCATGTAAGTTCCATGTCTCTTATCTCCCTACACTATTAGTGTTTTCATGATCAAACTATAATTCTCACATGATCAAAAATAATTTTGTTACAAATATGAAATTGCTCCAACTTCACTGATAGATGACTATAGTCTCTTTGAAAAAATTATGTCACTCAAGTCTTGTAGCCTTTTAATATTTTGACATGAGAAAGATAAGAGACTAGTTGGAAAGGATAAAAAAAATTCATCAAAAAGCATCAAGTACTGATGAGAAAAGTTGATCATACCAATTGCTACTAATACTAGTTGAGAAAGGTGCCTTGCAAGCAAGAAAAGAAGATTTACAAGAAGAGTGCAACCCTTCTCATCAAGATTAGAAGTCTAAAAGAGTCATGCAATGAAGGAATTTCCATTGAAGAAACAATAAAAGAGTCGCACGAGAAGGAACTTAAATGAGTCAAGATAGAAGTTGAGAAGAGTTGAGGAGAAAAGCTTGATAAGAGTCAGTGCTACAACCCTTCTCATCATCGCTAGGCCAAAAAGTATCTTTAACTAACACAAAAAAACGAGAAGGATAACAGTTGGAAGGCTAATTTTATGCTTCAAAGTGCTTTTGGACCCTCCAATAGTTAGTTTTTCAAAAGTATAAATAAGAGAGAAGACTTTGAAGCACTGTTGGACTGTGCATACAACTGAGAAGCAATAGAACAGTGTCCTGACTCCATTCATCTCAATTTTTGAATTCTACTCTTGTATATTTTGAGTAAATCTTTAGTGTAGTCTTATTGAAAGCTCTGTAATCTTGTTTCTATCTACTCTCTAAGTGTTATTGGAGTGTACCCTTACACAACTTTTATACCCTTGTTGTTTACCTTTATCAAATTGTGATCAAAGGGTATGTTTTTAGGTATAAGCTAGTGTTTGTGTTTTCTAGTTTGAAGAGGTTAATGTAAAAGAAATACTATTTGCATTTTAACTTAGAGAGACTAATGCAAAAGAAAGACTACTTACAAAGATTGTGAAATTCTAAGTGAATCTGAGGATTGGACATAGCCTTGATTTTTGGGATGAACTAGAATAAATTTATGGTGTTGAGCTTCTCTTATCCTGTATCTTTACTTCTACTCATACTCGGTAACTTTGCTCAAGAGCCCAACAAATTTTTCTAAGTATAAAATCCTTTTTGAAGCAACACAGTCTTTTCTCAAACTTACAAGTTCAAAAAACAAGCTTCTGCATTTACTTAAAAGTTTCATAACATCTTTGACGTAATATTTTTTGTTTATCACTAATAAGAAAGGTTAAATAACTAGCTAAATTTGAACTTGATCATTTTGTACCAGAGTTGAGCAAAGTAACCCTTCTCATCTATTGACCGGTGGTTATCCTAACTCTTCTCATCAGTTACATTTGGTATAGTTATGACGTGGATTCCACTGAAGTGACGTGACTCTTTATTAGACATAAATTAAGACCTCGGCTTATGATCAAGCGAACCAAATGAGGACTCCTAATGATGAGAATAAGCCACTCTAGTACTCTACCTATAAACACAGGCTCAACAACCTTGGAGTTAATTAACCTTATCATATAAGGCTTGTACTTCTAAGGGACTTAAATGCTTGGCTCTCACATTCATTTTTACCCTTTATGTGTCGATGGCCTCTCTAACTTGAGTTTTGGAGTATCATTGCATATCCCATACTCTATTTGTTGGAGCACTAAATTTTCGTGCACCTCGACTAAGCTCTCAAGTACACCTATTCCTTAAGTTTAGTCCAAAACAGGTTTACTTCCCAGTACGCCGATAATGAGTTCAGTCGTCTACTGGACTACTGGTGTTGTGATTCGCATCGCTTAGATCTATTTTCCTTTGGTTAATCGGTGTCTTTATTTCCTATTAGCACTCTTTTTTTCTTCGATTTAATCCTCTCAAGTCCAAGTTACAGGCTCCTATTACATCACTTGTCCACTGAGATGTTTTTGCTTTCTTTCTTACGCTATGCGTGCAAGTTCCAATAGTTTAATTGCGTTTTTAGTGCTGGTTGTTTATTCATAAGGTGGCTGAACCTGTGCTTTTGAAGTAAAAGTTTGTGACATCTTTATGTTTTCATTAAGAAAATGGCAAGACAAGACGAAAGGCTGGGAACTTTGTGAAATAATTCTTCTGCTTTTGGGGGATATATGAGACTAAAATGGGAAGAAAAATGCAAAGAGAGTAGATGTGGAAGAGATTTGGGAGCCTAAGCGGTGGAGAATGGGAGAGGGAAAAGGTGAGTAATAAATAAAAAGAAAAATAATAAAAGTGAGAAGGGAGTTGTTGGAGTTTTAAACATAAATAAAAAATAATAATATAGAAATGGAAATACATATTCCTTTCTCAGTTTACGAATTTTGTTAGTGTGACAGACCTTTTTCACATGTTTCTTTTTATATTTTAATAGTTCTTTATACTATTAGTTATAAATTTCACATGTTTTATTCTATTTTTTTTTTATGATATCAAATATTTTAAAGTCTGATTCTCTTTTATGTAATGGACAACGGAATTGGCTGAATGCACTTGTGCCATTTTTAGCACCACTCAATTTTATAGATGTTAATTGTATGTGGCTTGTGTCGTCTTCGATCCTCCTGAAATGGATTTAATTTAATAATTCTAAATTATCCATGCAATAACTTAGAACGTCAATTATATGTACCATGTGTCGTCTTCGACACTGTTAAAGATATCTTGAGTTGATTGTATGGCTTTATGTTGTCTCCAATTCTGTTAAGGAATTATTATCCCTTTTAATGAATTATCATTTTAATGACGGTTTTTTATTTTGATTTCTATTATCATTTAGCCTTCTTTATTAAAATCAATCAACTCCCAAATATTTTTTTAAACCAACAACATGGTTTTGATTCTTTGTTTTGGAGATAAGTTGGCATTTTGAGCAAGCTAAAATTGTGAATATTTTTATTTTTTTTTAAAGTATTTTTGTTTGTTTTTTAATTTTATTTTTTTATTTTAAAAGGTAGATTAAATATTTTAAGATTATTAATTATTTTTATAACTTAATTAGGGTAACCGTCTTGAGACAAATGTATTAGAGTATGTATGCATACTTGGCTTTTGAACTTGAACTAGTTCACAAACCAATTTTATTTTATTTTTGTCAAAGGGGTTTTTTTAATAATTTTTTTATTAAAATAATTATTAACGGTGATTCTATTTTTAAATTCAATTTCTCTCGCCATTCTTTTGTGGTGTCCTCCGAAGGCAGTTGTGACGCTTGTCCATCTTATTGACCAGTCATGGCCCTAATTTGGATCTTGAAAGTTTAGGAATTGATTTTTCTAAATTCCTGAAATTTTATATCTCAAATTTTATATATTCAAAGATTTAGTGACACTAGAGTAGCGGTAAATATATATATTCCTTTTTTTTTTATGGTATCTGTGCATGATCCTATCACATTTAAGAGCAAGGGTACAGTATTCTTTCATAGTATACAGTTCTGAAGCTACATGGTCTGTGTTCTGTTTCTGTTTCTGTTTCTTTCAAAATTGTCATAAGCTTGTCTAGTCCTCAGGAAAAGCAGGAAGCTTGAAACCAATCCCACCAATGAAATGCAAGCCCACCATATAAACGTCTGAAGGTAGCACTTCCTCCCCATGCACAGGGACATTTCACGCAGCCAGGTTGTTTGTTTTAAGCTGCCTGCACTGGAGTCATAGACCAAGGCTGCAAGAAGGCCATAGAGGAATGAACCCAAGGGAATGTTGGTGATGAGGATATTGTGGCTCACCCCAACACTGTTTGGGCCGAATAGCTCAGAAGTAATAGATACAGCTGCAGAGAACACAAAGCCAGAGCTTAGCCCAATCAAGCTGGTGCCTATGCGCACTGCTGCTTCACTGCCAGATATGGCCAGCAAAATGAATGCAGCTGGTGTTGGCACCAGGGCTACCGCAAACCATCCAGTTCTTGAGAAGTGTATCTTCCTGCATGCATTGTCATACACCATTAGTGGATTAATTATTGTTTGCGGTACACTATACAAGGGATATA
This sequence comes from Castanospermum australe, assembly GCA_019955255.1. NCBI lineage: Eukaryota > Viridiplantae > Streptophyta > Magnoliopsida > Fabales > Fabaceae > Castanospermum > Castanospermum australe. Next base: position 86,223 of record NSJW01000696.1, on the reverse strand, counting down.
TATTAGATTTTATTTAGCCTGATTGTATAATAGATAGGAACTATATTATTTTATTATATAGTCTTATACTGTTAAAGTTAAATAAAATTATTTTAACTACATAAATTACTATATAATATCTTGTTTAAACATTGTATAAAAATAAATAATATTAATTATATTATACCATTTGTTCCATACCAAACAGGACCTAAATTTATCATTGTCTTTGAAGAGATTTAAATCTTCTGTCATTTTTCTCTATCTCCAACTATGTCATTTTAATTAAGAACTGATAATTCAAAAAAGATATTTTAATTTTAAAAGAAATTAATATTAATTAAAAGAAATATATATTTTCGAGTTATCAACACTAAATTAAAAAAATAGGATTACGGACAGAGAATTTGAATCGTGCTCAAAGACCTCTTTTAACACATACCCGCTCAAGAAGTCAGGTGCAGCTGATAGAAGGCGACCAAAGAAGGAACACGTGGAGTAGAGGGTGACAAGAGAAGTGGTCTGAGAACTGTGTCCCAGTGATTGGGAAATTTGCCCCAAGTTGTTACTGTACACCAATCCAATTGTTCCTCCACAGAAATATGCTACGTAGTATAGCCAGAAGTCCCATCTACGCATTAGCAACCGGGTTGGGTGCTCTTCCCCAAGCACTGTAAGCTGGTCTCTCTCCATCACATTCACAAACCAACACTGCTTATTCTCTCTCACACTTTGGGCACTGCCATTCTTGGCAGTCTCCTCGTCACCAATGAGTTCTTTGTGAAGCTCAAGATCAAGATCATCTGGGTAATCGAGATTGAATCTTGAATTTTGTAGGCAAAAGCTTGAGGGGAGAGTAAAGCAAGCCCATTCTCGAGAATTCACAATGCTAGGCAAGAATAATAGGAATAGAAGGAGAAAGATGGCACCTGCAAGGACAATGCGAGCACTCGCCATGGAAGAAGAGAGGGAATGGAGGAGGAGAAGATAGAGGCCTGTGACAAGGGCTAGGATGTAGAGGCAGAGAAAAACCAGTGAGTCACGCTGAAGGGTGTCAACAGAGTGTGGCTGAGTAGGTGGTGGTGGTGGTGGGGGTTGGTGGAGGATTGGGATGAGTGCCACCCCAGAAATGAGCAGAGGAACAAGGGCATTGAGAAAAAGATAGAGAGTGTCGTCGCTAGAATTTATTGCGTTGGCAAGAAGAGTGTACAGAGCTGCGCTTACACCATTGAAACTGATACTCAGAGACAGTGCAAGTGAACGGTTTGCTGCAAAATGTCTGATACATAAGACATAGGAGATGGTGTTGAACCAGCTGATGCTGCACCCAGCAACCAAGCATGGAAAAAATACCTGTCCAATGTATACCAATGTTAATTCTTTTGGTCATAGCAATCATTTTGGAATCGTTCCCACAAATATATGTTTATAGATAGGTTTGTGCTGTTTACATAATCAAAAGTGATTACCGTAGACCGGGATAGGTGTAATGACACAAGTTTGTAATCCTAACTAGATAGTGGAACTAATAATTTTGGCAGTGAAACTAGCTTCTCTGTATAAATATCTCTGAACACATTAAGAAACTATGAATGAATTTAGCTAGTCCTTATAATTTGAGTGATACAGAAATCTCTGTTGTGAATAGAACTCAACCATTTCTGCTTCTCTTGTTTTAGCATATCCCAAATATATATATATATATATATATATACACACACACACCAATGACCATAAAGTGATAACAGTGGACTGTAATCCCAGACAAATCTTACCTGTAATGTAGACCAAAAAAAAAAAATCATAATTCAAGGTTTACAAAAGCCAAACAAACATGTTATTCGCCCCACATGAAAAAGGAAAGGTAAGTGAACTAATAGAATGCTTGAAAGTGATTGTGCTATTCACATAATCAAAGTGATTTTCGTAGACCTGACACAAGCTTATAATCATAACTAGATAGTGGAAATATAATAATTTTGGTAGTTAAATTAACTACCCTGTGTAAATATCTCTGAACACACTTAAGAGACTGAGAATGAACATACTCTAGATAGTCCTTATAATTTGGGTGATTAAAAACCTCTGTTGTGAAGGGAATCCTTTCTGCTTATCTATGTGTATATATATATATATATATATATAGATAAAAGCTCCATTCGTCTAAAGAGTTTGGACAACCAGTAGAAAGGGTGTATTTTTTTATATATATACACATTGGATAATATTTTTTTTACCATGTTTAAACTTACCCTCTACTCAAATCATCGCACACCCAACACCTAGCCCCACACATGAAGAGGGAAGGGTAGGTGAACAAATAGAATGCTTTACAGTACAGAGAATCTAATGCCTAATTTACGCCTACTGTTAGTTGGCTTGAATCTCAAAAGCAAAATAGATGAGACTGGCAAACTGCCCCAATCTTCTCAGTTTATCATAACCAATTTGCTGCTGTGATAACAACTCTCTAACCAACATTCTAGTTAGAGAAAGTAGGAAAGGGCATGTTTGATCAACAAACTTAAGTACAATCTTGTTTTAGTTTGATTATTGCATAACGATTAACTTAATGGTTTAATCAACAATTCATATATATATATATATATATATATTTTCTTTTTTGGTTTTTGTTAAGTGAACTCTATTCTCTATATCAGCACATGAGATTAAAATATGTGAAGCCGAAATCTCATATTTTAATTCTTTTTTTTTTCTTCCTTTGAGACTTGTATTTTGACTTTTATTTATGGCCTTTCAGGTATTTAATAAGAAAAAAATAAAAGAAAACTACACAGATTACTGGGTTTAATTCAACCAATCCATCAAGAATAGAAACTTGAAGAAAAGAAGAGAAGAAACAAGCTTGGAGAGGGCTTTTTTGTATGGATATTGAATTTTTTTTAAAATTCGTGATTTTCTTATTTTTTTAAAATATGTATCATAATGCGTTAGTTTTAGAAAAAGTTGATATGACGGTTTTTCAATAAAAAGATGCTTTTTTTTTTTTTATGTGAAGCTTGAAAACTGCCCTCGCATTTAATCACTATAATTAAAAGAAGAAAACAATGAACCACGACGGAGGAGGTTCAGCATTTTTTTTTTTTAATTTTTCATTCTGAAAAGGGCGATTTTTAAACATCTCTTATTTTTTTTAATGCTTTCAAAAAAATAGAACTAAAAGAAAAAAAACAAAAGCTTCTCCCTCGTGGGGTTATTTAAATATTTTTCCCTTTGGGATTTTATACGATTCTAAGCTTTATTGGATTTTTTTTTAGTCAAAAACCGCATAGAGCAGTTTTCAAGCTTTATATAAAAAAATGTATTTCTTTTGTTGGGAAACCTCCTCAATTATGACGGTTTCTCAACTTTCTCCAAAACTAAGATATTTTGGTATATCATGTGAAGAAAAAAAAATGGTGCAAAACAAAAATTTTGAAAAAAATTAATATTCATGCAAAAAAGCCTAGACTATTATTATTATATCTTTTTTTTTTAAGTTATCAATATCTAAAATGATTTATTAAATATTTTATTTATTATTATTTTTAACAATAAATATTTAAATTTTAAAAAATAAAATTAATAATTAATAGATATTTAATAAATTAATTTGGGTATCGATACTTAAAAGAAATAGCAATAAAAACATAGTTGTTTTGTAATAAATACGACAACAAGTATGCTGGCAATTACTGAGGAATGTAGACACCTATACGATTAAATTCTTGCTTTGTATAAAATGTTCTAATTAGATAGCAACATTTTTCTTTACTAGATTAAATGTCATTGGAAATTACTAGATTAAATGTCAAATAGCATGAAAGTTGAAAGGGGCAATAACGAGTATATCCTTAAGCCTAGGCCTAGCTGTTAAACAAGTCAATAGGTATTAAATGACCCAGTTAATTCCCTAAAAAGTTTCTATCTTACAATTATACTTGAATAATATTTTTTACTGAATTTATATTCAATTTATCAGTTTAGATAGCTGTTAAACAAGTAAAGTGGTATTAAATGACACAGTTGATTCTCTAAAAAGTTTGTATCTTACATTTGTATATACTTGAATAATTTTTTTTATTGAATTTGTATTGAATTTATTATTTTAGACACAGCTAATTATACTTAAAATATTTTTTACATTATATTGAGATTGAAATTTATGGTTCAAAATGGGCAGAAGTGAAGATGCATATTGGTCATTTGAACAGCTTGAGACAAAGTGAACAGCATAATAAATTCTCAAAGAAAGGTAGGAAAAGAAATAAAGGTCATCACTTAAATTTTAGATTGTATATTATATCTTTTTTTTTATTATGTTATAATCAGAATAATAAGTTTTCATTTTTTATATTAATGTTATATCAAAAATATATTATAAAATTAACTGAAATGAAGTTGGTAGGTCCAACCAATCTTTCCTTTTGCTCTAAAGTTCACGGGCAGAATCTAAAAGATGGGCCACATGTATTAATATATGATTGTTTGTTGCATTTTTCCTCATCCTTTGCTTTGCTTCACCAATGGCCAATTGACTAAAAATTATTTAGGTGAAAGGGGGTAATCAAGATATGTGTGGTTAGAATTGCGGTGTGTGGCTCCAAGAGGCTCACGCATTTCTTTTCATGGTACTTGTTAATTTTCCCAGGAAACTAGGAGAGTGAATACTCCAAATTTTTATTACCCAAAATGGAAGATTTATGGCATCTAAATGGTACAAGAACCAACCATACTGACGACAAGGAAAATGAGTATAAGTATCTTAAAAGAATTTCAGATTTCATTGTCGGAATGTATTCATATATATATATATATATATATATATATATATATATATATATATAAAACAATATTTTTAAACTCCAAAAATTTTGTTTCAAACAAGCTCTTCCATAATATCCTTAAGAACGCATTGTTAAATTGCTTTTCCAGGTCTTGTAAAGTTCATTGATTTCTAGTGAATCCCCACTTCGCCTAAGGTTAAGAAAACGAGAAACGAAACCAAAAGAGTTTCAAAATGGTTTAAAGCAAGTCCAAAGAAGCAGAGCAAGAAAAATTAAAAAGACAAAGAAGATTCATACGATCACAATTGTAATACAATTAAAAATTTCTGTAATTATAATATAATTGTAATTACAATCACATTAATTATATTTTTTTTATAGTTGTATGTAACTACGACTGTAATTTAAAATCATGTTAAAGAGTAATGAAACTGACCGCAATATAAGGGCAAGGAGATGAGTCTATGAATGAGAAGCCATTGGAGGCCATAACCAAGAAGGCCTAGGAAAGCAGCCATGAACATGACCACCCACAAAGGAAATACATGAGAAAAACCCCAGAACACCAGCCAAAAAGCCTTTCCATGTCTGACGCCACTGACAGATAATTGAGCTGAAGCTGGTTTATATCAAGAACAGATTTGAGATTCGATGAGTAGGATGAGAAGTCGAAGTTTGTCCCAGTGAATGCCTGTATCCATATTGATGCTATCAGTATCACCCACTTTCTTGATTCCCAACCATTTTGTGCCTCAAGAAATTTCCCTTCTTCCTCTGCACTTCTTCTAACTACAAGAAACAAAAGATACAGGAGAAGGTTTTTGTCTCCCGTTTTGGCCCAAATTTTGGTGTGGTTTTTGTCTCGTTTTTTTCATTAAAAAATAAATAAAAAGTCCAAATTTTGAGATGGGTGAGGAAAATTGAGACGTAAGACGATAACCAGAACATGTATATAGTTCAAAAAATAAAATAAAATAAAATAAAAGTGTTCAAAAAACAGCCCCGCCGTTATGTTATTCTTTCCGAATGGACATAAAGATGCGGTTCCAATTGTGCCACGTACCTTTAAATTGCCGTAAAGTCAGCATTAAGCGGGAGCGTGTTAGAGATATAAAACCATTCATGTGTCTTCACCTAACAGCTTAAGCTTTTGGGATAGTTGGTTCTTGACAGTTATCTTTACTTCATTTTCTTCTATCACGTTTGTACTTGCATAACCTCCTTTTGGATTTTTGACTTATAATAAGCCATTGAAATGTGCATAATATTGCAAATCTTGTCCTTAAGCATTTTCATGTTGATAGATTGACATGGAGACACATATAAATATTTGATAATGTGTAGATGTTTTATTATTCTATCTAGTCATCAAGTTAAAAACAGCTAAAGCTGTGTTATTCTCAAAGTAACGGATTGTTTCTTATCAAAAGGTTCCTCTCTCTTTGGCAATAAGGGTAGCATCCCTCAGAGGGACACTGCGTTTGCATGTAAAGCCACCTCCCTCTGATCAATTGTGGTATGGTTTCACATATATGCCTGATATAGACTTCAACTTGGAGTCATCTGTTGGAGAACACAAGATAACTAGTGCACACATTGGTTTCTTCCTGGTCAATCGGCTTAAGGTATGATAGTTCCCTTTCCATTTGATTTAGATGTTATGAAAGGATGTGGATGAAAGATTACTTTTTCCATGCAGTTGCTGTTTAGAGTTTTCAAGTTTCAAATATTTTGTTCATTCTCGTGTCCTTCTTGTTTAATCCATGTACAAATAATTCATATATACCATGCGGATTAGTTATTACAGACAAAGGAATTTCCTTGGGAAACAACTCAAGGAAAAATTCTTTTGGCTCCTTCTGTCAGTTTATATGGCCTTTCCTTCAAGTGCCCAAAATTTCTCTCATTATGAAGTCTACCTTTCTCTCAAGTATGTAGCCATAGAATTCTGGTTTTGTTAATATCTGTTTTCTTTTGGCTGGGTAGTAAGAGTAAATATCTTTCTTAGTTCCTTTGTTCTCTCTCTCTCTCCGTTTTTCAGCAAATAACACTCTTCATAAATTATAGTGAATACCTGCTTTTGTACAACCTACTCCTAATTTTAGATTGGTTAAATCCATATCTTTTAGTGGAAAACTACATCTTCAGATCAATCTTATAAAAATCACAATTAGTGCAATCTCTATACTGCATCAATAGTAATTTCTGTGTACAGGCAGACGGGCAGATACATCTTAAAGGTGGATTTTAGGATACAAAATAGGTGGTATTAATATCACTCATAGATTTAACGAAAGTTAAGTTCAATTAACCAATTGGTAGTCTAATTTTACATGTTAAAAAAAATAAGTAGTTAAATCAATTGATAAATAAGTGGTTAATGAAAATAATTTCACAATAACTATATTTAAATTAATCATTTATTAATTGAGTTAACCACTTACATTAAGTGGTCAAAATGGATTCAAGTTTCATATTATACATAAATTTGGTTAAAAATGCGAGATGATGTGTATACCATCTAAAGTACAAATTGTATTTTAGACTCTATCCATCTTAAAAATAGAAATTATATAGGTTCCATGATGAATGTATTCGGTCAAGAGTTCACTAGAATCTTACTTGAAGGAAATGATATGTCTGCAGGTTTCGTTTGACACTACTATAGTAACATTCTTTTACCCTGATCATCCACTTGGTTGGATCATATTAGAATGAAAGTGACATATACTTTGGATAAAGTAGCATCATGTACATCTAAACTTGATGAGAGTATAGGGTAGACCCCACCAAAGATAGTATCATCGTTCCCCTTCCCCAAAAGAAGTGAGAATAATGTGAGCAATCCAAATTTGAGATGAGAAGTGAAGATTCCATGTTTTTCTTTTCTTTGGAGTTTGCTTAATGCAGGGTGCTTATCCTTTCTGTTGTATCTCGTCTCCTCCTTAACAAAAGCATTCTTTTGTTACAACATATGTATGTGTAGATGTATATATGTATAGACCAAGTAGTTCTAGATGGTCGACATCCTGAATCTCGTTTACTCTTATAACATTGAGAAATGTGCTTCAACTTTGTATATCTTCTTAGAAAGGATTAGAGCAGCTTTCACTTGCAGACTAATGTTAATTTCTCTCCTGCAGGCAGCAATTCGGGAAACTTTAGTGCTCCCAAATTGTGAAAGCATATGCATTCCATGGATGCTAGCAGAAAAGGATGATTGGGTTCCTTGGAATGTTGCTCCTTTCATATGGATTAACCAAGAATCGGGGAACGAGACTTCCACTTCAATTGATACCAATAATCAACCTTCTGGTGGAGTGAAAACTAGGTTGGAAGCTAGTGCAAGGGCCTCAAGTGATGGTCCAGAGCACAAACAACAAAATCCAAAGGGTGCCGAATCTAGTCAAGAAGCAGCTAGGAAATCATCAGATTCTGCAGCACTTCCATTAAATTCCTCTAGTTCACTAACATTAAGGAGCAGCAAAAGTTTGGAAGAACTGACAACACCTTTGTTAGAGAATGACAAACCACAAGAAACTAAGAAAGAACTTAGAACACCTTCATTACAGAATGACAAAACACATGAAATAAGTGAAGAGAAGATGGAGGACGTTTCTGAGTGCCAATCACCACCAAGAAGTATGGTGATGGATAAACAAAATAGTTCTATTGAACAGGATGACTCGAGGCCAAAGAAAATGGGGAGAAGGGAAAGGATGCTGGATTTGCGGAAGAAGATGGGCGAGAAATTTGAAGAAAAGAGGCGTCACATTGAGGAAAAGGGTAGGCACATTGTCGAGAAGATGCGAGCACCATGAGAGATATATACAAAGTAAATGGCAGAATGCGTATATGTTGTTACGTTGATCATGTCAGAGATATGTACCATTCTTACAACAGAAGAATGTGGGGTATCAGATATTGTTTCATTGATGAGTTGTACATTTTCTAGGGGGCTTAGAAGATCTATGGAACTATATATACGTTCATGATCCTCTCACAGAGAAGATTGGTATTGCATGCCACAGGACTTCCAAAATACATTGACTGGGGTCCGGTTGTAAAATTGCCATAGCCGCAGGGTATCATAGAAAATTCATTTAATTGTTGAGTACCAAATAATCTTGTGATAGAGAAATGCTATATAGTCTCATATTCACTCTCATATCATATCATGTTTGAGGAATATCTCATTTAGTAATTTGTATACTAGAGTTTCTATTAATGCATTTGTTAACTGGCCAACTGCGTCTAATTGGAAGTGTGAATTGGATTGTAGAAATAGTCTGAACTATAAAGTGAGTATTCCACTTCTACTTTGTCTTAATTGTGATTGCTTTTTTTTTATATATATTAATAAAAGTTTAGGAGGAGGGGAAGTTTTCATTTCTAGGTTAGGTTTGGGTTGACTATACCAGACCATGTCATAATATGCCATGCCATGCCATACCATTTCATGCAATACCATACAATTTCATGTTATACCGTTTCATGCCATCCCATCTCATGCCATGTCATATAAGACCATTTTATATCATACTGTACCATCTCATGCCATACTATACTATAAGAATATTGAGCAAGACAATAAGAGAAGGTGCCTTTTAGAAGAAAGAGAAAGAAAAATAGTGTATATCATTGAATTAATTTTTACATTAATCGAAACTAAGTTTTTTCATCATCCACTTTAGGGATGCACCTCCCATATCAATTTGATGTGTTTAAGGGAATTAACTCCCTTACAAGCTAACTCAAAATTGGAATTTATGTAATCAAGACATGAAACACATCTCGTTAACCATTAGATCAATTCTTTTAAATAACAAGTGATCATATTTTGAGTTTGATTGGGGAAAAAAAAAACTAAGTGGATAGCAGTAGAGAAAGCTATCTAAACAATTGTAAGTAACAGTGAAAGTTGTACAAGTTATTGAGAAATCACAAGGTGCCGTGGCTAGCAGCCTATCACCACACTTCATTTTGGAAAAGTGTCACCATTTCATGTAGCAAACAGCATTTAAAAATGGTTCATTTTCAGAGTTCCTAAGTTCAATGTTGTATACATAGGAAAAAATTTCAATGTTTTATAAAAGAGTTCAAAAATAGTTAAAACTTTTGACCAAAATTAAGAGTGATTATTAAATAAAATGAAGTGGTAGGGACCACTCACCTAAGTTAACAAGTATGCTAAATCACTTTGTCAAAAATTTTGATAAAAAATTTTTTGATTATATAATATTTTCCTATATAAAAGCATCAACAACCACTCATTATCTTGGCAAATAACATTTGTAGAGATTTATTTCACTGGAGAATGATAAATCAATAATTATAAAAAAAAAATTAGTATGTAAAATCATTGAATTATACGGAGAATTAGTATTAAAAAATTTGCTATGACCTAAATTTAATAAGAAAAAATCTAACAGTATAAAAGCGATGTATACTTTATTACTTTTGTATAAGTAACAATTCGTATTGCTTCAATCAAAGTTGTATCAAGAAATAAATCTATATTCCCTTCTTGGGGCATGACATCTAGAATTTCTTATGCGAATTCGGGATTTATCGTTTTCAAGTTGTTGCTTGGAAACATTTTTCAAGGAAAAAAAAATTCGCTAACAAAAATATAAACATGTAGTTTCATACACACTATTTTAGAAGGAAAAAAAAATAAAGAACTTGGCTTAGTGATATTTATTAAACGATGAATACTGTTCTATGAATAATTTTAAAAAAAGAAGTAATAAATGTGTAGTTATTGGATTATACGTGGACTTGTGAAAAAAATAATTGACGTGATATTATAAAAATCTAAAAGTAAATCTGGCGATACAGAAATTGAGTTTTTGTATGTATAAATATTATTTAGATATCATTATTCTTAAAAGAAAATACCAATAAATTTACAAACTTTTTTTAAACGAACTAAAAATCACATATCTTAATTTAGGTGGTGTCAAGCAACTTTCAAAAATCAGATAATAGGTACAGGTCATTATGTATTGATACTGCTTCTGCTGTATAGGCTACCTTCTAAAAGAGTAAAATTTAGATCTTGTAGTGTTTTATAGATGTTGACTAATTGAACTTTTGACTGTTTTCCTGCAGTGAACATATGAAATCTACCACTGATCTCAACCTGGCTCCAGCCACATTCTTTAACTAGTCCTTTATCATCTATCAACTTTCTCATCATATGTGCCTCCTTCCACTTGCCCAAAGACGTATACAAATTAGCCATTAGTACATAGTTTCCAGAGCTTCCTCGACCCAGTTCTAATAACTTAGCAGCTGCAAGCTCTCCCAGCTCAACATTGCCATGAATCCTACAAGCACTAAGCAATGGAGCCCAAGCTTGAGCTTGGGCTTCCAGTGGCATCCCTTGAATGGTATCTACAGCTAAGTCAAGCTGGCCTACTCGACCAAGAAGATCTACCAAGCAAGTATAATGTTCTACAGTAGGAGCTATTCCAAAATCCTTCTGCATACTTTTGAAGTACTTCAGTCCATCTTCTACTAATCCTGAATGGCTACAGGCCAGCAAAATACTAGTGTAAACAACGGCATCTGGCATTCTCCCTTCTGCAATAGTCATTCTGCGAAAGAGGCTGATAGCCTCTTTCCCCATCCCATGGATGCCATAACTGTTTATCATAGAAGTCCAAACAGTTAGATCTTTATCTATCATCCTTTCAAATACTTCTCTTGCTTTCTTGATGCTTCCACATTTGGAGTACATGTGTATGAGAGATGTTTGGACTTGTTGATCCAATTCCAATCCATTCAGCAAAATGTATTCGTCAATCTCTTGTCCCATGCTGAGTGATCCCAAATCAGCACAAGCTGATAGAACAGTTGCAAGGGTTGCTCTATTTGGTCTAATATCTGTCCTTACCAGCCTTCTAAACAGATCCAATGCTTCCACAGGATGACCTGAATGGGCATATCCTCCAATCATTGATGTCCATGATAAAATGCTCTTTTCAATGATCAGATCAAATATCCTTCTAGCAGACGTAAGGTTACCACATTTTGCGTACATAGTTATAAGCAAGTTTTCAATGGAATCCTCTTCATCGCAACCGCATTTGAGTACAAGAGAGTGAACGGATGAAGCTAACAAAAGATCTCCTACTTGTATGCAACCAGAAATAAGATTTAGAAACACAACAAAGTCTATTCCAATACTTTGATGTTGCATTTGATTAAATATATCAAATGCTTTCACAGCATGCCCAACTTTCACATAGCCCCCCATAATAGTTGTCCAAGAAATTATCGACTTTTCATCCATCAAGTCAAAAACTTTCCGTGCTTCGTCCATCTGGCTAAACTGGATATACATACCCATCAGTGAGTTGGCCAAAGAAATCTCAAAATACACGAGTCCAAGTTTGATCAAGCAACAGTGAATGGACAGCCCCTGACAAAGAAAGTGGAAAAAAGCCAAGTTGGAATAACCCGACAAAATCGAAACGAATGTGGACGAACTTGGTTCAAAACCAAGAACCCACATCTCTTTCAAGAGGCTCAATGCTTGGTCCATCCAAGAACCACGAGAGTAAGCCGAAAATCATGGCGTTCCAAGAGACAACGCTTTCTCTCCAACATTTCATCAAACACGCGGCGTGCAGATGCGACATGGGAGCACTTGGAGTACATGTCAACAAGAGCAGTTTGAACAAAGACGTCGCCTTGGAACCCAATTCTCAGCACATGCCCATGAAGCATTGTTCCATGTGGAACGGAAGCGAGGTTGGCGCAGGCCTTGAGGAGCAGAGGATAGGTGAAGCTATTGCCACGAACACCGGAGCGTGCCATGGAAGAGTAAATCTTTAACGTTTCAGCGAAGAGCCCATCGTTGGTAGAGCGTCGAATGATCAAGTTCCATAGGTAGAGGGGCCTTTGGAAGTTGGGAAGCGGTGAAGGACGCAGTGGCATTCACTTGTCAGTTTCTCGGCATCTTTTTCCCATTTGTACCTTTTGGGAGCTGTAATGGTTTTAGCTGGTGGCAGTGGTCGGGGAAGAAGGAACCAACCCACTACCAACGCTCCAACTCTCCTGTTCACTCTGTAGTAAAAAACTCAACTTTCTGGACTCCTGGGGGAAGGGTCTACACAAATTTTAAGGATGTTTTTACACAACCCATTTTTTTTATATAAAAATTTATTTCGAGGTAAGGCTCGTTCAATTGAGGGTTAACGGTATGCTTTTTGGGTTTATTGAGATACTTATAAAAGATATTAACTGAAAAAATTTAAAAATTAAACTTAAGTCATGACAAATTATAAATAGAAGACTGATTAGGTGAGATCTAATAGTTTTTCACAAAAATAATTTGTATATTTCTGTCTAGTAACATTATTTTTAAGAAAAAAAAAAAAGAAAGAATCTAAAGCCTATATTTTTGTTTGAGATAGTTCTCTTTCAGCACCAATAATATGTTTTGAAAGTCACGCAACGTTAGTTGGAGTTATCACTTGAAGTAGGCTAGCAAAAGTTATTGAAAATTTCGAAGTACTGGTGAACCCCTGGCCACATCCATAGTTTGCAAGATCTTGAGAAATTTGTCAATAAGATGAATGATTTTGTAAGTTTGAATCCTTGAAAACAGAATGGAAAAATATGCAAAGTTGTGGATCCATGACTTCTAATATTTCTTGGGTCTCTTGCAGTTTCTCAGTCTCATGATATGGAGACCGCACAAAGCAGAGATAAGGCTAAAATTTTCAAACAATCATCCTCCATCAAACTGAATCTAATAAAAAAACTAAAAAACAGTAACCAAATGGAAATCATTTGAATAGTTCATCACAAGTACAAAACGTACCTTGTTATTGATAGTAGTTACTAGAGAAGCTTTTGAATCTCAATTATTGGAGATGTTTAAAAGAAAGTTGATTCATATGTTTTTAATGTAACTTAAGTTGCTTCATTACAATTGATGATCTAGTTAAATTTGATTTGTGCATATTGCTGAACCATAAGGATGTACAAGACGGTATCCTTATTTTCTTCTCGCAAAAAGCACATTATGGAATTGCATTAGAATCACAAACTTTTAAGAGATAAAAACTTCAACTACATATCTCTAGAGAATATTGCATGTGCTTAATTCATGTTTGTTTAAAGATTAAGAGGCAATAGAGATTTGAAGGGCATTATTGTATTGAAATCAAGTGGCAATCTAACTTATACGTTTGTTCCTAGTCTTCCTATATATATTCCAATGCCAACCGAAACATCAATGGCAATCTAACTTATACATTTATTCCTCTATATATATTTCCTACTGAAAACTACTTATCCTGTTTATTTCCCATTCCTTCTTTGGAACAGTTAATGGTTGCTAATACATTACTCATACGTGGAACCATGGCTTCTCTTGTTTACCTCCTTCTCTGCCTCAAGAAATTGAGAACTTATTTGGGAGTCAGGACATACATCTTACAAGCATGTGAATATAATTCAGCAGAGATTTCTCCCGAAACCGATGATTGTGTTGAATGCTGCAAAGTTCATTGCAAAGAATCAAAACCATAGGTATCATAAATCCTCTGCATTGTAAGGAACAAAATAAATCTTAACTATGTATCTCACCGCCCATAAATCTCTTGCATCAACTGTAGTTTCCTGCTTCCAGGCCTATGTCAGACCAGGATGCAGTCACTGTTGCACTGGATGAACTTCTATTCCATAAGATCACTGCCATCTTGTCATCACTTAGAGGACCAGCCCAAACCTGCTCAATTTACTTTCTATTAAGAAGCTGTATTGAGAAATTTGGCATACAAACACGGGGTTTTAACTTCAAGGGTACATTTGGTAGTATCCATTTTATTTGTATGTGGCAAGACAAATTCACTTGAAAACTAGGTTGGTGGCAGTATCAGTTTTGCAGTGAAATATGAAAGCATGGAGTAGCATTATAAGAGAAGATGGTGAGAACCTTACCCTTAGTTTTACTGAGAAACACACAAAACTGAAAAAAAAAGAAACAGGAAAGAAGGTAAAGGAATTTACCTCCAAACCATTATTATTTTTCACCTTCTTTCCTTGAACTCCTAGTTTGTCTGCAATACCACAAGGTTATAAGTTTTAAAAGCATTCACTGTTAAAGAAATCAATGCTTTTGGTCTTTCAAGAAAACTAAGATGGTTTTTGTTCTGTTCTTGCCTTGGTTTACTGCAATAACTTCCGTGTTGCTTAGCAGTTCATGTGTGGTGTCATCCATTGCTCGAATATCACAACCAATCAATAAAGGAGCCTATATATACAAAAGAAAATAGTTAATCTGCAAAATACATTTTCCCTCAAAGACACTGATATATGGCACCGTCTCAACAGCAAGTATTTAAAATTTTGTTTCATGTTACCTTAGCTAATGCCCATATGCTGAAATGGGCCCGATATTCTTCTGTTGTCATGCCTCCGTTTCCAACTTCAAGCATGTCAGGATCTGTACACCAAAAACTGAGAATGTGAACTTTAATTTCTTCAATTTTATGTAGTAAACAGAAACTGTAAATGGACATAATTAGTTACTTTTTTCTAGTATTGAGTCATCTGAGAATGATATCATGATAACTATGTTGCTGTAGTTGCAATCTTCTGAAGTTCAATGGCATACATAACAATGAACTTAGTAACTAGTGAGGCTAATTACCATTCCATCCTCCAGGTCCAGCATAAGATGCCCATTTGTCATTTTGATCTGCTCGAGATGCCATGCTGTGGAGGAAGTAGCATTAGTTTCCCATAAGGAAAATGAAGAAAAGAAACTGAATAGTGCAAAAAATATGAAAATGAATTCGTTAAAGTTACTACTTTCTTTAACTCAATTAACATGTTGATCCAAAACAAGCCACTCTGCAACAAATGTCTCTGTCAAGTCTTCAATAAAGCATGAATGTGGTTCAAAGAACATCGGCAAGGTTCTAAATTGAGTACAAGAGGATGCAATTGCTCAACTTAGATTAATTTTATATATGGTGGGTATCATTCATGCTCACCTATTCCAGTTATCTTTAATATCTCCTGTTGTTCTCCAACTATTTCCCACTTTGTTGGCCCAAGTTGCTGGGTCTTCTGATCCCCTGTGTTTGAGAAAGCAATTAATCATAAGAAATGCAGTTTCTGGCATCATAGAGGGGAGAGTAAATGAAATACTAGTTATACTTCCTTCTAGCAATATAAAAGTTTCCAAAAGAACTACTGAAGTTTATCAGCATATGTAGACAAACTCCATGCATGAGAAACATCATCACCAATTTGACTCACCATTCACAGAGAGAGAAGAAGATTGGCCTTCCAGAGTTTACTAAAGCTTCACTCATTGTGGGGTACCTGTTTTACAAAATGTATGAATTCCTGAATGTTAGAAGCATGTAGTATACTTAATATGCATTGGAAGGACACAAATACCTTTCTTTGGGGCTTATATTATTATTCTCACAATTATCATACTTCAAGTAGTCAACTCCCTAAAGTAACATTTAATACAGAAGCTAGTTAAAATGATATAGGATATAAGTTGACGTAAATGCAAAATGATTTTCAAATGATCAATGCATATTACCCAGGAAGCAAATGTTTTTGCATCTTGTTCTTCATGTCCTAGTGATCCAGGCATTGACTTACTGCATGTTTGATTTCTGCAGAGAGATTGTAAGAGATCAGAAATGGTTGAATAATCACGGACATGCTAAAGATCAAAGTGTAAGTTTAATGTGTGATGATACCCAGCATCAGAATAGATCCCCAACTTTAAGCCTTTGCCATGAACATAATCAGCGAGAGCCTTAATTCCTGAAGGAAATTTTGAAGCTTTGGGAACCAAATTTCCCTGCCACCATTTTCATTTGTCAGGGGTAATTATCATGGAAATTGGATATTATAATCTATGAACTTTAAACTTGCACTTTAAATTTTAAACACACACAGAAGCAAATATACATAAAAACAATCTAAGATAGCTTGAATCTGCATTTGAAGGTGTGCGGAATCATAAGGAAGCACATTAATGTTTTCAATTTTAATTTTTTTCATTTAATTGGGATTTTGTCAAACCATTATATTATGTACAATTATTTTTGCAACAACTTTTGGACTCTTAATTGGCATCAATTTTGGTTAATGCTAAATCCCCCTCTTGTAGTGGTACAAGTGTATAACTATTATCTATTTTTTCCCTAATATTTTGGTTAATAAATTTCATTCTCTATTAATTAAAGAACAAAGTAGTTCTTGTTCCTGTAACCTATTGGCGTCCATATTTATTTAAGAAGTATTTTAATGCTAAATTTAATATCATAGTGAGTCTTAATTTTCAGAATTAATCAATTTCACTCATTCTTCACCAAGTCTTAAGACTTCCATTATAACTTAAAAAATAAAGCATGTACTATAATAAAAAAAGTACACTCCCAACTGCTTGACGAGAAAAAAAAAAGAGGAAAAAATAGAAAAAAAAAGAGTAATAGGTTAGAAACAACAAAAAACAAAGAATTCATAAAATTTTTATTGAATTTAATAATATTATATATTAAATACCTGAGAGTCTCGATTAAGTTCACCCCAACAATCATCTGAAAATGATGAAAACTAATATATAAAAATAATTTCTTGATAAATAAAACAAACTTGTTATTTACAAAGAATTTGTATATTTATAATAATGATAATAATAAGAGTAAATTACATTTACCTCCCTAAAATTTTTTTCTAAATTAATTTCACGACACCAATTTAAAATCTTACATTTTAACTCTCATATTTCAAAAACATACAATTTTTTTTTTATAAACTCAAAAACATACACTTAAACCCTTAATTTTTTTTTGGTCAACACTTAACCTCTTAATTTGAACCCCTTAAAGATTGAGAAACAATTAGAACTGTTAATGATAAAAGCCTACCTATATTAATATATTGGTAGCCCAAAGCAGCAAGGCCCGTTGACACCATTGCATCAGCTGTAATAATGAAGAGATATAACATAAATTTTGTCCAAAAAAGAAAAACAGAAATTCATATATTAACTAAAATATTTTTGAAATTCTAAATATAATTTCAGTGAATTGCGAATTCAAGTAATGACAATGAAGTTACCTGTTTCTCGAATTAGCTCTTCGTTAATATTACAGCGAAAGTGGTTCCAGCTATTCCATCTGATTACCATTAATAATTGGTTACCAAATATATATACTTGCATGATTTGCAAGAAATTCATAATTAAATAAAAATTAGAAAAATTTTATAAAGAATTGGCAATACTTTAAAAACTTATTTTAACGCTAAAAAGAAACAAAATATAGATAAAAAAAATATTTTAGTGGTTTTAGTAATACTTGACTAAAGAAAGAATTTAAGTAAAAAAAAAATGTTGACAATATTCATAAGATGTGAAGCCAATTAACACACTTTCAACAAAGACCCTTTTTTCAAATGTGCGACTTCAACAGTCAAATTTATAAGAGATTAAAGCTTGAGCTTCAATAATCAGCTAGATTCACGAAGCCCAAACATATATTTCTTTGTTAATTTTTGAAAGTTTTTAATCTTGTTTAGAATATTGAATTTGTTCTTTTCAATAGTGCATTTTTATGAGAGATTTGAATCCAACATTACAGATGCCCCCTATTATCATTTAAGTCGCAACCTATTAATTTAATTACGTATATTTGTTGACTTCTAATAACAAATCAAATGCTAGCTGTCTTTTAAATATTTTTTTAATACGGATAAGATAGCCATTATTTTCTTCTTTTGACTTATTATAAGAAGCAGTCTCTGTACAATATGACTATAAATTTTTCTTCAGAAGAAAACAAAAAAATCACATAATATATGTTGAGAAAAATTCAAACATGATAATCTAGAAAACGCCAAACCTAAAAATATGCTTAATAATCATTATGCCTAAGACACTTGTTTTTTAATATATTAGAAGAAAATACACACTAAATTAATATATGTATAAATTGATAAAAAAAATTATGAAAATTGGAAAGAAAGAACATAACTATTTAAAATAAATTTTTGTATTATTTAATCATTTAATCGTACCTATAATCTTATATATTTTATTAATTCATCAATAAAAATAAAAAATCCAAAATTTTGACCCAAAAAAAAGTAAAGATAAGACTCTATTCAAAAAATTATTTATTATTAATAATAAATTATTTTTATTATCAATGTTCGTGACTCACCCCAATCATATGAGAAATAGTTGAAAGGTGGGTCGAAAATCTCGAATATGAGCCATTGATAATGTTAATTATTGCCATATAGATTCCCGGTTGGTGAGCACACAATAAATAATGATGGAAAAGGAGAACCAACTAAGGGTTATATTAATTCCCTATAAATCTTCAAAAAAAAAAATTAATTCCCTATAAGTGGCTTAGGGTGAACAATGAACTATGGGGTATCAAATAATGGATCCTAGCACCTAATATTTAGTTGAATGCTGTGGATCATAAACACCGCAAGTGTCCTTTTCATCCGGCCAGAAAGTCGGTGATGCCCAACAAGTAACGAAAAATTTAAATTAAACCCACAAAATCATAAAACAAGATCACAATCATTGTAGCTTAAATTTCAAGACAAATGCATGCAACCACCCTGAACCTAACCTGCCATGGGATTTAATGCCAAGATCTTAGATTGTGGATTGCATCGTTTGATGTCACTGTAATATTTCAATCGCAACGACCACACATTATAATTGCATCTCCTATTAGCCCATATCAATTAATTTGCGTTGATTATAACACAACTTTGACCATAACGTAATCTCAGTAACTACAATTTAAAATATTATTTAAAACACATCATGTTATTTTGTGTCACTCATACATAATCATGTTGGAATCAGTGGGATGAGGTGCCACCAATAATTCAGACCCTTTTAATTCCACTAGCTAGGTATAGCTCCCCTTCTCAATGGCTTCCCAATAATTCCCATCATCCCCAAAGTTTTCTTTCAAGCAATAATTGCATAGTATAGATCGATTTAATCAATGATCATTTACAATTGCAATTGCAATTATATGCTGTATATCAGATACAAAACATCTCAATCAAGTTAGCGTTTAAACTATGACAGTATATGATTTAATGCCAGCACAAAGATGTATTGAGTGACAAATACTTCAGGAAAACTAATGAAGAGAGAAGAAAATAGAAAGTTTGATCTGATCAGAGAAATCAGGGAAAAGAAAAGAAATAGAGAGGCTAGCTTACCCCATGGGGGGTGTCTGGCCGAGACCATTGTCAAGGAGGTATCTCCCAGCCTGCTGCTCTGTGGACACGAAGGCTGTTCTGGTTGATCTGTTCAGCAGTGAGCGAGCAGATGAAGCACTTGCACTGTTCAAGAGCACAAGGAGGCACAGGGCAAGCCCCGTCGCCATGGCTAACCTCAAGCTCCAACCTGAGGATGAATATTGTATTGCCAGTGCCATATATAACTATATATAATAGTATAGTTATATGCAAGTGTTAGTTTATATGGGTGGGAATCGAAGCTTCTATATATAGTTAGTTAACGAGCTTTTGTGCAGGCCAGCGCGCCAAGCTGAAGTAGAATCGATCGACACAGTTACTGTTAGAGAAAGATGAAGAAGAAGGCGAAGAAAATAAAGCTTGGCGGTGGCTTATACTGTTTTTCAAACAGTGAGTACAAAAAGCAGCTGGCAGCTATGGGAACAACGATGAGTTTACTGGCAAATTATAGAGGAACGAGCGGGACTCTAGAAGTGGGGCTTGGTTTGTCCCAATGGACCAGCTTGAACACACAACACCATTTTTTTAAAATTTTATATTATTTTTTTTTTGAAAGAGAAAGATAGAGACTCTTTCTTCTTTTTTGTTTGCCCAATGGACCGGCTTGTACACATTATACCATATTTTTAAAAGAAATTTTTTTTGAAAGAGAAAGATGCAGACTCTTTCTTCTTCTTTCTAAAAAAGAGTATGAAAATATAATGTCTATCCTAATACCGATGCATCACCGTCTCTCGCTCTGTGATATCTTATCTCTCTCTGACTCAACGAGATCTTTAAAATTGGATGCCAATTTGGTTTGCTATACAAATTTATTATGCATCGTCATGTGTGTCTCTCACGTGCATGTACAATAAAACTTGTTCTATAGTAGTATATATGCAAGGGCATGAGTTGATTAATTCTCTTATGCACTGTATCAATTATCAAATAAGACAGTATCACACTATTTTTTTTTTGGTAGAAAGTATTTCACTATTTTTTAATATTACTTGGTTAGAGTGAGAATAAGTCAGGTCATTTATAGGAGTTTACGTCTTAATTATTTTTGACTTACAATTACACTTGACCTATTTATTACATAAAATAGACTTAGGCTTTTATAAAAATTTATTTAGTTAAATAGGTTAAGTCTAAATTTTTAAAAATATCTATTTGATATAATAAATTAGTCTATTTATTTATTATATATATACTTAAAAATTATAATATTTATATAATTTATTATTATATATTTATGTAATTTATTAATTTTATATATAGGCCTTTAAATATACTTGTAGATCAGACCAGAATTTTAAATTTTCATAAAAAAGTTAAGTCAAGTTAAAAAAAAATCTATATTAAGTAATAAACTAAGTTCAGGCTCAATATTTTACAAAATAAACTTAAATCTATTTAAAGAAAACCTTATCTAACCTATTTACATCCCTACTACTTAGAGACTATTTTGTATCTATTATTACACATATGTATAACTTCTCGTAATTCTCTTTTTAAACATTAATAATTTTTTAAGCAATTTAACTTTTAAGTGATAAAATAAAAAACTGAATTAATGTAGAAATATCAATATACAGTAATAAATCATGCATAAACTATTGATTAACTATCAGAAGAAATTAAAAAAAATACAAATAATATCACTATTTTTTTTCACCATAATTACATCTCTCTTTTATACTTTTAGTAGTATTTTTATTTACCACTAAAAAATTGGCACCATTAGTATGTATTCTTTTTTTTTTTTGGGTTAAAATTTAGGAAGTGGATAAGTGACTCCACAACAACCGCACCACAATTAAAGTAGATGCCTACCATTACCAATTAATGAAGGATTATAAAAATTAAACTTAAAACTTTTAAGTCAATACAGGCAATTAAATCCTCTCATTGGAATTTGGAAGTGTGTATTACATATTGTTATATATCCTAACATACACGCTTTACTTACCAACTAATGTATGTGTAATATGCATGCATGATATAGAAGTTTTAAGTTCATCAAATAGTTATGATAATAAAACTCAAATTAATGTATTGAAAAATTGATATTAGCGTTATTAACTTGTTAACTTTTGGATATGACCGAATATGTTCTAAAGGGTAGATATTGAATAAATAAAAGTTGTAAAGATAAGTTCAAGAGCTGTAGCTTAGGTATAGTACCGAGTCTCTTTATAAATTCTTAATTCAAAGATCAAATCATACATTAGCCAACTCTTTCTCCACACACCAAAACAGACTTATTTATTAACAAAAAATTGTACATATAAAAAAAATATGATTATTGTATAAAAATTAGATTTTCATATAAATTTGTGCAAAAAAAATATATTGATGTGATTTTACATAATTTTAAAAAAAAGTAATAATGTAAAATATATTAATAACTTTTTGTCTATTATTTCTCTGATATCACTTTTTGTGCATCTCTATATGATATCACTTTTTTTATATCATTCTCTGGCATCCCTCTTAATTACAACTTATAAGAATGGATAACTTTCCCCTTGTAAGATATATAGTTTGCTATGCTGTTTCGTAGTTTATATCTAGCTATGGCTCTATCCTTTTGTACTATATATATTATGTATGTTTTTGGTAATTAGGCTTTTGTCTATGTATGAAATAAGAAAATGGATGAAATCATTAAACAACTTCTTAGCGCTATTTAAGAATTCAATACTCATCAAATCGTGTTGTCGTTGGATCATATCTTTTTCTACGCACTATAATGTACAAATTTAAATATGTAATTTGTTGGTATCTTATGACGTTGGACTCCATCTTGTCGTTATATAAAACAAAAAAGAAATTCTTACAGCTTTGTTTTGCCTGGTTGTTTATATATAAATGTATTTTGCAATGTAACATATATATCCCATGATAGATATTAATTTCTAGAAGAAATTTAAAGGCTCAAATAAGAGAGCATATATAAGGTAAAATTTATAAAATAGATTATACGAGATTATGTCTAATTAAGCTATGAACGAAGGTTAATTCAATTGTTTGTAAGGATCAAAGCATTTTATTTTTTAAATTTAGATTTGATTCTTGCTACTAAGGCACTTTTATAAGTATTAATGAGGCTTGTGATATGTCTTAATATTTGTGGTAGCCTTCGACCTTCCCATTAACTTTAAAGTCACCACAAAATATGTATATATATAGTGCAAGCTCCTTTTCTTCCTTTTGTTTTAGTATAGATAGGTTATATTATATTCATTACATTTACTAGGAAGATAAAATTAATACACAATTAGTGTTTACCAAAAATTTTTTATATTTAAGATAGTAGGAGAACTATCACTAAAATTTTTTATTTTTTCTCTAAAAAATTAATACACAATTAGGTGACTATACGTTTGTTAGTTTTCTTGGTGAGTTGGGAATGGGATACTAATGGAAGCTAATATTCGGTGCATATTCTGGTGAAAGTTGCATGTTTTTAGAATATTATTAAGATTATATTTTATTTAATTATATATTGATATTTTAATATTAAATAATTAAACAATATATTTATTAAAAAAATATATATTTTAAGATAAAATAATTAATGTTATATTAATAATTATTTTTTTAATTATTTAATATTAAAATATTAAAAATATAATTAAATGAAAACATAATTTTAATGGCCGTCCTTGTACACGCAATAATTTGTCGTAAGTGGGGCATCATTTGACATTTGGGTACGTACGCATTAAATTGAGTTGCTTGTCGTTTGGCATGTGGCAGCAGCGTGCAGTAGTAGTAAACTGGATGTCCTAGTGTCTGTATGTATTAGTGTGTGTTTTAATTAAAATTTATAAATTTAATTTTGAATAAATTTAATTTTATAAATTTAATTTTAATTAAAAATAATTTTGAGTAAAGTGATTTATGTTTAAAATTTTTTTTTAAAATTAATTTTGACAAGATAAATATTATTTGGATAATATTGATTAAAAATTATTTTTGAATGTATAATTACTAAAAAAGATATAAGTTTAGGTGTAGTGAAAAAAGATAAAATTAGTTATAAGGAAGAAATATCAAAATTAAAAATGTCAAAATTTCTCTAACTGACTTTTGCTCTAATATAAAAATAATAAAATATTCCTTCTAACAAAATTTTAATTTTAAATAAGAAGTAATTCTGTCTTATAATTATAAAAAATGATGACATAATTTTCAAGGAAGAAAATTTGCCCTCAAACGGGCTTTTGGAGTAGACTAATTTTGTGTTGTAATGTGTTTGTGGCAGTGTTTGCTATCCCAAAAGCATGTTTAAAGGTAAATTTTTCTTCTTAAAAGCTATGCCATCATGTTTGGTAATTACAAAGGTATAATTGTTTTATACTTGAAATAAATGTTTTGGTATAAAGAAGATTTTATTGCTTCTACATTGAAATAAAAGCCAGTTAAATTTTTTTTAACATTTTTAACTATGATATTTTTTCTTTATAATTTATTTTATTTTTTTTACTACACCTAAACTCATATCATTTTTAATAATTATATATTCAAAAGTAATTTTGATCAATATTATCTAAACAATATTTATCTTGTCAAAATTAATTTTTATTAAAAAATTTTTAAATATAAATCACTTCACTCAAACTCACTTCTAATCAACATCAAATTTATAAAATTAAATTCATCTAAAATTAAATTTATAAATTCTAATCTAATCAAGCACATAGTTGTTACTCTTTTTGGTGTCTCTATTAGTTGTCACTCATTTTCTGCTGGAAAGGTGCGTGACTTTGAGCCTTTATTATTATTGATGGGCTTCTCATTTTTCACCAAGCTGAAGTCATGGCTGCGTCAACGTTAATGTGCTCTGCCTATCAGACTTGGTGGGCGATTCCTATTCAAAGTTGAGAGTTACATATGACGTTTATGGTTCCCTCTAAGAGAACTGCATGCGCCCATTTGGCCATGACCTGCGAATTTTCCTTCCGATGATGTTAACTTTTTGCAATAAATCAACTCGACCTTTTTTTGTGTGATGAGATAAGAACAGGGCCTCGGTCTCGTTCTCAAATTCTGAGGGATGGACCAAATGCACATATAGGCGTTTTAAGAATGACTGCAGAACGATGTTGACCAGTTCAATACTGCTACGTGATAGGCTCAGGACCAGGACCTGCTTGCTTCGTGGTTTCAAAACTGAGGCATGGACCAAAAGCTATGTTCTGAAAATCAATTTTATTCATCCAAGAAACAAAAAAGATTCTACTTCTTCCAAAATCAACTCTACAACCCAAGATTTCATGAAAATTGATTTTCTAAAACTAGACAAACACATCAACTATTCTTGGAATTAATTATTTTCATCACCACCGTAAATTTGATCGCAAACCAAACAGGCACTAACATAGGTTGTATGGGTCAATTTAGACCTTCACCTATGGTTCGGCAACTTCAATTTTTTTAACAAACAGTCCAATTTTCAACTAAATTCATCCCCACGTCCATAATGTAATGCATTGCTCTCTATGTCTAATTCTGTTGGGTTAGAAACGGGTAACACATAGTAATCTAATTATACGACGAATCAAAGTATTAGTTTATTTTTGTTAAAAGGAAAACTATTTTAATTTGACACAAGTAGTAAGGGTAAGCGTTACCACCTTACAAAGACAATTATTCTATTAAACAAAAACAAATTAAATAAAGATTTAATTTTAATCTATTATAAATATAAATTTGTTATACTATTATCTAATTATATATTTTTATATTATTAAAAGGATTTAATTTTTAAAATAATTTTTATTACAATAAATTATTTTAATAATTTATTAATATATAATTAAATAATAATATAAAATTTAACAGTCTAATAATAAATTAAAATTAAACTCATTAAATAATTTATACAAAATTATAATTTTGATCTTATATTATAGTATTCCTCTCTTTCTACATAAAGGTGAATTACTACATAATATACGAAAATGATCTTTCAGAATTTTTGAAAGAAATATAATGTGTAAATAATAAAGAGGAAGGAAAAGTTGATTTTTGCAAATTTTCAAGTTAATTCTTGCAGTATGCTAACGGATAACCAGTTAAAAAAAAAAAAGAAAAAAAGAAAAAAATAGTACAACGTTTTTTGTGCCGTAACCTCCAAAGATCCAATCCGCACTAGATTAGATTTCTCTGGTTGTGGATTCAGAGCCTGTTGAAATCCTGAATCTGCTCGATTTCTTGAATACCCATTTTCAGGAACTTTTTTGTTGTTAGTTTTCTAATTGATATTCCCATCCATGCATAATTTGAGAAAGACATCATAAGTGAAAGAATACAAGGAAGAGGTGGTGGTGGCGGTGCTCGCTGTTCCAAGACGAGGTTGTTGTTGCTTGGATCGGGTTTGTCTGGTGGCAGAGGACGATCCAGACGGTGTTAGTCATCGATACTCATATGATAAATGTGTCAAAATCCATTCGGGTGCAGTGTAATTTTGAGGCAGTTTCTGGATCAAAGTGTCATTCAGATGAAGGTGGAGGATTGAGTTCTATTGATTACGCCGTTCAAGAACGCATTTTTGTGTGGCCCATCATCAAGTGGACGTTTTGGAGTTTTGAATTCGAAGAATCTGCAGAATTGTTTTCCAGTTCTGCGGCCAAAGAAAAAATCTGGGTCGGGTTTCGAGAAGGATTATAGAAGGTGCTTATTTTCGATATCTTGCTCTCTTTGTGACCCTGCCATGGGTCGTTTTGCTGCTTTTGTTCTGATTTTTGGTACTTTGTTCGATGATATATTCCCTAGGTTTCAAATTTGAACTCAGGACCCAAAATGAGTATGACAAATAAGCAACTTCAGAGGCAAGGGAATATATATTATATAATCTATCACATTGATTATTTCTTCTGACAAAGCAAATATTTTTCCGCGTAAAGGTTTTTACTTTTTACTACATTTCTTCCCACCAGACATGGAATCAGGCACTCATTTCAATGTTGGCTTTGCTGTTTAAAGCTAATTATCATGACCCGTTTGCCATTTGTTTAACTTGGTGGTATTTTATGGTGAATTTGGATAATTGTAGATCAAAGGTATTGGTCAGCATTGGTGCTCATGGTGGTGAGGTTTAACCCTTCTTGCCTCACCCTGTCTCAACGGCCTCACCACTCTACATATTTCTCTAAACAAGTAATAGTAAGCAATTATGGAAGACACATGAAAAAGTATAACCTTCGAAGGCCCCAGATATCACCTTCTGTTTTGGGGAATAATGATGGCTTACGCGTATTTGTGGTGTCTGACTTGCATACTGACTATGCCGAGAATTTGAAGTGGGTGAAGTGCTTGTCCACTGTCAAACACAAGAAAGATGTCCTTCTTGTTGCAGGTGATGTGGCAGAGGTATATGACAAGTTTGTTGCAACAATGTCTCTCTTGAAGGAAAGATTTGAGCATGTCTTCTATGTGCCTGGAAACCATGACCTTTGGTGCCGTCGTGAGGGACAAACTTATGTAAGGTCATTATACCCTGATCATGAATTTCAAAATCATGCATTATGTATAATATTTAACACAAATATATCTATTAGTAATAAACACTATTCTTGGGCCTCTACCAAACTGCTAAAGCTTTCAGGAGGATTGGTTCTTGACAATATCTATTACTTAGAGAATTTTGTGTTTGTAATCCTTTTCTCATGGTTTATATCTGTCTTTACAGTTTGAGACGCAATGGATGCATGTGACTCACATTAAGAAGGAATGCTGGTTTAGTTCTATTAAAACTTATCAGCCAACTTAATTAGCTTTGCAACCGTTGTTTGAAAATAGGTGCTTTTAATTTGGCATTGTCAAAGCTCAGAAATTCCAGCCTGTGTGTTAAATTTGGTCTTGGCCATGGTTTAACTTGAAAATTGAGCTTGTTATTCCCTTCTTGCTTGATTATTCAATAAACCGAAGCACCCCTAAAGTCTCAAGTCTATTTATTTATCTGATATTCTGATTGGTGTCAGTATATTATGGTTCCTAAACCCACCGCTCCCCACCAAAAAAATGGGAATGGTTTGTTTTGAGATGCTATTTTATTAATTCTATGAACCTTTCAGATGTACTTTCCACATATTTTACTGCTCCCTGATTTTCCATGGGGTTTATTTTGACTTGAAATTACAGATGATTTGATGCATATCTTTCTTTTTAAAATATGATATAGAAATCAGACTTACTGCTTTCCTATTTACATTAATTTGAAAGGCATGCTGTCGCCTAGAAGTTCTTGATGTTGATACTTGTTCTAGAATCCTTTTTGTCTTTATTGCAGTACTTTCATTCTGATAAAGCTTTGGCTGATTTTTCTCCAGGTTGATTCTCTTGAAAAACTGAATAAATTGCTTGATGCATGTAAGAGACTTGGAGTTGAGACTAATTCAATGGTTGTAGATGAATTAGGAATCATTCCTTTGTTCTCTTGGTACCATGAGGTGATTGCTTTGATAGTGTCAACTTCAGCTCCTCAATCTTTCATATGCTTAGAGGCAATTTGTTCAAATGCTCAACCTGCTTGTTTCACAGAGCTTTGACAAAGAGCAGGATATAACAGGCATTCGCATCCCGTCTTTGGAGATGGTGACTACTCTCTTAACTCCTAGTAAGCCATTTGAAAAGTTGATTGATGGTCTGATCATGCTCTTCATTTCTCACGGTGTTTGATTAAGGACTATATCTGCATAAGCACATAAACTAAGCAGCTAGACATTTTGAATATTGGTGTTCTTTCATTACAAGTAAGCAGAATTAATTGATTGTGGGGTATGGCATAATGGTATGCAATTGGTTCCAGTGATATCAAATTGTGCTATTATATGTGTTTGCAAGTGGGTAGTCAAGATTATTATAAGGGAGGCTCCCATAATTAGTGTGCATTGTCAAATCTCATACCCATCAATGTCTGTTCGAAGTTATCCTCCCATTTTTTGTGAACTTTTAAATTAAATGACATCCAAAAAATAGCAAAAAAGAAAGCAAGGGTGGAGAATGAGATAATGTGGTAAAATTTTAGAATTAGTATTTCGTAGCCTCCAAAATGGTGCTGCATATTGATGCTCATTCCAATACCTCATCTTTGGTTATTATGTGTGGACCAATCATGTGAGCTGTTTATACATGAAAATTTTGATTTTCAGGTAAAAAGCTTCAGCACACCTTCAACATTTTCTCATTTCTTTTCATTTTTGATTGAAAAAGAATTCATTATGAGAGAAGAGAAGTACAAAGTCTGATGATCAGCAATCCTCCTAAAGGAGAAAATAAAACATATTAAAGGAAGATCTGCTCAAAAGAGAAACCTAGTCCCATTGCATAACAGAGACAGGAATTCCCAGAAAAAAAATAAAAAATACAAAACCCACGTGCTGCAATCTACAAAGATTAAATAAAAAAGCGTGATGGTAATGGTAGAAAACATTGTGGAAATATTTTAGAATTTCACTATTTCCAAAACACCAAACCCCAGCCAAGATGGTACACTTCCAAACATTTTCTAATTTCTTGTAAGAGCTACTAGGTGTTCAGTCTTGTTAATCATACTACATCCGCCCTTTTTTATTTCATTAAATGAATTGATATAGTTGCATAGTGATGTTATCCACGTCTTCACTTATTTTATGACTTTCCAAGTCTAAATACTAATGAAAATTGGCTAGTAGTTATATCTGTATGTTGCTCTGGGTTTGTTCTAACTTCTATATACAGTTCTCACATACAGGGCTGAGTTTGCTTTCGGCTTCCATAAATAAAATGCTCTCATTTAGACTTATCTTGAAGTAAATCTGTACCTATTATGTTTCTTTCCTTCTTAGGCATGTAAGGACTTCTATGCATGCAAATGGCCCAAGGGACTTTCAAATGGAGATATCTCCCTCGCTTTATATTTTGACGCCATGAATGAAAAACAGATGAAAGTGATAAAGGATATTCAGAAAACATGTCATCACATCATTACCTTTTCTCACTTTGTTCCCAGGTGATTAATCTGTCATTTAAATTGTAGCTTTGTTTTACTGCTTAAATAATTTCCTATTATTGCTTCTATGCATGCGTGATGTGCTGTTTGAATTTGACGTAGATTGACAAGGTCAAACAATCTATCTAATCACTGAATTATGGGAAAGGATGCAATTGTCCTTTACTCATTTATTTTTCTTTACTAAACTTCTATAGGTATAAATTTATGGTAAAACTTGGTATATTAATCTGCATGTCTAATTAGATGATAGAAGAATGATTGTGGGTAGTTATTGATTCTTATGCAAGGCTACTATTACAAAAATATTGCATAACTATAAACTCTGGCTTTGTACCTCGAAGTTACAGATGGGTCGATGTATTATAGAAATTCAGGTTTAGTACTGTGGTTGGTTGGATACTTGAAAGTCTTCATCTAATTGATGGCCTTGTTATTTATTTATATATTCTTTATATTGAGTTCTTTCATTACATGACTTAGGTTTTCTGGAGAAACTGTGAAAGTATTTGATACACATGATTTGATTGCATGATAATGCTTGTTGTGGAGAATATTTTTTATATTTGACTTGAAATTTTTATAGCTGCTACGTATGCAGTCTGTGGTGGTATTTGAGCTTTGCTTGAGTATAGGCATTCGCTTCCTTAATTTTGAACCTGCATGATGTTGAGGAGAGCCTATTCCTAAAAGCCTAATCATGCTAATAGGGCTATGCTTGCATGGGGAAATGATGAAGCTATGCAATTTTGTGCGTAAGATATTTGGGTTGAAACCTTTTGCCCAGTTTTAGACTTGTAAAAGTTTAAAAAAAGTATAAAACAGAAAATAAAATGAAAAATGTAGACTTGTAAAAGATGTAGCTATTTTGTCAGTTCTAACTTCTAAGAAATAGCTGCATGCTAGCCAAAGCAACTTGCTCCGGTCGCATTGCAGATCTTATTGCAGAAAGCACAGTGCTAATTGCTTGGTAAATGTTGTCAGCAGTGCTATTGTTCTGGCATTTTTAATTTCTAAAATGAGGGAGGGTCATATCATGGGTCTTAAATTCACTGGGTGACATGTCTGATTTATGGACGCCAAAAATTAAAATAAGGAAATATGACCCATGATGCATTTTGAAAAGCTACTAAGTCCTTTAAAATTTGTAACATTGGTATACATAATTCTTCATAAACACCAAAATACACCATTATTTTGTGATCTCTCTCTTGTGGGTGGGGAGCAACGTAAACAGCAAACACTTACGTTTCTTCCGGAGATGAAGAATATGTTAATTTGTTTTGGTTATGGCTTATATTTGCTTACATGTTTCGTAGGCAGGAACTTTGTCCGGAGAAGAGGATGTTATTCTATCCCATGCTTCCAAAAATAATTGGTTCAGAATCTCTTGAAGATCGAATTAGGTCCATACATGGAGCTGAGGGAAGGAGGGATGCGTCTGCTTGTCATGTGTTTGGTCACACCCACTTCTGCTGGGATGCCGTTGTTGATGGTATCAGGTATTTTTTGTTTTTAGCTTACAGGTTAGATTAAAACTGTGGAATTTCATTAAATGTTATGCTGTATTACCATTAAAAGAAAAAGATTAGATGGGTGGAGTTTCTTTAGTATTTTGTCTTGGAATGGATTCTCTGGCAAGAGGCAACCAGCCATGGGCACTAGGTATTGACAGCATAACAATTTCCCCACTTCAGCTGCTGCATCCAACTGTTTACGTTGACATTATGTTGAGACTTCAGTTGTGAAAGTGTCTGTAAGTTAATAAACATTCGGTTTTTTGCATGGGAGTGTAGCAATAGGAAGAATAGCATAGTTCTGCTGAACGTGATGAGAAAAAATTGTCTAAAAATGATGGGAGTATGGGATACGTTTTAAGTAGAAATGGGAAAATATTAGAAGAAAACTAGATTTACATGCATTTAAGTGATCAAGAAAAGCCAGGAGGGATGGCGGAACCGTATTACTATTTATGCGGAGATTTCAAGTATCTGGAAGTCAAGTGGGGTTCCCAAAGGGATCAAAGCTAAATACCTATGTGTAGCTCAACTTTTTCACATGCCTCTTGGGGGAGTGCACAAAACTTGTTCCATACAGACTCTACATAGGCTCAAAACACAGAAAAGATAAAAGCAGAGGGCTTACTGAAAAGTGACAAGGAAAAAGGAGATGCTTTCTTTCTATTGCAGTTACTGTATTCTAGATCCTCATAGCGAATCACAGAAATCCTGTCATATGTACAAGTATAGAAGAGTTATGCATTTATGAATATGCAAATAGCATGATATTTCTCATGACTTTTAACAAAATCTTGATCGTGGGGATTTTGGGACCAACCAACTTAAGCATTTGAAAAGCCCTTACTATTAGACTAGACTAGACTAGACTAGACCAAACCACACCAGACCACTGAGCTGAGTCGAGCCTATAACCTGGTACCTGTTACCTTATCTCACTCACCACCTCACCTATAACCTGTAACCTGTTACCTTACCTCATCTCACTTGTTACTTATTACCTCACCTGTAACCTGTTACCTATTACATATAAACTCACCTCACCAGTTACATGTTACTTGTCATATGTCACCTGTTAGCTGTTACTTGTTTCCTTCCCTCACTTCACTTCACTTCACCTGTAACTTATTACTTATTACCTGTTACCTGTCACCTTACCTCACCTGTAACTTGTTACCTCACCTCACTTGTAACCTTTTACTTGTAATCTCACTTCACCTCACCTGTAACCTGTTACCTGTGAGTCTTTGACATGTCACTTATTACCTGTCACCTGTCACCTGTACGTTTAACCTGTCATTCATGATCTGTTACTTGTTACCTGTCTCCTGTAACCTGATACCTGTTACCTGTCACCTGTCACCAGTCACCTATTACCAATGACCTGTTATCTGTCACCAATAACCTGTGACCTGTAATTTGTTACCTGTTAGCTATCATTTGTTACCCGTCATCGGTCACCTATCACCCATGACCTGTTACCTATCACTTGTTACATGTTACATGTTACCTGTCACCTGTCACCGGTTACCTGTCACCTATCGCCTGTCACCTGTTGCTTGTCATTGGTCACTTGTTACCTATTAGCTGTTACCTGTTACTTGGTACCTGTGACCTATGACCTGTTACCTGTTACTTGTTACCTATGACCCGTTACCTGTTACTTGTGACCTATTATCTGTTACCTGTTACCTGTTAGTTGTCACCTGTTACCTGGTACTTGCGACCTATACTGTTACCTGTTATCTGTTATCTGTCACTTGTCACCTGTGACCTATGACCTGTCACTTGTCATTTGGTACCTGTAACCTGTTACTTGTTACTTGTGACCTGTTACTTGTTATCTATCACTGGTCACCTGTGACTTATGACCTGATACCTGTGACCTGTGATCTATCACCTGTGACCTATTACCTGTTACCTATCGCCTGTTACCTATTACCTATGACTTGTCACCTGTTACCTGTCACCTATAACCTATTAGCTATTACCCGTTACCTATCACCTGTTACCTGTTACCTGTCACATGTGACTTGTCACCTGTCACCTGTCACCTGTCACCTATGACTTATAACTCGTTACCTGTTAACTGTCACTTATTACCTGGTAGCTGTCACTTGTTACCTGTCACCTGTTACTTGTTACATGTCACCTATTACCTATTACTTGTGACCTGTCACCTGTTAGCTGTCACCTGTCACCTGTTACTTGTTACCTGTCACCTGTAACCTATTAGCTGTCACCTGTCACCTGTCATCTGTTACCTGTCACTTGTCACCTGTCACCTATGACCTGTGACCTGTCAACTGTCACCTGTTATCTGTCACCTGTTACTTGTGAACTGTGACTCGTCACCTAGTACCTGTTACCTATCACCTATGACTTATCACCTGGTACCTATCACCTGTGACCTGTCACCTGTCACCTGTCACCTGTCACCTGTCATTTGTTACCTGTTACTTGTGACCTATTACCTGTTATCTGTTACCTATCACCTATGACTTGTAACCTGTTACCTGTTAGCTGTCACTTATTACCTGGTACCTGTCACCTATTACCTGTCACCTGTCACTTGTGACCTATGACTTGTAACCTACGACTTATGACCTGTTACCTGTCATTTAGTACCTATCACCTGTGACATGTGACTTGTTATTTGTCACCTGTTACCTGTGACCTGTTACCTATCAACTTTGACCTATGACTTGTTACATGTCACCTGTCATCTGTTATCTGTTAGCTATTACCTGTTAACTGTGACATGTGACCTGTCACCCGTTACCTGTCATCTGTTGTTATCTGTGACTTATAAACTGTTACCTGTTACTTATCACTTGTGACCTGTCACCTGTTACCTGTCACCTGTCACTTGGTACCTGTCATAGGTACCGGTCACCTGTTACCTGTTACTTGTTACCAGTTACCTTTAATCTATTACCTATAACCTGTTACTTGTTTCCTATCACCTGTTACGTGTCATGTGTCACGTGTCACGTGTCACCTGTTACCTGGTACCTGTTATCTGTGACCTGTGACCTGTTACCTGTGACCTGTGACCTGTCACCTGTGACCTGTCACCTGTAACCTGTTACCTACCACCTGTTACTTGTTACCTGTGACCTGTGACCTAAAACCTATTACCTGTTACTTGTCACTTGTTACCTGGTACTTGTGACCTGTGACCTATGACCTATTACCTGTTATCTGTGACCCTATTACCTGTCATCTGTCACCTGTTACTTGTGACCTGTTACCTGTCACTTGTCACCTGTCACTTATGATCTGTTACCTAATACCTGTCACCGGTTACCTATCATCTATCTCCTGTGACATGTGACCTGTCACCTATTACCTGTGACCTTTGACTTGTAGCCTGTCACCTGTCACCAGTACCTGTCACCTGTGACCTGTTACCTGGTACCTGTGACTTGTTACTTGTCACCTGTTATGTATCACCTGTCATTTGTTAACTGTCACCCGTCACCTGTCACCTGTTACCTGTCACCTGTTAATTCTTACTTGTTACCTATCACCTATGACCTATTACCTGTCACTTGTTACCTATTACTTGTCACCTGTTATTTGTTACCTGTCACTTGTTACCTGTTACTTTTTACTTGTTACCTGTTACCTGTCACCTATGACCTGTTACTTGTCACCTGTCACATGTGACCTGTCACCTGTCAACTGTCACCTATGACCTGTGACCTGTGACCTGTTATCTGGTACCTGTCACCTGTTACCTGACTTGTCACCTGTTATAGGTAATATGTTACCTGTCGCTTGTTACCTGTTCCTGTTACATGTAACCTGTTACATGTTTCATGTCTCTTGTTACCTGTGACCTATAATCTGTCATTTGTTACCTGTGACATGTTACCTTTTACTTGTCACCTATGATCTGTGACCTGTGACCTGTAACCTGTTACCTATCACCTGTTTCCTTTTACTTACTACCTGTTACCTGTTATCTGTCACCTGTTACTTATCACCTATTACCTGTCAACTGTTACTTGTTACCTCACCTCATCTCACTTCACCCCACCTCTCCTTAGAATTGCATTTTTGTATATGCAAATAGCATAATATTGCTTATGACTTTCAACAAAATCTTGGTTGTTTGGGATTTTGGGACTTGCCACCTTAAGCATTTGAAAAGCCCTTACCTCACCTCCCTTCACCTCATTGAATGCATTTATGTATATGCTAATAGCATGATATTTCTCATGACTTTTAACAAAATCTTGGTCGTGGGGATTTTGGGACCTGCCACCCTAAGCATTTGAAAAGCCATTACTGTTCTTCATGGCTTAGAGCATTCGACCTTTGGTTGTTCTGTACACTTTAACAGTTGTCTTGGTATTTTTTTAAAATAAATATAAGTTGTGTAAAAGAGCAATTCTTTAGGCAGTAGGAAATTACTGAAACTGTCATTTTTTCTTTTGTTGTTCTGTACACTTAGATGTGTTGATGTCAAAAAGAAAAAAAAATTTCTTGAAGGTGCAATTCCTCAGACCGGACCAGGCCAGGTAGGCCAGAACAGTAAGTTGTGTAAAAGAGCAATTCTTTAGGCAATAAGAAATTACTGAAACTGTCATTTTTTCTTTGGTTGTTCTGTACACACTTGTAAGATGTATTGGTATCAAAAAGAAAAAAAAATTCCTAAAGGTGCAGTTCTTTAGGGCAATAGGGGAATCACTGAAATTCTCATTTTCCTTTAGATATGATCCACTTGCTATATTGCTAAATGATGTTAACACAAATTGCAGGTACGTACAAGCACCCTTAGCTTACCCAAGGGAAAGGAAGAGAAGAATGAATGGAGGTGAAGATTGGCTACCGTTTTGCCTCTATGCTGACAAAAAATTTGCTGATAGACTCACCCCTTGCTATTGGTCTGATTATTACTCTGCCAATCCCAGGACACCTCATAATACTAAACTTGCTCCTTGGGTTGCCAAATTTTACAGGCAAACAGAAAGTATAGATGTATAGTATTGATATTATATTGCACTTAACCAGCACTCCTTTGTAAATTGATTGTTTTTGTAAATTGATTGTTTTATTAGAAGTAGTGGAAAGAATGTCCCTCTCATTTACTACTGTTTTTTTTTTTAGACATCCAGGATGAGATGGTGTCATTATGTTAGACTATATTATCTTTTATTCATTGTAATGAAAAGTTCTCTAGATTATGTTCCAACAAAAACGTATCTATTATACCCTTTTACCACATTAGTTTACATAGAAGTGTAACTTGAATCTGATGCCAATTACTATACAAAATAAGGTTCACATTTTATTCAGTATATGCAGTAGACAAGGGGCAAGGGCTACACGCTTAACAAAGTTTTGGGTGTTGAGATCCCCAGAAACAGAAGACAAAGAAAAATGCATACACAGACACAGGCTCAGAGGTAACTAAACCACAGTAAGGTGGGAAAAAAAAAAAGAAGAAAACATAAACATACACTTGAATTTGATACAAAGAGCAGCAACTAGTAATCTTCAGGAGCCAGAGGTTGGTGAGGATGAGGGGTCTCTGTTGGGATCACAAGGTATTCATAAATGAGTGCTGCAAGGGCAGCCCCAAGCAAGGGGCCCACCCAGAAGACCCAGTGGTGCTGCCATCTCCAACCCACCAAGGCAGGCCCAAAAGCCCGAGCAGGGTTCATGCAGCCTCCATCAAATGGCCCAGCAACGAGGATGTTTGCCCCAACGACGAGTCCAATTGCCAAGGGTGCAATGGTGCCAATGGCGCCTCTGTTGGGATCAATGGCAGTTGCATAGACCGTGTACATAAGCCCAAATGTCAAGGCTATCTCAAGTACAAGCCCGTGCGCCGCACCAAGGCCATCCAACACATGGAACGCCTCCGGTCTCTGTAATAAACAAGCACAATGTTGACCCAAAAAATAAATAAATAAATAAATAAGCAACCACAATAGCAACCACCATTAGTTTGACTACTCATTCTTAGTTTTTATAAAGAAAATGTTTCTTAGTTCTTATATGCTAGTCTTTACACCTTTGTTAAATTTTATTACTAAAAAAAAATAATGTAAAAATGATATAGTAAAATCAGTAAGCAAATAATATTTTTTATATGAGAAAGTATAGTTGTAAAACTTAAACTGAATCGGCTGACTTGTGGCCGGTCCAATTGAGCATGTTGACCATTTCTCAAACAAATCCAATCAAAATTTCATGTAATAGTTAATATATATTATTTTAATTATATAAAGGATGATATGTATTTATAATATAATTTATTAAATTTAATATATATTAATTATTAAATAAAATATTTAAAATAGATAATACCTACATAAAAATTTCTGCCCAATAAAAATTAATAAAACTGACTAATATTGTAATTTTCTTTTAGTTTGACTGATTCTACCGTTTTTGGATTTTACAAGATATAACTATTTAGTTTGGATATTTAAAGAACAGAATTTATGTCACTATATAATTAATGTTTTTTTACAAATCATCCTTAATGTATCAAAGATTTTTTTTTTAACAAAATTGCAAATCAATAATTAACGCTTTTTTCACTTATCACCCGCATCATGTCTCCCTTTTATAAAACAAAAAAGAGGAAGTGAAAGTTGGAATTAGTGTACCATGTTATTGGTGACCAGTCTCAACAAGAGGGCAGCCACTATAGCACCCAGAAGTTGAGCAATCCAGTAGTAGATGGCACGGAGGACGGAGATCCTGCCGCCGATGAGAGCGCCGAAAGTCACGGCAGGGTTGACATGGCCGCCGGATACATGCATGCTGGCAGATATAGCAGCAAATAGAGCAAAGGCATGTGCAAGTGCAATTGCCACCAATTCACCCGCTGATGAACCTGCATCCATGTAAATCTTGTCTGCAAAGAAGAGAAATTACACAACTCACCATCACCGAAGCACCAATAGCATATTCATAGCATGCATGTATAAGATAATAAATTAAATCATAGTGTTGGGTTAGATTAAATAAAGATAAAAGAGTTCTAGAAAAGAGAAGAATGAAGATTATCTCTACTTATATACGTAACCTCTCATATAGATAAACAAGAAAACAAAATTCAAACCATTTGTGGAAATCAAGCTAGTTATGCATTGTTTTAAGCTATGTACAGACCCAGCGCAAGGACAGAGCCTTCTCCAGCAAAGACAAAGATGCAGGTGGAGACAAATTCAGCTAAGGTGGCTCTCATGGAGTCAGGGTGGGTAGCCTCGTCCACCCTTCCAAAAGCATATCTACGGGTTGCCATTACAGCAAAGCTTTCTGTTTTTCACTTTTTCTGGGACTAGCAGCTAAGATTGTCACAGAACCAGCTTGTCTTTCAAGATGTACGTGATCCTGATCCAGCTGTGATAGAGACGATTCTTTCTTTCAGAGAAGGTTCAGAGAGGTTGTTCTTTGCAGAAAATGAAACTGAAAAAATTGGAACTTTGAGAGGTGAAAATTTTTTTTGAGTAAGAGAGGTTAGAAGAGGGTCCTTTGCATGGCTGAAAAGTGGAGTGACAGTGGTTATATGGGGCAAATAGGGGCTGGACTTGCGTGGGACACCTGGGTCTGTGAAATGCTACATGGTGGGCACGTGGTGATATGTGTTGTCT
Organism: Castanospermum australe; assembly: GCA_019955255.1. Lineage (NCBI taxonomy): Eukaryota > Viridiplantae > Streptophyta > Magnoliopsida > Fabales > Fabaceae > Castanospermum > Castanospermum australe. Next base: position 47,042 of record NSJW01000696.1, on the reverse strand, counting down.
GCTCATTACAAATTGAGTTGTTTTCTATTTCCCATGCATATATCCTGTGATTCATCTATATCAACAAACCACCTGGGTTTGGTTGCAGTGTTATGTTGATCCTTTTTCTCAACAAAGACAAAAAAAAATAATCAAAGTGTACCATATGCCTTGCGGTTGCGGTTTCAAAAAGGCTTATCTGACTTCTGTGATCTGTGCAATAAGGTCTCCTGTTATTTTTATTAATGTTAGATAATGCAAGAAAAAACTATATCTTATTTTTGTATTATTAAATTTAAACATTAAATATGTCTATAATTATATCAACAATTTGTATATAAAATAATAAATACTTATAGAATTTAATAAATTTTACATATTAATTGCATATTGTTTTGAAAAAAGTGTCTGTCCAATATTTTCCTTCATTTCATATACTGTTCTCGCCCAATGTGTCAAAAGCAGAGCCTGCAAAGTATTGTTGGGACTTGGGAATGAGGTGGACATGTCCAAGCCTAACTTTGCTTGCAGAGTGCAGCTGTAGCCCATGTGAAGACAAGTTTAATTAGCCCAAAATCTTTGTGGCCCAGCTCAAGTTCAACACTTTCTCTGAGAAGCTCTTGGGTTTGTAGAATGAAAACTCTAGTTGGAGCTTAAAGGGCAGCACGCCTGATAGCTTCTTGTTCAGAGGCGGTTTCTTGATGAGCAGATTAAGGGTAATGTGCCCAGTTTATGGACTAAATTCAATGGTACCATTTTTTTTTTTGGGAGAAAAGATAACTAAAGGCCTACATCAATTGTTTTGCTCGTTGTGTTGAGGTTGTGCCAGGAATTAATCAACATTGCTTACCTTACATATCTCAAGTCTAAGTGTTGCACTGTTATCTGTGATTTTAACATGACACGAAGGGATACTGAGAAATCTGGTGGTGGAATGAAAAGTGGTCCTTCAATGGTTGAAATTCACTAATTTTGTAGATAGATGCATGTAACTTGAAAGAAATAGTGTTCAAGGGGTCTGAATTTACATAGTTTAGATTGTCACTGCTATAGAAATGTGTTTGATCTGAGGACGTTTGGACAGGTTTTTGGTCTGTCTTCTGATTAGCAGTTGTCCTATCCTCAGGCTAGGGTCTTACTTCTGCATGATAATAGGGTCTGATCACAAGCCAATTATGCTAAATTCAAAAAACAGAATCTTAAATAGACATATGACTATCTCTTAATCTTGCAATGACCACTTCTACATCTTGAGGTTAAAAGTTTGTCTTTGATATTTTTGGCATTACTAAAAATTATTTTCACTTCTGATATTTTGAATCTATAAAATGTAATTTTAAGTTAATGCTTCTCTAAAAAAAGAAATTTATGTTTACATTCATTTTATTCTCATCAAAATTGTTTTCTTCATTCTTGCAATTCTAATTCAGTTATTACAAATATTGAATTTTTATGTGCAAATATTTCATTTTTTTTAACTACTAGAAACTACCCCTTTCTCTTCAAATGCTTACATGACTGTCTATGATCTTTCACTTAAATGAATCTGTCCTTCAATGCAGAGGATAAAAATCCTTTCAAATAAATAGCTTAATTGATCGATTTTCTGAAGTCCCAAAATCAGGATGTAGTTGAAGCTAAGGGGAAAAAAATAGCAGTACAATTGAAAAGGAGATCCCGAATGATTTTGACTTGGGCATTTTTCAATCTCAAAACTGTGAAGAAAGGAGTACTTTGTTTCTATTAGGTACAAATTATATCAGTAGGCCTTCTAACCCTTACTACAATGCATCTTCTAAAGGAAAGACAGAAAAGCAAAAAATTGAAAATAATAATTTCTCAAGATCAAAAAGATTTTTGTCTCTTCTGAAAAAAATGTTCTCCATCCATACTGTTATATGCAGTTGATAAGCCATTTCTGCTTTGGATGGTGTATCAGCTGAATTGAGTGTGTTGATAAAGTTATGTACATTCCTGCTGTGCTCTTAATGCAAGACATCCTGCAGCAGTGACTTAAATTTGTTTTCAGTCATTCTCTGTTTTCATCTGCTCTATCTCTTCTATTCTCCTCAATACTTCACTCATTTTAGGCCGCTTCTCTGGTGCCATATCTGTACACTCTAGAGCTATCTGTGCTAGCTTCAACATTGCATCATGCCCTTCTTTTGCTGCTAGTATTTCTACATCCAGTATATCTGTGGACCAATCATTGTTCACCACCTTTCGTACCCAGTCTGAAAGATCACCAGTTGTTTCTTCAATTTCGCCTAAGATTTCACCAGGAATTTTCCCAGTTATAATCTCTAGCACAATGATGCCAAAGCAATAGACATCAGTTTTGTGTGTCAGCTTCTTCCCTTGAGTAAATTCTGGTGACTTGCTGATGGCTAGCTTTTGTGCAAGTTTTTTAGCCCGGAGTAGCGGTAAGAAGCCAAAGTCTGTGAGTTTGCAATGATAACCTAGGCTATCTTGATAAATTAGTATATTGGATGATTTGAGGTTGGCATGAGGGACCTTGTGAAAAGACAAAGAATGATGAAGGAAAGCAAGAGCCTTTGCCATGTCTTTGATAATAGCCAGTCTTGTAATCCAATCAAGAGGTACTCTTCCAACTCCTCTAATTTCTAGCACCAGCAGATTATGAAAATCAGTGTCTTAATTTTGTGATTTTGTGTTTTCTTTATGAACTGACTGGGAATCTAAGAAAGGAGGGAAAGAATTAAACTAACCATGTAGGAGCTCAAACAATGTGCCATCAGGGATAAGCTCATATATGACCAGCTTTTGCTCCTCTGAATAATAAGAAGAGATAATCTCTACTAGGTTTTCATGCTTCATCTTTCCTAGCAATTGCATCTGCTGGAGAAATTCCTTCTTGCTCAATTCATTCATGTAACTAAGTCTCTTTACTGCGACAACAGTACCACTTTCTAATGTTGCTTTATATGTGATTCCTAAACTCCCTCTTCCTAGCACTTCTGCTGATGCTCTTAATAAATCATCCAAGTCAAAAACTGGCAATTTCTTGTTGAAAAATTCCAATTGCCCTATTCTTCCAGAATCTTCAGTGCTCTCTCTCTCTGTATAAGGCATCATCTTCTTTGCCCGTGCTCCAAAAACATACCCTATAAGAGAAATACTAAAAGTCAAAACATTTCGGAACCCCAATCAGTATGAGACAGCATTTTACTTTATAACATTCTAAAATTTTTATTAGACAAATGTTTTTTACTTTTATTTTCCCTTAGAAAGTTTTCGTAAATAACATAGTCATAAGTGGTTAAGAAAAGCACTGGTAAATTAACATGTATAAGGAGTATCTTACCTGCTGAATCATTTCTTCTTGTTTCTTTTCCTCTCGCTCGTTTTTTATAAAACAAGAAAGCAACAATGATCAGTAAAAGAACCAGTGCAGCTGCTGCAGCAGCAATCAAAGCAATATCCCTTACTTGGAGTCTCTTCTTATGTTTTTCCACTGCTGGGCTTGGAGGAATAATTGCAGGAGGCGGTGCAGAAAAATGGGGCAGGAGGTGGTGCAGGGCATAACTTATCCAATGGCTTCCCACAAAGATCTGAATTATTATCAAAGGAACTCTTTGGGAACCTTTGGAGCACAGAAGTTTCAGGAATTGGCCCTACCAGATGATTATATGACACATTGAAACTCGTCAATGAAGGTTGATCAAAGGGTGGAATTTGACCATCTAAGTAATTTTCTTGCAGCTCCAATACTTTCAGACTAGGCAGTTCAGCATACTCCAAGGGGATTTCCCCAGAGAAATGATTATATGAAAGTAACACTTGTTCCAGATACACCAAGTTGGTGAGGTTCGGCAGTGACCCAAAAAAAATTGAATTGTTTCTGAAGTCAAGTTTGGTCAACAAAGTTAAGTTTTGCAGGAATGTAGGAGGCAAAGAGCCAGTAAGGTTAATTCCTTCAAGAACAATGTGAACAACATGCCAATTGGAACATCTGATACCTGCCCATCTAGTCCTGTTGTCTATACAAGGAGGCCCTGTCCAATTCCCATGCAAATTGGAAGAAGAAGTTAAAGAATCCCTTATAAGCAACAAAGCATATCTTTCTTCTGGATGGAAATCCTTCAGATCACTGCACAAGGCACTGTTCAATGACAGGAAGAACAAGACCACACAGCAAAAGCTTATGTTAAGGGCCAAGCTCATGATGGTAGATAAAGTTGCAGAAACCTGGTTGACATGGGTTTTGGAACCAAGCAAGCAGTGTGAATAGAGTCATAAGCCCTTTTTTCTTTCTCTGCTGTTTTTGCAGTTTGGCGAAGTGGGCAAGGCAAAGCTGTTACCATATGCTGGTGGTGTTGGACACAAGCGGTCTGAACAAGGAGGTTTCTTTAGTTCCTTTGTAATTATATTATATATATTATCAACAAGATGACAGCTTTCATATAATGATTCTGCATGATATGTTGTTCCTCATTGTTATTTGACAATTGTGTTGTTCATGAGTAAGATATATGCTTCTTGTTCTTTAATATATAGTGATGACTTCGTGGGAAGCAAGGAATGTCAATGGTCACTCATTTGGACATTGTTACTTGGCTGCTTACCCTGTCGACCTCATTTTGTCTCATTGCTTATTTCAACTCTCCAAAGGTATATTTCTTTGGTGGTTGGCCAAATTTTATGGCTAGTAGAATAACAATGTAACAAGATGATTGCACCAACATAATTTTGGAGAAGATTAATGCTATAGAGCTAAAAAAAAAAAATAGTTAAAGTTTTTGACATAATTCAGCTAAATTTAAAGATAATGGTTGGATGAAATAAAGTAGTAGGGACCACTCACCAATCAACGGATATATCAAATCATTCCATTAAAAATTCTAACAAAATATTTTTGGCTATATAGTATTTTTCTTTTAGAGAAATACTTATGTGTACATAAAATATCTCTGAATCAATGAAAAAAAATGCGGTCAGTATAACAAATATTACGTAAAATCAAAGTCAGATTTAAAGATATAAAACCAAATGTGAGTTCTTATAATTGAATGATGCATTAAGTGTCACAATTTTGTTTTGAGAACCAAGATCATGTTTGCTATATAATATACTAGTAATCTAGTATTAACAAGTTGTTTCAAAACTTTTCACAAAGAGATGTTCAGATTACTGTACCAATAATTGTGGAGACTTTTGGCAATTGGAAAATAAAAAAATATAAGGTTTCGTGGAAGATAAACCAGAGCATTGCTTACTCACCATAGATTGGCAATTTGATCATGTCAATTATTTCAGCCTATAATTGGGTTATAAATTGTTTTTGTTTAGGATCTTCCCCAGTGCCTCATTGACTCCTTTTATCACTCATGATATTGATCTGCTTGGATTTCATGCATATGATACTTTTGGTTTTTAGTTCATCAAATAAAGATTCCTTCCCTTAATTAATTGTGGAGAGAACATTTGATATGTAGTGAACCCCCCATATCAATACTAACAAGATATGATAATTTTTTACAATCTATTAAAATGATAATTTTTATTTCCTTTTATTTTTCTGTAAGTTTTTTTAAAAATCATTATTTTGTCAACATGTTGTTACTTAAATTATTAACACATGCATTAAAAATATGATTAAATAATTTAAATTAAATTAAATTATTAATTATAGATAACTGCATTCTACATACTCTCTCAATTTTCCTTATTTTCTTTTAAATAATTTTTTTTCCATTTTCTCTCTTCTTATCACTTTTTTATTTAGTTAAATGTTTATAAATTTACATAAACTTTAATGTATGCTCATTTCCAGTAATTATTATTATCTGCCAATAAATAAGGTTATGAGAAAAACAATAAATTAATTAATGACTAATATGTTGGTTTTTTTTTTCGGCCTTAAGTAATATGAGTTCGGACTAATCGTTGGATGCAAGTTCTAAATTATTATTCCTTATCCAATTATGACCTTTGCAGCCTTCCAGAAGTTCTTTTGTGTTAGGTTTAAGGTTTTGATGATGAATATTTTAGCATGTGTATATTTTATATAAATGATTTAAAATAAATTAATGAATTATATTTAGGCATGTGGTAAAGATAAATGCTGCAAATTATATTTGATGATTTAAGTTGATTTAGATTTTAAGCATGTGCTCATTAATTTGAATTATTTGGAATATATGATTTGAATATGTACTGATTTGATTTGAATTATTTGGAATATATGATTTGAACATGTGCTGATTTAATTTGAATTATTTGAAATATTTGAATTGATTTTGTATTGATTAGAGGTATTAAATACACTTTCTATTTATATGAGATTTGATCCATTAAGGAAATAATTCTAGAATAAATTCTAATTAATGAAAATGAATTCTAGTTAATAAGAATGAATTTCAGTTGATGAGAATTGATATCTATTGAATATATGTTTAAGAAACAATGCCACGACTTTATATCTTCTTAATTGTAGACTGTATATGGAGACCAGATGATCAATCGTTCAAAAAATTTATATACTGCCTGCTGAACATAAAACGAGAAAACTAATAACTACTTCGAACAGCTACCGGACAAATGAGCAACTACTGGAAATAAACAAGCAACTACCTTAAATGTGCACCACAATTTGTCCAATTATTTTGTGAAGTTATTCTGAAGCTAAATCTTTTTTCCAATGGCTAACAAAAGTTAAGGAAGGTCTTCTCTACAAAAAAACACATCCTTTGAAGAGATCAAACAACAATTTTGAATTGAGAAAAGAAGAATTGTTCATCTCTTGTCATCCTTTGTTATTCATATTTACTTATCTACTCTAGAAGAGAGTTTTGAAACCCATTGTAGCTTGTTCATATAAGAGCATCCAAATATTTGTTCTCTTGTTCTAGTGAAAAAAGGGAGAGAGTGTGAGTAGCATTCTAGGAACTGTTATTCTATTTTGAGTAGAGATAGAGGGAGGTTCATTGTAGTGTCCTTAATGCCAAAACATCACTGTCATTCTGCTTTAGAGTAGAAGTAGAGGAAAGTTTGTGTAAACTCCTTGTAAGCAAAAATACTATAATGAAGAAAATCTCAAGCGGTTACTTGAGAACTGAACGTAAGTCACGCATTGTGACTGAATCAAGATAAATTTGTTGCGCACATTTTGTTATCCCTATCTCTTTCATGTTTCAAGCATTCATATTATTTGTGTTCCATTGGCATAAATTTTTAAACTTTAAATTTTCTATTATTGAACTCAAATAACCAATTCACCCCCTCTTGATTCTTTCAATTTGGATTATCTTCCTCTAGTGTAGTGGAGTTGGTTCATCTTCATGTTAACTCTTCTGTTGTAGTCCCAAAGCTACATTTTTTGAGTTGGTTTTTGTACACATTCTTAAGTTGAGTCTTTTCTAATTAACACAAAGCCCCATAATTAGTAAGTTGATTGTTTTTTGATTGATAGAAGACTATTATCTTAACTTGCTATTCGTTTGGCTTTTTTTAGATATAACTACATGCAAATATGCCTTTATGCTCATAAAGGACCTATAACAGATAACTTTCAACAATAATATTTTGGTTAGATTAAGTGTAATTACCATAGAATATATCAAGAAAAATGTTATATAACCAGAATTCTTTTATTATAATTATGAATAAAGTGATTTATCATGCATGTTTGTTGACTTTAAAATAATAATTTTTATTACTTTTTTTGATCCAACAATCACAGTTTAATTCAGCTAAATTTTGTTAAAGAATTCTGGTTATTTTTTTTATTGTGTAATAATACTCATATATTAATAAGATAATCTAAGTCCATTTAGCAGCTTGGTGAACTTTTTAAGTAAAATAATTAAGTTTCAAGAGTTTGAGTAACTAACACCAAGTTCATATGCCTAGTCTTTTTATCATTTACGTTGAACAACATTAATGAGTGTGGACGTTAATGCTATGCAATTGTCTCTCTACCAAACTACATTTCTTTTATTTTTTTCTTTTTTTTAAAGACAAAACCAGATATCTTAAGGTGCGCTCAGTTTAGCAGGTAGAAAGAATGTTGAAAATTTGGAATGAAAATGATGATTTTATAATTAATTGATATAAAAATAGCATGAGATTGTGAAAACAAAATGTATTTTCATTTTCACTATTGGTTGAAAATTATTTTTAGCTTGTCTTTGTTTGTTTTTAACCTTTTCATTGTTCACTTACTAAACCAAAACACCCTTACTTTTACATCGAGACCAAGTTCTATATTAAAACAATAACTAATTTAGGTAAAAATACAACATAATTTTCATATCCTATAGACTTATGGTTTGTGTAAATATTTTTCATAAATATAAACATAAAATTAACTATAAAGGGTAAAATACATCAAAAAAAAAATTATACAACGTTGGGTCATATGTAATTTACCTATCACGTGTCATCTGTTACTTGTTATCTTACTTCACTTCACCTGTTACTTATTACTTGTCACCTGTCACTTGTTACTTGTTACTTGTCATCTGTCACCTGTTACTTGTTACCTGTTTCCTTACCTTACCTCATCTCACCTCACCTGTAACCTGTTACTTATTATCTATTACATGTTATCTCACCTCAGTTTCATTTCACCTGTAACCTGCTTGTCACCTGTCACCTTACCTCACCACACTTCACTTGTTACTTATTATCTGTCACTTGTTACTTATTATTTGTCACTTGTTACTTGTTACCTGTCGTCTGCTACCTGTTACTTATTACTTGTATCCTGTCCCTTGTTACATGTTACCTGTTACTAGTTATCTGTTACAGCTACCTGTTACTTATTACCTATCACCTGTCATCTGTGACCTATCACCTATCACCTGTCACTTATCTCCTGTCACCGATAATCAGTTACTTATTACTTGTCACCAGTTACCTGTGATTTGTGACTTATTACTTGATACTTGTTATATGTAACTTATTATCTGTTACCTGTCATATGTCGCTTGTCGCCTATGACCTGTGACCTATGACCTGTCGTCTGTCACCTGTAACTTGTAACCTGTTACTTGTCGCTTGTTATCTGTGACCTGTGACTTGTAACTTGTGACCTATTATGTATAATCTGTTACCTGACACTTGTTACTTGTTATATGTTACTTATCACCTGTAACCTATTATCTGTTACATATTATCTGTTATCTATTACCTGTTATACGTTACCTATTATTTATTAACTATAACCTGTTGCGTATCATACGTATAATTTACCGCTTGAGTTTAAAAGATTATCAAAAGACTTGCCAATCTTTTCTAGTATGTATAAAACTCCTGTAGTCTTTTAAACAATCATTTGACTAAAGAATAAAGTATAAAATCATCTAAAAAAAAGTATAAAAATACATCAAACGTTGAGTTATTTGTGATTTACTTTGAATTTTAAAAAATGGTTAAAAGACATATTTATTTTTATTAAACGAGCAGAGAAAAAAAAATTCTTTTTAACATATATTCATCTAACTAATAAAATTTGTCATGTATGTGCGTCACATATTCATACCAAACCATCTTAACAGTGTCAGACTAAAAGACAACTTATAAATCTTATAAATCATATAAGTAGACTTCTTGCACTTTTTTCTTTATTTTTTAAACACCATATCTTTTAAAGTTATTTTTATATTTTATTTTTTGGATTTTGTTAAGAAATAAAAAATAATTATTAAATAAAAATTGAAATCATTTAATGTTTCAAAAATTTAAAAATATTTAATATTTTTTCTTTAAATAATTAAAATAATTTAATAAAAAAATAATAAATACTATTTAATTCTTTAACAAAACCTTATTTTTTAACTACTGAACGGAGAAAATTTTCTGCATAATTTTTTTTTAAAAAAAAGATGAGCGTTTTTAACGCCTTTTAAAACGGGAAAATCTCACGTGACTCCACGCAATGCAACACGCGACCCCTCTCCGTTTCGACGAGACAGAAACGCGCTCTGTTTCTCTCTGAAATGGCGAAACGCTTAAACCCTCACCATTTCTGACTCCGATATAACCAAAGCTACAAAACCCTCATCTTTCTCATCGAGCGGTCGTTCATGGAACTTGCAGAACTTAGAGAGGATTATATCGGGGAGTAACGATGAGAAAGAAGCTTCTGATCCTGGCCAGAGGAGGCCTCTCCTTCTGCTCCAATCGCAAGCTCGCACCCACTTGCCGTCCCAAATGGGGTAACTTTCTTCCATCTTCATCTACCCATTTTCTTTCTCTACTGTCATTATCTTCTCTTGTTTCTCTTCTACCTATATACCACTTTGTTTGTTGGGTTTTCTTAGAACATAGGGGTTTTGTGTATTTAACCACGGGTTTCTTCGCTAAGCTCGGTAATCGATTAGATTGTTTTAGAGAGTATCATGGTACTGTAATGAGTTTAGCTCCGTCTTTAGTGTCATCTGCCACGAAATTTTCTGGTAATGGGGAATTGGGTCGATGACATTGAGCCCTCAAGCTGCACCTATGGTTATTGTGCGGTTAAGTTTCTCCACGCCCAATGTCCCACCTTGTTTTTGAATCCGGAATAGAGCATTTGGGTAATGGATTTCGACTCTGGATTTTTTTCTTTTCAGTAGTTATATTTAGCTTAGTAGCATATGCTTGCTATTAATTGACACTGGAAGTGGAATCGACAATGAAGATTTACGGGACATAACTATGCAAGTAGAAAGTTGATTTCTTTTTGTTTTCTTTTCACGTTTGTTTAAGAAATCTGAGTAATTTGAATTTGGAATGATCAATCATGTTTAAGTTGAATGAGCCTGATTAATGTATACTGTTAGTGCTTATGTTGTATTCGGTTGGAGCTGAATGCTATATTTTTAAACCAAAGTTCTTGCGTATTCCACTTTGTAGGGAAAAGTCTTCTCTCTGGGGTCAATGATTACTTTGAGGTAGTGTTGTCCAGTATTGAATGGAAGTGGAGGGTTTTGTATATTGCTATTCTCTTTTAGTGCTGCTACTATCTGTTTCCTTTTCTTTTTTATTTGTAGGAGGATATCTTAGGGCATGTTTGGAACTTTTTTCAAAATCATTTTTTTTTTCAAAAAGTGAAAAACAATAAAATCTGTTTGGAAAGTTGTTTCCACCATATAAATACTAAAAACAGTTAGTGTGTTCAAAGAACAGAAAACTCGGAACATCATTTTCATGTTTACAGTGTTTTGCTTTTTTGTTTTTAATGAAAACATGAATAACAGAGAGGTGGAATTGGGAAGCAGTTTGAGTTTATCACATGTGAGTTTATTACTTGCAGATAATGGATAAGGATTGATAGAAGATAGTAAAACCTTAAAAGGTTTCATGGGAATGTAGAACCATCAGGCTTCATGTTTACAGTTTCATGTTCATGCTATTGATTATTATTTTCAGGCAAACATTTCTCGAAGTTTAACATAGTTTATAATACCTTTATCTTTTAACTAATATGATGTTGTTTGTAGCATATCTATGTGGACTGGTATTTTTTGAGGTTCTATTCATTAGTATTTCTTACTGTCTTGCAATATCTTTATTTGGAATTAAGTTTGAAAATGTAAGAGGGTGTTTGGTTTGTTTTCTGTTTTTATTTTCAGTTGATATGTTTTCACTAATAATTACAAAAATGCTGTTTTCACCATTTCCTTTACAAAATTTTGAAAACAGGAAACAAAATGAAAACAAGGTGGCATTTTTGTAATTATAAGTGAAAGCATATCAACTGAAAATAAAAACAGAAAACAAACCAAACATCCTCTAATGTTACCAAGATGTCATTTTATTGAATAATGTAATCATATATCTACCATGTTGTTTGACAGTATCCATCGAGTTAAGCAATTCTGTTGGTCTGTCAAATATCCAGTGGCGTGGATGGTCATATGCTGCTTCTGTCCGTTCTGATATGCTAAATGCCCAGAAAGGCCGAAAGAGGGTTCCAAAACATGAACGGAGAGCTATGGTGGAGTCTTTTGTGAACAAGTATTACTTCTTTTCTTTCTTTTTTAGTAAGCATTTAATTTCTTTTGAAGTTGAAGGCTTGAAGCTTTATTTAAAATGTTATGAGGTTTCCTGCATTATGCTTCATCAAGAGATATCGTGTTTAAGTATTTCAGCATATTAGGGATGGATGCATCACAGCATTGCTGCCTTTGTTAGAATATTTTCACGTGAAGTTAGCAGTAAAATTAGATTTGGCATCTTAAAATCATGTTTTGTTTTGTTTTGTTTTGTTTTCTTCTTGTTCATGTCTTTTTTTAGTATATGCTTATATAGTGTATTCAGGGGACTATATACAAAATCCAAATTTGAATCAGAAACGTGCATTAAGGGACCAGAAGACATTTATCCAAGCATGAGTTTTGTTTCCATTGGGAATTGTTGGAATATCAATTCCTTGTCACTGTTCATAGGCATAGGCGACCATATCAAAAAATTATGACTGATGATATTATAGGACTTCTGTAAGACCATAACGCTCTGGAACCAAGCTATAGTAGACTTCTTTTCAATTGAAATGAATTCACTTCACATTTGGATATAAAATATGTGTTTATAAAGTGGGGGGAGTGGAGGGGGGATTAATGAATTAAATTAATTTATTTTATTTGTAACTATGAATTGATTTGATCTTTCCCCCCTTTCATTGATATGAAAATGCAGTGCTCTGCAGGTGAGGTAGTGATGGTGATACACTGATACTCATGTAGGTAGGATATTTGTAATGGTAGTGGAGTTGGCAGGGGTGGCCCAGGTGGGGTGGACATGGTATTGGCAGTAATTATTATGTGTGAAGGTGGTACTGGAGGTAGAGTTGGTCTTCTAGTGGCAATGGTGGTTAGTTGATAATAGTGGTAATTAGGGATATGGGAAGTCTGGCTGTTTCATCTGGAGTTTATCTCTTAAATTTGCCAATAATTTCCACAAATTGCATTCAAGCAATTTTGGTCAGATTTGAAATTGAAAGTCTTTAGAAAGTTCACTACTTCAAATATTTTCATTCTGAGAATAATAGTGTACAAGGATTTCAAAATTAAATAATGCAATTTCAATTGAAACAAAATGAAGTCCACATTTTTATTGCTTCCAAACAGATTATAAGGGGGAATCTATCAGAATAAATTATGAGTAGCTGGAAAAAAAAAAAGACTTACTGAATTCTTGTTATGGCTACGCATGAATAAAATCCTTGTCTTTAGTTCAATTTGATGACATGTCCTGCTTATTGCTAATTTTTTGTCCAGGTCAACATTAGAATAATGTGTTTGCATAAATTCTTTAAGTTGTCTGACCTTTATGTATTCTGATGACAGAAGATTATGTGCGGTTTGCCTACAAAGTAACGTATATTTTAATCATTTGCTGGTTGAATTCATGCTGGAATAATCAATCTCTGTACTGATTCTTGCATTCTGTTTGTTGTCTTCATCCCTTGGGGTGCAACAAGGGGTTCTCAGAGGACAGAAAAGGAAACTACTCACGAGCTTCATTTTTTATAATGTTGTCCCAGTTCTGTGGTGAAAAACTGGATTTCCCTACTTTACTAGAAGAGGTGGGGAAAAATGTCACCTGTTTCTTTTCTTGAAATAATATCAACATCACCATTGTGTCAATTTGTATCACTATCATCAATTTTGTTATCAATTATGGATTTTGATTAAGAGAATGGTCTATGTTGACTGCTGGTATAGGTGAGTGGTGTGCTTTTATTTCTTATTAAAATTTTCCATTTTCTCTGCAGGTACAGAGCAATGAATGCTGGTAAATTCCCAACAATAACTGATACCATGAAACAAGTCGGCGGCAGTCATTATGTTATCCGGGAAATCATTCAGGAGCTAAAATACAAATCTAAAATGAATTCTTCAAACAGCATGGATGAGAATTTGGTGGAAAAGGGGCTCACCACTGAAGCTGTGATGGTCTCATCTGGTAATACTGAGACTGCAAAAGACAGGTCTATCCAAGATGATTCTCATTCGGTAGTTTTAGATGACACTCGGACTGGTAACGCTGGTTATGAGCATCTTGAAGAAAAGAGAGGGCCACAGACTTCCTCTTGGGAGAGAAAGTTATCTAAGGAAGTTGTAATTACCTCCTCACCAGTAAGCATCAAAGATAAACACCACATAACATTTTTCTTATATTAAATATAGTTTTAATGGATAAGCGAAGTTCCTACTTGATCAGAGCATGATGCATGTTATGTTTTAAAGGGATATTGAACATTCTTGTTTAGGTGTATATGTCATGACTATAGTTCAGTGGCCAAAAAGAAAAAAGGTAAAATCATTATACTTCATATTTTTGCATTTTTTTTTTCAAATGCAAATGCATTGTTAATACAATAGATGCAGCTACTCCTGCATCGATGTCTAATTGCTGCATTGAAAATTTTGATACATTTTTTGTTTCTTGTTTGTAATATAAATTTTCAAAGCTCCAGACTAAAAGCCACTGCTTATCTTCATCCTCAACCTGACATCAAGAATGGTAGTGCACTTGCATAAATTTTGAACAACTTTATCAATAATAACGCATTCTGCTAGGACCTCACATATTAACAAATGCAGAGGATGATAAATGGTCTGATTGGTCTACTCCAGCAAAATTGCATCGCATTCCTTTTTATGTTGTTATGCCTTTTGGCAGTTCTGGCTTCCTCTAATCCTCACTGTTGCCCTTATTCTTTTTTTTTTTTTAAATACTATTAATTGAATCGTATGTTCTATTATTATATGAAACAAGGGGGGCTTTCTTGTAATACTTATAATTCGCCTTCTGTTTTAATGGCAGGAAAATCATTGCATTGCATCTGAAAATAATCTTTTGGAAAAGTGCTCTGAGGAACCTTACCAATTAAGTCTCCAGATGTTGAATGATGTTAAGACTGAGGAAGCTGAATCTACTTGTTCTGATTCTGTTTCGGCAGTAAGCCACTTGCTGAAAGAAGATAGAAAGCATGTTTCTGCTCCATTAAGTGAAAAATCTAGTGCTAGTTATGACAAAGCTCAGAGCCATGAATCTGAATTTGTTGATATGGAAAACCATACAATAATGGAGGAAAAACACATTGAGAAAGAAGGGTATGAGGGAAGGGAGCAAGCTGCCTTGGAAGAGCTATCTGAAGAGCCTTACCATTCAAGTCTCCAGATGCCAAATGATGTTAAGACTGAGGAAGCTGCATCTAGTTATTCTTCTGATTCTGTTGCACGAGAAAGACACCCACTAAAAGAAGAAATAGAACATGTTTCTGCTCCATTTATTGAAATATCTGGAAGTAGTCACATCAAAGCTCAGAGCCATGAATCTGAAGTTGTTGATATGGAAAATCATCTAATAACGGAAGAAAAATGCATTGAGAAAACAGGTTATGAGAGAAGAGAGCAAGCTGCCTTGGAGGGCCTATCTGAGGAGCCTTCCCATTTAAGTCTCCAGATGCCAAATGATGTTAAGACTGAGGGAGCTGTGTCTAGTTATTCTTCTGATTCTGTTGCACCAGAAAGGCACCTGCTAAAAGAAGAAATTGAACATGTTTCTGCCCCATTTATTGAAAAATCTGGCAGTAGTCGTGGCAAAGCTCAGAGCCATGATTCTGAATTTGTTGATATGGAAAACCATCCGATAATTGAGAAGAAAAGCTTTGAGAAAGCAGGATATGAGGGAAGAAAGCAAAATTCCTTAGAAGACCTTCCTGGTGTCGATGGTCCAAAGCATAAAATGGAGCCATGTCAAGGGTCTTTAGAATTGGATGAGTCCAAAACGTAAGTCCTTGCATATATTTAGATACATAGCTTTATTGTTACAGCTAGTATAATATTATTATTGTCTGCATTATCACTTGAAAAATAGCAGCACTAGTGTAGGGCATTGGAATGATACTGAATTGGGTGTGGTGGGAATACATATAGTTGAACAATTAAACATTCCATGTGCACTCCTGAGTGTGTTTGTAGATAAACTTTGATAAGCAATTTCTAAATTAAATAAAAAGTTTAAACAATGATTTAGAGAAGCACACAAGGACATGCTTGTAGAAATTTTAAAATTAATGTATATTAATATACAATTATACAATATAAACACACACACAGACTGTTTTATATACTCAAGAGAATGGTCAGAGAATAACATGAAAACCTAAACCATGTTACTTCCTAGTCTTAATTAAAGTCTAAAAAATAAAAGTATTGTTTCCACAGTCCTAAAATTTAAAAGGGGCGTGGGGGGAGGGGGGGAAGAGAAAAACAAAAGGACTTGTCTTGATGATGCCACTTCAGTACCCAAAATATATATGCAATATACTGAAATTATACCCAAAATATTGAAGTATCTGGTACTTATCCTAGTCATCCGAGCATCAGATAAGAACCAGGTACCTTTACATCTACTTTTACATTTATAGATTATAGTGCATAGATTGTCTCTTGAAATCTTCTTGTGCCGTCAATGCCAATGACAACACTGTAACACCGCTTTTGGTGTTCCATGTAAATTATGATGAGTTTTGAAACTAATGTGTGTATCCTACCTGAATTATGCATTAATGGATGGTTGCATGTGCAAAATCATACTGCTGTCTTATGCAATCTTTCCAGATTTTCTTGTTCTTTTATTTAGGTCAGTTGATTTTTTTTCTGTTCATGTCTACATTCTTTCCAGTATTATTTTATAAGATATTAAGGTTGCTTACATTCTCCCTTTGTCCAGTGACAAACCTAATGATAGGGAGACCAGTCCTGCAGTGGTTTCAAAGAAATCAACTTTGTGGGGAAATCTGAAGTCATTTGCGGATGGCATCATAAACATCTGGAGAAAATTATGAAGCTTTATGAAGCTATATGGAGCGTCTTACAAGAAATTCAATCTTACTCTAACCCTGACGGTATATAGGGTTCATGAGATACATGGCTCTTTTTTACCTATCGTTACCTGGCATCCTTCTTGCAAATTCAATTCTCCTTTCTTGCTATCCTTCAACATTTGCAGAGGTTTCAGAGCCAAGTTTCTTCCAAGGCTCCAGCTGACGGCATTTGCACTTGTTTCTAGTTCTACTATTCCATTGGGCCCATCTAGGGGAAAAGCAAAAGCACTTTGATTCCCAATCCAGTAAAATTGGCTTCCTGCTGTAAATGATTTTCACTGTGTTATAGACAACAGAAAAGAAAATGCAGTGTGTTGCAATTTACCCTTGTGGATTACAATGTTTATATATGAATCTGAGCAGCAGAGAATGGAAGGGTCGGTCAAGGGTGCAAGAGAGCCAAGGTCAGTCCTCTCATCTATTTATGATGGGCAGGCTTTTGCATTTTGGAGAGCATTTGAAGAAGATTCGACTTGAGAATAACTAACTTCCAAGGGCTGCAGTATTTCCCATAGAAACAAGACTCTTGCAGAAAAATTTGTAGGATTTTTGAAATTTCATTTTCGACTTCTAGCATTTTTAAAAGTTGTGTATACTCATTAGTCCTTACCTTTCATCTAAATTATATGCTCTCTTTTTGTCCAAACTTGGAAAACATGAGAACTAGTTGCTGTGGTTAGAAACAACAGTTATTTGGAGTTAAAAGACAACACAAATGCTGATATCCTGCATATATGCATCATTTTGACTATTCACATTAAAACGTCTAATGTAATTGCCACCTATCTCCTATCTCTGAACTACTTCCAAATATTGCCATATTAAATTGTGATACCCAACAGTTATGTTAGGACACTCTAGCATGTGTTCCACTCTCACCTAGTGCTGAATGTATGCAAATGTGAATATAGTGTGGCAACCTATTTTCCTTTTATAATATATTTTTCCTCAATATCTGGCAGAGAGAACAAATACTTGAGGTTATAAATGACTTGTAAAACAGGGCAATTATTCGAATGTGATTGTTTTATGTCATCCCATACACAAATGAGAGCTCCACAAATTTAGATCTGCAACTAGACGCGTCTCTAGTGGTATGCATTAATAGCATTGGGATTTGAACATGGATAATGTAATGTTTCGATGTCAGGTTTTAGGAAAATTTTTTAAGTAAGTATTGTCTAGTTTAACTATTTTATTTAACAGTTTATATATATTATTAATTTTTTAAAGAGTTATGTGTATTTATAATATGATTTATCAAGTTTTACACATGATAATTATTAAATAGAGATTCCTTACCTAAGAATTTATCTTTTAGTTTGTACATAGATTCTTACAAAGACATGCCCATTTGCTTTGTAACATCACCTTCCACAAGAAATTTTTTTTTTTTTTGAGGTCTCCACAAGAAAAAGTTTAATGTACTCAACTAGCAAGGCCCCAAATGTAAACTAAATAAATAAAATAAACTTTGTTCATAAAACGGTGATCAAATTTCAATTTTCAGAGTATGTAAATGGACAAAAAGAAATAGGAAGAGTATATGAGACGTGAGAATAGCCCGTGGAAAGGTTCCGTTTAGGCTATCGTAATGTCATGAAGAAGGCTTGCAAGTCCAAGTTGCAACACCTTTTATGGCTTTATCACATTGGAGTTTGAAAACAAAATGCTGCCATTAGATGAAAGTGGAAGTGTGACTGTGATGACATGCACGGCGCACAAGAAACTAGATTATTTTCTGCAACAGAACCTTATCATTGAAAAAGCCAAAATAATCAAACGCAGAAGTACATGGGGAACGAAAACAAATAAGATTGCAAATTGGTATGAACCACGTCTATAAGGATTAAAATAGCTATAGTTTGGAGGTCTTGAAATCAGGATGGAATGAGGATTATGGAAGAGAACAAAAAAGAAAAAAAAAAGATTTACTTTGGCGTTAGTTTGAGGATGAGTTTTGGGAAAACGGTAAAATTGTTTTTTTTTTCCTTTCTTTTTTATGTAGTGATCACGAGTTCTAATCGCAAAAACAGTTTATCCGCCAGCATGAATTATAATTTGTTGTGCCCAACTGCCAGCATGAATTGAATAGTATTTGTATAAATCTTGTAGGATGCTCCTTATATTAATTTCTTGTGTAGCAAACAGAGATACGTGGCCTGCAAAAATATATTCATCACTGCTTTCATCATGTTGCCGAACCATTGGAATTGGAGTACCATATGGTAGTATAAAATTTGAAGAATAACAGCTCTTAATTAGCTGATTCTGCAAGATAACTCTAACTCACCTATTTTGTATACTTTATTTTTGTTTTGGTAGTATAAAATTTAAGTTGAAGGAAAGGCTCCCAGTTGAAGCTCGTCTCATTTGGTATTTTGTATACTTAATTTTTTTTTTTTATATGAGAGCTGATTCTGCAAGATGCTTGTTTGATAAATTAATGTGGTGGCTTTTGCAAACAAGAAACGTCCCAATCCTCATCTGTTTTTTTTTTTTTTTGAATAAAAGCAACTTCAATTTAATATCTGATTCTGGAATCTCAGCCTATTTTCTTTAATGCAGATTGCGCGCAGCATTTCATATCAGTTCCCAACTGCAACATTGTGCTCTTAATAGAAAATTTTGAACACTTTTTTTATTTTGTTAATAGAAAGTTTGTAGATACATAGATGTGAAATATTATAAATGAGTTTAATTTTGATTTATTCTCTGTGCAAAATTTTTTATATTATCATCAAATTATAAGTTATCAAATTATTAAATTTTTTTGACTAAGATAACAATTGTTTAAAAAATCTGACACTCGATAACATGTGATTAGATGATAGTATAAGAAAATACTAGATAACTGCCAACAATATAAAGTTTATGGTTTGTAGCTAATAGGTACTATAAAGATTATAGTACTTGAAATACATGAATCAAATATACATAAAATATTGAAATTTATTTAGTTATAAACTTAAAAATACACTCGCTCTTGTGCTGAAGATATGAAAAATAGGTGTCATGGAGTCTCTTCATATCGTTATCTTAAAATATTCTCATTATGCTTTAGCTTTTATATATTATAATAGATTAATTATTTGATGTTTATATACCTTACAATCAAACATATATCAATTTGACGCTAAAAGAGATCTAGTGTGATACTCTAAGAGTTTAAGTCCTATATTAGATAGATTAAAGATTAAATAATAATACATAAGCACAATAAACACTGACTATTTAGTTGATTTGGGTTAGCTTTTCAGGAATATTGTTCAACCCAATAATTATCTTGAAATAATTAAACTTGAGGGTTTAATTACTGAGGGAGCACTAGGATGAGTGAATATGCTGTTTTTTTTAATATAACCAGAAAAAAAAAAACAAAGGAGAAAAGACACTTTCATCTCTCTCTACACTCTACTTATGTGAATGTACATTTTGTTGAAAGATTTAGGTTTAATTTTATGGATTAATATTCGTTAAAATAGAAGATGATTTTATAAAATAAATCTCTAAATTTTTTTCCCAACAGTTACTGAAAACATTATGAAATCAAATCCTTACTGTGCTGTATATATTAGTATAAAATAGATAAATATACGCATAGTTATAAATAAATGGCAGTTAAATGGAGTGAATAATAATGTTTATTATTTTGCTGCAGCAATTTAAAAATGATGTTATGTGTAACTAATTTTAATTAAAATTGCAGATAAAGTTATCTACAAAGATGTGGCTTAATGGTAAGTAAACAAGAACTTCAGTAAGATGAGCTTTACATTTTGTAAGAAAGAACAGTATCAGTATCTTAAACAGATTACTCTCATGTCTAAAATATGTGAAGATATTTCGCATGAAAAAAAAAATTACAAATAAAGGTATAGCGTGTATCTATAAAATAACCCCTTAGGTATTTGCCACGATTATGTTGTATTCCATTGAAGCAAACTATCCTAGTTTGCTGCATAAATAGCATGGTTTGCTTGGCTGGTTCTTGCTGGCATATATAATAATTGTGAATTATCAATCACCCAATAAGCCTTCAACATTTATATGCTCAAATAATTTACTCCATAACTTTAGGGCGCTGGTTCCTGGAAAGAGGCCTGAAAAGTGGGATTCAAACCCTTTACTACTTTGACTGGTCCATTTAGTGGCTCCATAATAATCTAAGTCTTCATTTCCAATAGACTCATTATTGGGAGCTAACAATAAGAATGCGTGATTCATTTTATTCACACTTGGGAAATTTCTAATATCCACCAAGTGCATTATATTTCACTAGTTTAAGTTATATAATATAAGAACATGCGATAAACCAATTGCATTTAAAATTGGCCCTTAAGATCAGCTAGAGAGTAATTAAGTATTAGTTTAACATAAAAACTGACTTCAGAATACTCTTACCATACAAAAATAAACATCTTCATTGTGATTTTATTTGAATTTAACTAATCATGTTTAAACTTTCACTTATTAGATTAAATGGAGAGATTTGTACAGTTGTGCAGAGTTGTGGCTCCTGCAGTTTTGTAAACAACTTATTTTAGTTACGTACCTTGATGGTTGTCTGTTATGGATAATTAGGAACACCTATTTGTCTTTCTTACTAATTATAGGTCTCAATTGCAGTGGTACTCTAATTAGAAAATGAGGGTTTCAAGGTCGTGTTTTGCTCAAAGATTGAATTTTTTATTAGAAATGGTGTGTTCATCCCTTGAACATGGCAAATTGATTAATGTATTGCTGCATAACTACCTAGCGTAAAAAGGACAAGTCAAACTGAAGCTAACTTCTTTTGATGACAACCTCTACTAGTTGATGATTATGCAATATGCATCTTATTTTGTGCTCTGGCATTTGAACAAATGAGTTCTGATACTATTAAATGCACCCCCAAAAGCGCTATTTTGGACCATTTAAGAGAGACCCTTTTCCTTATATATATTCAGGTTATGAAGTTACTGCAGGGCAGCTTCTTCCCTCTCCTTTTCTCTCTATGCATCACTTCAAATCTAGCTAAGCTTCTAAGTAATATAGAGCAGATTATTAAATGCTGTGTATGTTACTTCATCAACAGAATCATAAGCAAGGTGATTACACTCCTTCTGCACTTGGAATTTGAAAGTCTAGTCTCACGCTTCGATCAGTAAATTTGAATAATTGCTCCAGGCATTACTGGGAAGCCGTTGCAGTTTGATTGTTCTGGTGCTCCTTCTGGCAAGGTATATCTTAACCACTTGATGACAAAATTAGCTTCTCACTTTTCGCTTTAATTTTTGTCATCACCTTTTTGCCAGTGTCTCACCCACCAGAAAGATTCATAGTATCTCTCGTATATTGTTAGGCTATGAGAGGTTGTTTATAGTAAAAGTTGCATGAATATTATAGAGCAGTAGGTATGTGATTATCCTAAAATTCCATCTTATACAAGAAAGTTGGATCGTTAATTGATCTCTGAGCCTACATTTCATCATCACTAATTAGTGCCGTCAGCTTGAGATCTTGTTCCCACTTGTTTATTCAATTTTCTTGTGAACTGTTGTTATATCTTTTCATATTCAAACCTGTTTTAAAAAAATAGATTCTGGGAATGATTTGTTCATGTAAAATACTAAGTTAACGTGGGCCTACCAGATCTTCTTAGTAAGGTCAACTAATCGTGTTCACAAGTTTTAAATTCTTCCTTTTCAAATCTTTTTTTTTTTTATTTATAATCAATCCACATTGGCATTGAAAAGTGACCACCATGTCCCGCTCACTATCAATACTCAATTTTCTGTGGTAGGTAGAGGTGTGCTTAGCTTTCTTCTTTCTTCTCCATTTTAGTTCACACACAGAATGAGAGAAAATACTTCAGAAATATGGCTAGTTACGATCATGGTGGTGTTGGCCACTGCAATATTTGCGAAACTAATTCAAGTGAAGTTGAGGAAGGAAGAGAAAAGAAAATGCAGATTACCACCGGGAAGGAGAGGCTGGCCTTTGATCGGTGACAGCATCAATTGGTACAATGCTGTTGCAAGTTCTCATCCTCCTCGGTTTGTTGAAGAAATGGTGCAGAGGTACTTACTTCCAATGGCAAGAAAAAATGTAGTATCTTCTAGCATTTGAAATAGTTTTGAGTTGGGTTAATTTGGAAATTGTGTTGCCAAAGAGAAATAGGTATGCAAGTTTATAATTTATTGACAGGGGAATGTTTCAATTTACAAGACCATTATTTTGAATTCACTTAGTTTGGAAAATAAGCTTCTCATAAGAAACAAATTATGCAGCACAATACTTTGCAAGAGCTCAAAATCCAATTACATGGCTTGTGAAAACCATTCTAATAGTTGAAAGGTTCATTTGGCATAGGTATGGTAAGATATTTTCTTGCAGCCTATTTGGCAAATGGGCAGTGGTCTCAGCAGATCCAAGCTTCAACCGCTTTGTAATGCAAACTGAAGGCAAACTATTCAGGTCAAGTTACCCGAAATCATTCAGAGATTTGGTTGGTAAAAATGGTGTGATCACAGTGCAAGGAGAGCAACAAAGGAAACTGCATGGGATTGCCTCCAATATGATGCGCCTAGAGAAGCTTAAGTTCCATTTCTTGAATGATATACAAAAGGTCATGCTTCAAACTTTGAGCAATTTTAACAACAACCAAGTCATTCTTCTGCAGGATGTTTGCAGAAAGGTAAGTAATTGCAATTGATGATGTTTTTGTATGTGCAAGTTTATCATCAATATTTAGTGTCTGCAGCTCATTTTCAACTAATATCTGTACGTTTACTGCAGGTAGCTATAAATTTAATGGTTAATCAACTATTGGGGGTGTCAAGTGAGTCTCAAATCAATGAAATGGCTCAGTTGTTTTCTGACTTCGTTGATGGTTGTCTATCCTTTCCCATCAACACCCCAGGATTTGCATACCACACTGCCATGAAGGTACCACTAGCAAAGTTCATAAACCACTCATAAAGAGAAAAAAAAACAAAAGACTTCAGAAGAACAAAATTGAAAAGACTAGCATTTTATTTAAGCAGTCCTTCTTTAGCTATATAATTTTGAACTCTAGTTTAAAGTAATAAGGTTGTTACTCTCAGGTTCACCTCCTTCAACGGGTGAATTAAAAAATCCTCTTCTATGAAGTCAAGTTACTTTAGCTTCTCAATGTTACATTTATATTCAAATAGGAGTGCAGGCCATCATTAGGCCCAAATATATCACAGGGCAGTGGGCACCAATTTGTCCCATCAAGATTGTAATGAAATGACTTTTGCAGATTATAAATCTAAGGTTAATCTGACCAGATGGGTTATCTAGTCAAATGATATTAAAGTGACATTCTTTGGGTATCAGGCAAGGGAGAAAATCATAAGCAAGATAAACAAGACCATAGAGGTACACAGACAAAATGATGCTCCAATTGTAGGTAATGGTGTGCTTGGAAGACTACTTGAGGAAGAAAGCTTGCCAGATGATGCTGTTGCAGACTTCATCATCAATCTTCTCTTCGCAGGGAATGAAACTACCACCAAAACAATGCTTTTTGCAGTTTATTTCCTCACTCAGTGTCCTAGAGCCCTGGAGCAACTTCTGGTATTTATAACAGAACTAACTCCTGAAATTATTTTCCCGTTTGGTATTTGGTATATATAACTATCTTAATTTAAAGAAGTTTGTTAGATTTTAATATTCAAGAATTGAAGACAAAGTTTTTATTATTTATTTTTACAAATTGTTCGCCTGGACAGGATGAACAAGACCCTCTGAGTAATTCTGGAGAAGAATTGCTTACATGGCAAGATTATAAAGCAATGCCTTTCACTCAATGTGTAAGTGATTCGTGCTTCTATATTTCACATCAGATTGTTTTGAACTCAAGTTTGATGACATAATCTCATAAATATTCTCTACTCAAAGATACTAATTAATTTTGTAGGGAGCATATTCAATAGAGAACACTGTGTGTTAAAGTTTCATGTTTTCTTCCCCAAACAGGTTATTGATGAAACACTTAGACTTGGGGGCATTGCAATTTGGTTAATGAGAGAAGCAAAAGAAGACATTAAATACCAAGGTATAAAATTTATCTCGTAATTATGTGTAATAGACTAATATTAATACAGTCTATTATTGCATACATGATAGGTATGTAAAAGTCTTATAATAGGCTACTAACACCAGCTTATCTGCTTTTGAGTAGATTTTATTATCCCCAAAGGATGCTTTGTAGTTCCATTTCTTTCAGCAGTCCATTTGGATGAGAATGTGTACAGTGGAGCTCTAAACTTCAATCCTTGGAGATGGATGGAGCCTGAAAATGAGGTTAGTCCACATACCTTATTGGTGGATACTGCATATAGTTTTGTACTTGCATCTCATTTGATTCCTTTCTTAATTCGTATACTCTCAATGAAGGAAAAGAGAAACTTGAGAACTAGTCCATTCTATGCACCCTTTGGAGGAGGTGCTAGATTCTGTCCAGGAGCAGAGCTGGCTCGCCTTCAGATTGCCCTTTTTCTTCATTACTTTGTAACTACCTACAGGTAATGCCTACCTACAGAAAAAAAAGATTATGTCAGATAATAGGTCAAGTTTAGGCTCAATATTTTACAAAACAGGTCAGGTCTATTTAAAGAAAGCCTAACTTAGCCTAGTCAATTTTCACCCCTAGTTGCGACTAATTTGTCTTTTAAAGAAGGGCAAGAGGCATACCATATTTTTTAGTGAAAGCATAATTTAGCAGATTTGGTCATGGCTAATGTATGGATGTTTTCAACAGATGGACACAAATCAAGGAAGATAGGATGTCCTTCTTTCCCTCTGCTCGATTAGTGAATGGCTTTGAAATCTGCCTAACAAGACGACATGATCATGAAACACAGTGAAAGATGTCACCATGTTCATCCCAAAGTCCTCCCTGTTCTGCCCTCTTTTTTTAATCATTGTTTTCTCTGGCAAATTTTTCTGAGTACTCTCTCAGTTCTCCCAACAATGATGTGCTTCAGAATTTGAAATTCTGTTGTCATGTATAAATATGTATAGAATATTTTTTTATCATGTAATATGTTCACTAGTCACTGCTCATGAAGGTTGTATAGTATACAGCAGCCAAGTGTTGGGGTGTTTTTTTTTTTTTTCCCCTACATTTCTACAATTTATACTAGCGTTTACTGGCCAATTCACTTAAGAAAAATGTTTTACTTATTAATTACAGAGTGATACTATTAGATTATTAAATAACCAAATTGTTTCTGAGTCCCAGATCTGTGCCTGTTAAATGAAGAACAAAATAACGTTAGAATGTAGAATGCTAAAATCACGAACCCACCTTATATTTATAAATGCCATATGTTTTATTTAGCATTAATTTAAAATCCATTTAACTTGCAACTAACTCCAATTCTCTCAAGAATAAGATTTATTTAAAAGAATTTCTAGTGAGTTATTAAATATTACAATAAATATTTAAAGTTCATAAAGCATAGCCAACAATTAATCAAAATATTAATACAAAATAAAAAAAAAAGATGAGTACTTAGTGCTGATATAATTTCCTATTTGAAAAGAAAGGTTATTGAACCTTTTTTGAGTTTTTTGTATTTATGATTTTTTTATAAATCATTTAAATCTACAGTTAATCTTTAAAAATTACTCAAATTCCTTATCACTTTCAATTTTGAGGTATTTTATTCCCCATTTTGGTTTCTGTTTTTTTTTTAAAAAATATTTGAACTTCCACCTCTGATTTTTGTGGTTTTATTTATTTCTTTTGGTTTTATTTATTTCTTAGATAATTGAACATTTGAGCAAACGGGTTTAACCCATTTAAAACTCAAATGTTTCTACGTTGTGCTCTAATTGAGTTTTGTTATATTATTTTAATTTTTTTAATAATTTTTTAATACTTAACAAAATAAGTATTATATAAAAAAATAAAATATTTAATATATTAAAAATATAAATAACATTTAAAATTTAAATTATATAATAATTAAAAATTTATTAAAAATATATATTAAGAAGATATAAAATTATTTTTTTAAATTTAATTAATTATATGACCCAATAAAAAAAAGACTTCATTAATTATATTTTACCAATTTTTTTAAAAAAAAATTTACGAATTTTGTGAAAAATAAGGGAATTGTGTTCTACACTTCTAGAAGCGTCCTTTATCATCCTCTCCCAGAGCAGGGCTTCCCACGAAAGGAATCCGCTTAGCAATTCCAGATATTTCTGCTTTTTCCCCCTTAGCACTTAGCAGTGCCATATCTTCTTCTTAACCGACAAAGAGAAAGACAGAGACAAGCTCCGTTTCAAGATCTGCAGAGAGAAAGTGTTGGAGATGGCAGGGAGAGAAGTTCGAGAGTACACCAACCTCAGCGATCCCAAAGGTAATCAATCTTGATTCCTTTTCACGCTCGTTCTTGTCTCTTTTGTGTGAAAATTTTGATTTTTTTCTGATTTTCAGTTAATGGGTACGTGTTAATTTTGCAGATAAGAAATGGGGTAAAGGAAAAGATAAGATAGACGATGAAGACATTACTTTCCAACGCATGGTTGCCAAGGTTAGCGCATTGAATCACCCTCCGCTCGGTTCTCCTTCCTTCGATCCCTTTTTCTTTTCTTTTTTTTCTATTCCCTTTCGGGGTTTATGAATACCTCTCAATTTTTTTTGAATAAAAATAATTGGGTACTTATTTGCAAGTATAGTTGATCTTGCTTTTGAAGCTGATCTCTGATCGTTAGTAGAAGGAACTCTTATAGGCTTTTTTTTTTTCCTTTAATTTTTGTTTGCTACTAATTTGGAATGAGTTTTTATGTATGTGCAATTAAAGCAAATGCCACTTATTTCCATAATACAGTTTCTGGGATCATATACGACACTATCCTTTGATCTTCTATTATTCTTGGAAGTCTTTCTGTGATTGTTGTATGAACCACGAGTTAGCAGCTTTGGCATAGGCTTTGTAGGTAGCTTCTTTGCACCCCTACCATCCCTGACTAAGGAATGGAGTGATGGCCGATTTTATCCAAATCTAAGCCCTAATAGGCTAGTACTATCTGCTGCTTGTAACTTAGTTGTCTTAAGTGCTCTAACAGCGTAGAGAACTGTGACTGCTCGTGCCTAGGCTGGAGTACCTAGCTCTATTCCTAACTTATTTATGGGTAGCCAGTGTGGAAGAATTTTGAGCCATCTCAGGGTTCAACAAAGTGATAAGTAGAGCTATGTTTGGAGACTTACAAATATGCTTCTCTCCCATGTATCTACTAAAGAAGGAAAAGGAAATGAAAATTTCTTACTTAAGACTTAAGAGGAGACAAAAGAAATTTGTAGATCAAGGGAATTGCGTTCTGTGTTTGTTTTCTCTTTTGGTTTTGTACCGTTCTGTGCTTGTTTTCTGCAGTGCTGCTTTATTTGCTGTAGCAGCTGCTCCGTGATCAACTGTGCCACTATAGCATTTTTGTGGGGTGGCTGCTATACACCAAGGTCCACCATTAATTACTTAATTCTAAAATGCGTGTAGTGTAACATTTGGGAAATCATGTATTTGAGAAATCTTAAAGACTTACATAACAAACTCCTTTAAAGATTGACTGTCAGCTATTACAGTGAAGTGAACTTAATGGCATAATTATCATAATAATATTTTCCATTTTCTGTCATTCTTCATAGTAGACTGTCAAACTTGAACTCTAATGTTCTACAATTGCCTTGTCAAAATTTAGAGAAACGTTTTTATTAAATTTAAAGAAAGAATATTAATAATATGACTCTTTGTTTTAAACTTATGGAGGCAGGTAGAATGGTGTGTATGAACAAAATTGACTTCCAAATCTCACAAGGATAATGGGACTTTAATTTACAGAAAGAAAATGGTTTTCTTTTCTTTGGCTTGTCCATCTGGGGCAATAATGAGTCAAAAATTGGTTTTGTTGAGCAGTGTAATATGAACTATAGTGAGTACTTGTAACACATTCTATCCACTGTAAGTTCTTTATGATATGGTCTTCAGCAACTTTGGGTTTCTTGCTAACATTTTTGGCTATCATACACTCGTATGATAGTGCCATTCTGGTGTGTTTGTAATTGCTACTTTCTTGGAAATTGGCTGGGATATGCTGCTGGGACTGTTTAGTTTTTGTTTAGTTATAAACTTATGTTCTTTATTAAATTCTTTTTTGGATGAATTATTGATTTGATGGTACAAGGATGATTAACATTCATTTTACTATCTTTATAAAACAAACAATATAATCTGCTTCATATCATCGAATTTTGTTTTGTTTGTTGGTTTGTAATGCTAAAGTTCTATCTCCATCATTTCATGTCATTTAGTTATTCTATAGCTAGTATAGTCTGTGAACTATGAATAATTAGATTCAGGTTATGAAAACAATTGATTTGACTTCTGTTAACATAGTCATCCAAATTCTGTATATCTTATTTTATTTTTTCAAGTAATCTTATGTGTCCATTTGAGGGATTTTGCTGATAACATGCCCCGGCAGGGATCTTGGCTTCCTGTACTGGGTGGCTGATGCAAGCAGATGCAAGAGGTTGCTGGGGAGCGTGGAGGTTACCTTCATGGACGAGGCGGTACCACTCTTCTCCTCTTGCTTTCGTGTGTTTCTTTATTGCTTGTGCTCCCACACTTGCTTTTGTTGGCTGCTCTTATATTACATTTAGTTTCTTCAGTCCCTTTTTTAAAGTTTAAATATGCAGCCTTGGACAGTGATGATCTACTCTATCTCAAGGAGCAAATGGAAGCTGAGGAGGATGCAGAACGCCTCCTGCGTCGTACTGAAAAACGGGCATTTGCTGCATTTAAGATATCCTCTTATAGTCATTGCAACAGATAACAATCCTTAAGGAGCTGCGTTTTCATCTCCTTCATTTTGGGTTCAAACTTTTTTTATGCCCTAAGACTGCTTGTATCTTGATTTACTCTCTCTTGCATGTTATAGTTCTTAATGCTGCTTGAAAATTCAGTCTTACCTTTTGAGACCAAAATGACAATGGAAGTGTGCTGGTGAAGAAAATGTGTAGGAGTTGGATCTTTCATCTAGCATATGGTCTGTCTTTGCCACTAGGAATCATTTGCTCTGAAAGGAAGGAATATATGGCCACTCCCATCCTTTTCATTTATTTATGATTTCTCTCCATCCCCATCCATGTTTATTTTCCTTTTTCCTAGGAATTATAATACTAAATTACAAATATATGGTCACTTGAATTAGATTAATAGCGAAAATGGATGTTTTATAAGTGTCTAAAGTGGAAACTTCAACTTCCATTATTAATTAAATTTGAACCTTGTCTTTGTTTTGCGTATTTTTTCTGTAATTCTGACTCAAGAAAGTATTGATGCTTCTATATGGAAATTTTTGCTTAAGTGACTACTCTTGGTACTTATAATTTGGTTGAACAAAATTGACAGTGTATAGGTTTGTTGATCTTTAATAAATCATATATTAGCAACTTGAATTTCTGGAATACATTTTTCAAGGTACATGATTTTAATGAAGGTTTCTGGTCTTGCTTTAATGAATCAAGACCACAAATGTTACATTTTGAATACAAAAGTCCGATCCAAATAATTTCTACTGAATTGATGTGTCCAAATGCAACCTAAGTATTATTAACAACAATTAATTTGCCTTGTTCATAGTTTGTGAAAATTTGATGATGCGGGTAGACCTTATTTTTCTGATGAAGTTGCTCGTGCTTTAAGTTGTTCTTGTGTTTCCTTCACCAATGGATACAGAGCTGCAAGCTTAGTAGATTCTTCACCTGCATCAGTACCCTTGCCATTTCGTGTTGAGCCAAAGCCAAAGAGTGGGATCAGGTAGATCTTCTCCCCCTCCTTGCCCCTACATGCATGTCTTTGTTGTTTTCTGGTTTTGGTGATATTCATTAGTCATTGTGATTTTGTGATATAGACAGCAAGATCTACTGAAAAAAGTTTTGGAGATTAAACCTAAGCGACAGAGGTCTGATGGCAATCACTCAACTCCAGTTTCTAGTAATGTTCTTGTTACAAATCGCAAGCCTGAGCATGATCATTTGAAAGAGAAGACGCAGTCTTTGTCAGGATCAAAGAAAGTAGAGGAGCAATCTTTGTCTGGACCAAAGAAAGTGGAGGAACATCCTTCACAAGAAGCAAAGGGTAAGACTAAGGTGGATAACTCTGCGGGGGGATTACTGGGCTTGGCATATGCTAGTTCTGATGATGAAGAATGAATGGTGATGGACGTTTGATGATGAATCATTACATTCAGTCATCGTTTTTGTAGTTTAGCACAGAATGCTTTATTTCCTTAGAGCAAGTCTGAAATTATCTAGTTTAGATGACATGAAAAAAAATTCCATGTATGAAGCATTAGTCTGAAGGCGCAAAAGGGAAAAAAAAATAAATATGAAGTATTAGTCCTTTACAACTAGATGAAAGATACAATTCTTCATGTGTTCATTCAATCTTCTTGTCAATGTGCTAGTTTTGTTTGAGTATGTTTGGAATCACAAATTTTGAAAATTGACTTGATTAAAAAATAAAATAATTTGTTAAAACAAAGGTATATAGATTTTTTAAATTCTAGATCATTTGTAAATAGTTCATTAAATTTTATAATTGTTTTAGTTAGTATTTAAATTATAATAATTATATAAATTAATTTTTAATTTATTTTTGATTTATTATAAATTAAATAAAATAAGATTTAAAATAAGTAAAAGATGAATGGAAAGATTAATATATGTAATTGTATTATAATTTAAATATTAATTAGGATGATTTTAAAATTTAAAAAGTTTTTTATAAATGGTCTAAATTTAAATAATTTTGTTTGAAGTTTCAAATGTGAGAATGAATTTTCAAATAAAAGTAAATAATTTAATTCAATTAAAATAAAATTTAATTCTATTTTTTAGTAGATCTATACACATTCCTAATTTTTTTTTTCTAAACAATTTATATTATACATGTTAAATGCACGTGAAGTAACTTAATAAGTTTTCTTCTAAAATACAGTATTAGTAATTTGCAATCCGATCTTGTTTTGTGAAAAACTAGCAGTATTAGTAACTTGCAATCTGATGTTAATGTTAGTTTTGTGAAAAACTAGCGTACAAGACAGTCGGGTTGGAAGGCTTGTTTTTGTTGAGGAGTAGATAACAGAAATTTGTTTAAGGTAATTTGGTCACATGAGAAGAAGACATAAAAATTTTAATGAAAAATAGTGGATTAAATAGAAAATAATTTAATTATAAAAGATAAAGACAAATTTAAAAAATTAAGAGAAATTATTAAAAAAACCATCTAGATGAATTTTTTAAAACTTTATTTTTGATAGAGCACAATAACTTCTACAAGTGGTTGACCCTACATTTTTTAAGATATGTTTTAGTAGACATTATGCATATTTACTATTTAGTTTATAAATTAGACATTACAAATTTACAATTCAACTCATCTCATTTACATGATTAAACGGATTAGCACAATAAGTAAAACTCATTTTGACTAGAAATTATTATATTTTTTAGAGTACAATAAATATATATTTTAAAAAGTATTTTTATCATTAATTTTTAGTTATTGACAAAAAATTTATATAAATTTTTTTAAAATTAATAATATAAATATTTTTTAAAACATATATTTATTGTGTTTCAGAAATATATAGTAATTTTTTCATTTTGACACATGTAAATGTAAATTAATTGCTCCATCCAAGGTCTTTTTTTTTTGGGTTTTGCTCCTTCTGAAGTCCTTTTTTGTTTTTGGTCATCAGTGCTGCATTCCAACAAAAAAAGGCTCCCAAAGCCTAACTTACAAATAAGGCTCCCGGCCTTAATCCTAATGACACTACATTACACAGCAACTTGTATCATTAAGCACAGATCAGTTCACAAGGACCCTGACTAAAACCGCCCCATTAACTCAGTAATAAGGAAGCTCTTTCGAAAGTCTGAATATTAATTATTGAGAGTTGTCCATGTGAGTCAGTTGGGCTTTGGTTTGGGTAACACAAAGGGCCTTGTTTTAATGACCAAAACTGCTGTGAGAAAAGAAAATGGTGCCACTGCGAGACTCAAGACTAAGGCTGCGGACACAATGGCCAGCGAAGAAGTAAAGGATGGAGAAGGAGGAGAGGAGGAGGTGCCAATGGCCAAGTTGGGTTCCTACGGCGGTGAGGTGAGGTTGCTTCTTTCTGGGGAGGAATCAGCTGCGGAGGAGATCATGCTACTTTGGGGAATCCAGCAGCCTACCCTTTCCAAACCCAACGCCTTTGTCTCCCAGTCTTCCTTGCAGCTCCGCCTCGACTCTTGCGGCCAGTCTCTCTCCATTCTTCAGTCCCCTTCTTCCTTGGTATCTCATCTCCTTCCGTTTCTTTCTCTCTCCCTCACACTGTTCTTCCATGTAACGCTTTTGAATTCTTGGGCATTGCCTTAATGGTTATTGGGTAAAATCTTTAAATTTGATAACGATATGGGTTCTAGCTTGATGACCCGTTTCTTTTTTGCCACAAACATAATGACCCACTTCATAGTATATTAAGCTCTAGATTATTGCTGCTTAAAGTAATAAGCTTGTAATAGCCAATGCTAACATATATTGCTGAATTTTCTGCTGGTTGCGTATGTGATAATTGAGGAATAAAGGAAGATGTGAACTTCATTTTTGATAGCTTTGGCTTAACAATTCTGTTCTCATGCATAATCCACATTAGTCCTCGTCCACATTATCTCAGCACTCTAGTCATGCTATGTTGTAACTTACGGATAATATTTTGATAAAGTTACTAATGACTAGTGAGAAAATGTTAGATTATGGAATGCTAAAATTACAGTTGTCAACTTGATCAAGCAATATAAGTAATTAAAATGAGTTAAATATGTCGCTGCCATATATTTCCTGGCAAGGATTCCACTATATAGGTGCTTGTAAGCTTGGTTCAACTTTTTATGTGGGAGTTGGAATTGCTAGTCCCTTACTACTCTGATTGATGCTGAAGCCTGCAAAACTAGCTAAATATGATTTATTCTAATGCTAGGGGTTTGTTGCCATGAGGAATATTCCCAGACTCAGAAAATAGATGAGTTAGATGGGTTATGTTGGCACTTCTTGAAGTCATAGTTTCATCTGCCCATTGGGATGGCTGTGATTAGCCTGTATTAAATGAACAGCTGGGTGCTCTGGGGGATTGGGAGACTAGTTGAGGATGACTGCTCACTTATGGACTACTAGACCTGCAGCTGAGGCTACAGGAATAAGTGCCTCTTGATATGGTATGATTAGTCTTATTTTTAATATATGATACAGACAGACTAAAAGGTTAGAGCAATGATACTGAACGAGTACTTGTAATATTATATGATTATGAAAAACAATTACCATACCCCCCCCCCCAAGGGCGCCCCCCCACAAAAACCAGCAGAAGGAAAGAAATACTAATGCTATTACTGTCCTTATTGTAAGTGGCCTCAAGCCCACTGTGACTTAGTCAATCAGGAGTGAAATATCAATGGACTTGCATTTTCCTAAATGACAGGAATATGTTTATGGCATGGCTTAAACTAATTCACTGCACATCATGACTAACACATGCTCAAACAGCTTCTGCTTCCACCTGTGTTTACTAATTATTAGTTTCAATGTTGAAATCGCTGTATCACAAATTCCCTATTGTTCAATTCAGTTCACAGTTATGGCTTTTTAAACTTTTGATTTAAGGGCACACCTGGAGTAACTGGAGCAGTGATGTGGGACAGTGGAGTGGTGTTGGGGAAGTTTCTAGAGCATTCTGTTGATTCAGGGATGCTTGTTCTTCAGGGCAAGAAGATTGTTGAATTGGGGTCTGGTTGCGGATTAGTCGGGTAGTTACAATCACAATCTCACTTTTATTTGTCAATCAGTTTGGGACAAATGGCTATAGCTTGTCAATAATTTTTGTATAGCTTTTAACCTGTTTTGCGTAGAATCAATGAACTAAAAAAGTAGAGCTTTGAGCTTTTGCATTGTTTTTCATGACTAATTTGTCTAGCAACTGGTGAAGAATTATTTGTAGCTTGTTCTTACTCAGTCCATAATGCCCTATTCTTATTTTCTCTTCCCTAGTTGCATTGCAGCTCTTTTGGGTGGTGAAGTCATTCTTACTGATCTGCCTGATAGGCTGAGGCTACTTAGAAAGAACATTGAAACCAATATGAAACAAGATTGCCTGCGGGGTTCTGTAACAGCAACAGAACTCATATGGGGAGAAGATCCTGACCCAGAAGTCGTTGAACCTAAACCCGATTACGGTAATCATCCCCCTTCAACTCTTTTTAACCAGAAATAAACAGGATTCAACAATTGGCATCAGAAAAGTTAGATTGTGAAATGTTTCAGTCATTTGTATTACTGTGATTATCTTTATCATTCTAATCATAGTTAATTTTATCTTTTTTTCCTCTAATTTGTATCCCTTCTTGTTCAATATTCAACTTTTCTGTGTCTCATACCATACCTGGCTCAGTTTTAATCAAATGTTCTTTGTCCGTGTGTTCTTTGCAAATATAACCTTATTTAGGAGAGCAATATCATCAGATAATGTCATTACAACCTATACCTTAATGATCCCATGAGAAATTTTCATTTGGATTCACAATGGAAGTATAAGTTTGTCTTATGCTAGGGGGATATAGCTTTTGTAAAGTATGAAAAAAGTCCATTTTGGTATTTTTGGATTAAAGTTCCATAAGATGTTTTTCAGTTTTTAAGTAACTATATGAATAACTTCTTGATTCGATGCATATTTCTTGATTTCAGTGTTAGGATCTGATGTCGTGTATAGTGAGAGGGCTGTTGTGGATCTGCTAGAGACACTAGGGCATCTCTCTGGGCCTAAAACAACAATCTTTTTGGCTGGGGAACTCCGAAATGGTAAAGAATTCATTCTTCTTTTCTTGTTGTTTGGACCCCATACCTTTCCAATCATAGTTCTGAGTAGGTATTTTCTGATTTCAGATGCCATTCTTGAGTACTTCATAGAAGCCGCAATGAACAATTTCATAATTGGCCGTGTGGATCAAACGCTGTGGCATCCTGATTATCGCAGCAATCGTGTTGTTCTTTATGTTCTAGTGAAAAAAAATGAAAGATAATAATAATATTTAGTTATCTTGTGTGAAGCTGGGGTAATACACACGTCCATATTGTACATCAACATTTTGAGACTATTCTTTCTTCTTGTTCTTTTCTTTCTGTTTCTGCCCCTGGTAAAAAGTGTGTTGTTGTTATTTTGTATTCAATGTGAGTTTGGTTTGATGATATAACTTGGAACTCACTTGAAACAAATACCAAAGAAAAGTTTGTGATATTATGACATTTTTATGTGAAGAATAGCCGAAAATCTTGGTAAGACAACCTATATTTTTGACTTCCCCTTTATTATAGTCTTCTTTTTTTCCCTTTGAACTCAGGGCTGTGGCTTTGCCCAAAAAAAAAAAAAAATTGTTCTTTGTTGGAATTGGAACACTTTGCAGCAAGACTTACCTTGTTGTGTTAATGGCTGTTTAGGATACGCTTTGAGTGTACTCGTGTGAGAGCCACATTTTTTTTAATGATTTGTTCAAAATCAGTTTTTTGAAAAAAAATTATTATATCATATACTTACTGCCTTTGATAATAAAAATGTTACTTTAATCATTTAAAGAAAAATTATATAAACATGGGTAGGGTGCATTTATGGCTCAAGTTGAATCATAAAAATGATATGTTTTTAACCCTAACAAAATTTAATAATCCACTAAAATTCTTACAGCGTTACAATAATCTTAGACCCTACTAGAGCTATAAACTGAATTACCAACAGTAAGTTTTCAGTTCAATGTGGTATTTTAGGCTGTAACAGCGGTTGTTACTGTAGTTAGAAATGGATTGGAAGCATTTTTTTTCCCTTTCCCTTCCATTGAATTCTCTTCCCTTTGACCCAACAACCCCAACAACCAACGATACCAACCAACGTTACACACCCAAAAGAAATAAAAGAAAAAGTTAAGAGAGGCAGCAAAGTTGCAGCGTGCAATTTCTTTGTGCATCATTCTCACCAACCCCATGTGTTGGCAGACTCCTTCACCTTACCTACCACCAACAATTTAGAATAGAAAGTTCACTGAACTGGTTTTTAGTTCTTCTTCTTCTTCTTCGATCAGCAAAAAATGTCATCATCAACCCCTCATGTCATCACCTGCAAAGGTAAATTCGGCCACCATTTTTTTTTCCCTTCTTGGGATGAATAAATTCACCCATTTTCTTCCTCTTTTGAAATCTTTATCCATTGTTTATATCGGGCTTATGGAATGAGCCTCGTAAATGGTATCTTGGATGTGGAACAGCTGCGGTGGCATGGGGAGCAGGAGAGAACCATTGGTAATGCAGGAAGTGCAAGTGAGTCCTCCCCAACCCATGGAGATTAGGGATTAAAGTTGTCTGCACCTCTCTCTGTCGCAGCGACCTTGCCGCTTGGGAATCTCAAGTAAGCATTATATCCTACCCTCTCTCTCTCTCTCTCTCTCTCTCTCTCTCTCTCTCTCTCTCTTTTTCTTTTATTTTTCTAGTTCCTACCAGTTAACTCACTGCAAAGCATTTGCTTCATGAATGGTTTCTATGTATTATCTCTAACAACTTGCTTGTACCTAGATAGAAAGCAGCACTACCACCATTGCCTAAACCAGGCCTTTCATTTGTTGTTCTGTAATTGTTTACCATGGTTCCACATGCAAAACTTTACTCAAACTTGAAATGACGCGTGGATCTGTATACCTTATCTTTTATTTATTTATTAATTTTTTTTTTTTTTAAAGGACTTCTCAACTTTTGATGCCTCATGCCTATGTTGAAATGTAACAATTTACATTTATGTAGAATTTGTTTCACAAAACTTTTCAGTCTGTTGGGGGCATGAAAATTAGTGGAATCACATGTTGGGGAACAATTACCCAGCAGCCACTCTTTGTGAGATGTAATTGATCAACATATATCCTAATTTTAGATATTCCCAGTCTTTCATGTCCTGAGGCAATGCATACCAATGAAAGTGATCAACATTATGTTTAAAATGGTAAATTAAAGTTTTATTAACAAATCCTGATTTCGTATGCTTCCTTGTGTTCTTTATAAAAGCTAATAAAGGTTGATAGATTAGTATGCTGATGAATATTTCTTTTTATCATAAGAGTTCTATCTTTTATTATAAATTTTATAACCTAAATTGAAAAGGGTTGTTGTACATCTAACACAAGGTGCTTGTTTATGTAGGCCATTTTTCCTCGTATATTTGGCCATGAAGCAT
Organism: Castanospermum australe; assembly: GCA_019955255.1. Classification (NCBI taxonomy): domain Eukaryota; kingdom Viridiplantae; phylum Streptophyta; class Magnoliopsida; order Fabales; family Fabaceae; genus Castanospermum; species Castanospermum australe. Next base: position 8,887 of record NSJW01000696.1, on the reverse strand, counting down.
CGGGGTAATCTACACCTAATTTTCTATTTTTGGATTAATGCCACAATGAGTCACTACAGATCCTTTGGTTATGTTCTTTGAATATCATAAAAAAAAAACATTTTTATTTTTTTTAAAAGAGTTACCCAATTGGCTAGTATGACAATTAGATGACATACCGAGATGCCAAGTTCAGGTAGAGTGATGATCATCAAATATGAGGTTGCAACAGAAGCTCCATGGAGAATGTTGCTGATGTTACACATTATTGAGCTATGCATGGAAATGGGATACATTATTGCATCATGGACTGATGGACATCACTTTAGGAACTAAATAATTGCAACAGGAGTAATTTCCACAATAGATATTGAAATTTTTTTATCAATTTTACACGGATTGTTGAGAGTCTGGGGCTTGGGAGTGACTGAATTCAAAGAAGGGGACCATGTGCTGACAGTCTTCATTGGAGAATGCAAGACATGCAGGCTGTGCACATCTGGAAAAAGTAACATTTGTCAAGTTTTGGGATTAGAAAGAAAAGGTTTAATGCATAGTGATCAGAAGACACGCTTCTCAGTAAAAGGGAAGTCTATTTATCATTATTGTGCTGTTTCAAGTTTCAGTGAATATACAGTAGTCCAGTTCTGGATGTGCGGTCAAAGTCAGCCCGCACGCACCTCTTGAGAAAATATGCCTTCTGAGCTGTGGAGTTGCTTCAGGTAAAGGTTCCAAGTATATATTTGTAGTTCTAACTTCTAAAGAAAGGAAGGGGTCAAGGGAACACTCTAGTAATCAACACTAAAACCTTGTTACTTAAAAGTTAAACTTAAATTACTTGACGGTGGTAGTAATAGGTTAATAGCCATTAGGCTGTCTAATTTTTCTCGTTATTACCTGGGGATGATTAGATGAGGCATGCTTTCATATGCATCCATGTGAGCAGTTGCTTACATGTTAAAGGAACAGTTGACCTCTACAAATAAACAAAAATAGGTATATATTAAATGACAATAATCAATAATGTGCAATAAAGAAATATAATTGTAACATTATTACAAGTGATCCTCTCAATTGAAGGTCACCAAGTGAATTAGTCTGCTTTTCTCTTAAATTAATTGAAAAGCTAAAGATTTCCTTTTACTTTTTGACTTTTGACAACTGTTGTTTGTCTGACACTGGATTATCAGAGGTCTAGTTTATTGTTTAAATTGATTTTATGGAATCAATCTTCCATCACCTGGTTCATAGATACCACATATTTTGTGGTCTACTACTGCAAAAAATGTCCTCACCAATTTCTTATGTGATCAATTTGTGTGCTCTGTGTAGTTTGTTTTTATAATTTCTCAAATCATTTTAATTGTTGCTATAAAAAAATTGAAATGAAGATGCTATGAATATCAATGAATACTTTGAGCCCAAAAAATTTATTGACAGCTTGGTTTTTAATGAGTTGCGTAAGACTGAATCTGTGCTTTTGAAATGATAGCAAGTCTAGAAATGTTACAACTACATAATTTGTTACTACTTCTGAAACTTCTGAAATAAACTTCACACTACTTTTGAATAGAACTCATTATATGATGAAATTTGAACTAGACTCATTATATAATGACCCAAAACTCAATACAGGAATTCTGGAAAATCAAACAAAGCAGGTCTGGAAGTGATTTGTGAGGGAACAGCAAAATAGTGTAAATGGTTAATATCAGATGCTAATGCTTGTAGAGTTGAGCCACTGAGACTGCTATAGGTGAAGATTTGATGTAATTGAAGCAACCGCTAGTTCTAAATGGAATTGGAGGAATTGGTTCGGCCATAACACACAAATGCTGGACTTATTTTCCTTCTCTTTCTTATACGTCACATGGAATTTACTATGGCCTTTTGTTACAATTTGCAAGAAAATAGTTAACATAATTTACTAATGTATTTATTGACAATGTCAGGGCCATAATTCCCAATAAGTGTTGTTTTTCAATGGAGAGTCTTATAATTCCTAATGCCATTGGTAAATTCTTTGTTGTTGGTTGATTATGTATCTAATGGCATTTCAACGTTAGGTCTGGGCGCAGCATGGAACATTGCTGATGTGTCAAAAGGATCAACAGTGGTGATATTTGGTCTTGGAACTGTTGGCCTTTCTGTAAGTACAGGGACTCAGCAACTGTGTCCATCTTAGCTTCTCAATAGATGAGTGATATTCTTTTCCAAGTTGTAAGTAGATAATTTATGACTTTCCATATAATTAGGTTGCACAAGGTGCCAAACTAAGGGGTGCATCTCGAATAATTGGTGTGGATAACAATCCTCAGAAGTGTGAAAATGGTACCAAAATTTCTTCTCCAAATTATTCTGAATTTAGATTTAAACCTATCAAAATCTCTTGGTTTACTATATTTTGTCATGTTTGTTGTTGCCACAGCTAAAGCTTTTGGGATTACAGAATTTGTTGACCCAAATTCCTGCAAAGAACCTATCACTCAGGTGGTTGTTCATCTCATTAGCAAATACCCAATTTAACCTTTCATAGTTATCTTCTGGAGAAGAATATATAACTGTAATAGATGACTATCAAATGTCGGCTGCTAGACCAAGAATTGCATGTGTCTGATCCAAAAAAAGTTATTTATTAAATGTTAATCTTAATCTGGTTAAATATGATTTTGCTTCAGCAAATAAACTATGAGAACATGTCCAAAAAAAATATGTTATAACAATAATTTATATGTTGAAGTTTTTCAGGTTATTAAGCGCATTACTGATGGTGGGGCAGATTTCTCTTTTGAATGTGTAGGTGACACTGATATGATAACCACCGCATTGCAGTCATGCTGTGATGTAATACTCTACATACCTAAAACTCATGTCTTTTTATTTAAAACATTTTATTGAATAGACTTGAATTTCATTCTACCTTTCCTTGTTTCTCATAGGGATGGGGTTTGACTGTAACACTTGGTGTACCAAAGGTGAAGCCTGAGATGTCAGCTCATTATGCACTATTCCTAATGGGAAGAACATTGAAAGGATCTCTATTTGGAGGATGGAAACCTAAATCTGATCTTCCTACATTAGTAGAGAAGTACGTGAACAAGGTAACCCTAACAGTAACAGTAACAGAATATTTTCTTTTATCTGAGGATGACTACTTGATATATATTTATTTTAATGTGAAACATGGCAATGTCTACATATTGTCCAAAATATTATTCCCCCTTTTTTGTTGGATACATACCAGCCTAACCATTCCTGGTAAGATGGGCATTTTAGGCGCTTAAATGGTTCTCTAGAACTATTTTAAAGATGTCATTTTGTTGCATCAATAATTATAGTCACTGGCCAGTGATTAGAATAACTCTACAGAGAAAGCAGCAATCGGATAATGCTATATGAACAACACTTAAGGAGACGAAAAGAGACAAATTTGTACCGTAGAGCCATTAGATTGCATGTTGATTTGTGTAGAATAAGTTTGGAAGTGACACTGCATAGATCCAATCCAATCTAATGGTGCAAAAATAGATGTAAGCTTTTGCATGTGTAAAGTGTTGTTTATATAGCATTACCCATAGAAAAATCTCTCTCTCTCTCTCTCTCTCTCTCTCTCTTTCTCACTCTCGTTCTGCTTGTGTGTGTGTGTGTGTCTATGATGTGTGTGAGTGTTTGTCTGTTGATTTCATTTATTCTATGCCCTTTTCACTTCAGTCTTAATGATTCACTTGCATTATTTATTTACGATGAAATGGAGGACGGTTTTAAGTTATCATTCCCACATGAAAAAATTCTTACTAAGTTTAGCTTGGGATATGATGTACCGTGTTCATATATATCTGGTATTTGTGACCTAATCTTATAATATTTAATACAAAGTTTGTGAAAGGGAATTTTTTTTTTTTTTTCGGGAGGGGGGAAAAGGATAGGAACTGCAGCCTCAAATGCTTATCAAGAATTGATTCTTGCTTCATGTGCTTTTCTCCTTATGGATTCATTTTATTGCTTATTAGTTTTGAGAGTGGAGACTCATTCCTTTAAGCAGTGGTTTTAGCAAGACATTATGTACTAATATTATGATTAATATGCAGGAAATCCAAATTGATGACTACATAACACACAATTTGCCATTTGATGACATTAACAAAGCTTTCGATCTCATGAGGGAAGGAAAGTGTCTGCGTTGTGTTATCCACATGCCCAGGTAATTCCTGTGGCTTCTTGTTTTCTTACCAAAAAAAAAAAAAAGAGGGACAATTATTGAAGAAGAAATCAATACCCTGGTGTATGTAGAAACTACTTTGCTTGGTTCTCATTGCATATTTGGTGAGAAATGTCAGCTGTAAAGGACAATATGGTCATGCTGTTGCTCGTCTTTGCTCAACTATGAAAATTTAACATATGCTAAAGAATTTGACGTTGTTTTTTGTACAAAGTTGATTGCCTGAGGCTTTGAGCTGGTTTTCTACCTAGCAATATTTTTGCACTTTGAAGTCTTGAACAGCATACATTCCATTCACTAATGGCACTTGTCATTCAATCAATGGCAATTTTAAAGTTGAGGTTTCTACATATTAGTCAAGGCTTGGGGACCACAAATAATTGGGACTTAAAAGTAGTTAGTGCAGTAAATCAATTGGGGCATTAATAATGATTGAAGGGTGCCAAGCTTTCCTACCTCTGAGAATAGTACACTAATCCAATAGAAACACAATGTGTCCCTAAAAATGTGTATTCTTATATTAAATTCGTAATATAATTATATATATAATAATATATAATAAAATTCAAACAATATCTAGACCATTGGAAAGTGTTATTCTCATAATCATCAACTTAACCTCTTACCATGTGTGGCCTACAAAGGTTGAGTTGTTAGCTGTCGGCTAATGTGGATCAGATTTTGAACTTGACACGTCGAGAACCCTGGTGAAGGAACCATCTGGGATTTATAATAACGAGAAAACCCAACATTATACCAAATGCTGAATGGTGATGGCATGTTATGAAAGATTGAAAGCACATGTATCAGCTTATAAGTGTAGCAGTTAGGTACAGGTTCGTGTCATGGATAGCATTACTCCCACCAATCATGGCGACCAATTGTTGCGCCATTACATTGATAATGCTATTATTTTTATTTTTTGGGTATAAGAGAATAATAGTATCTATACTTCTTTTTTTGGTGCATTAGTATCTATACTTCTATACAACTTAATTAATATAGAAAAAAAATGGAAGTGTTTTATAATCTTATCCAATTTAAATATTTCTTAAATAAACAAATAGAGGGGGAGTTGTAAAAGTAAATTAAAAATAAAGATAAATTTTATAAATAACTACTACATCCCTATTTCCCCCACTTTTTGTAATTTTTTCCCACTCTCATTTCTTTCTCTTTTAATTGCAGAGACGTACATGTGCTTGTATTTCTCAGTGTTTATCAATCCAATTCGAGTATTTTAATTTGCCTCAATTTAGTCTCATATATTGAATTTAAGGCACTTATTAAGGTTATGATAATACCGCTTTGAAAATAACAGCATTATAAAATTTAACTTAAGACTAAATTTGTCTAATTTTGACTTTAAACTTTGTTAGAAGCGAAGGCCGTAAAACTAGTAGGAATATGGGGAAAAAAGAAAAGGAGTTAAATATAAGTATTGAAACTCAAATAAAAACTAAACTTGATTGCACTTAAACTTTAATTGAACTTTTGGTATGTTAAAATTCTGCACCCCTTGCACATGGAATGCAAGCAACGGTTTCCCTTAATTTAGTGCTCGTAAATGTTTCACACTTCTTGGAACTCCAATTTCTGGGCTTATTTTGTCGATCTGCCAATCTCCTCATTGGAGGAATTAACAGGGCATATGCCATTCATATGCCACAGCTTCACAAATGAAACACGTCATTGGCACATCACTCCAAGCCTCAACAATAGAAAATGTAAAAAGGAACTCTTGTCCCTGATGTAATTCAATGGACTGTCTCATTGTTTAGATGAACTACCACTATCTATTTCCGCCATTTATTTGCTGTTTTTAGAACTACCACTATCTATTTCAGCCATTTATATGCTGTTTTTAGGTGAGGAAGGTAACCACACCACAGTACCCTTTGTGAGACCACTCAACCCACCTCCCAACAGTATTTTCAGTTTTTTCACATTTACAAGTCAAATAAGGAAGCTTTGCACAGTGCATAGAGCAGCAACAATTATGCACCAATGCTTCCCGCCCATTGTTCACTTGAACCAAATAAAAGGGTGTAATCACCACAAAGTTTGAGATAGAAGAGCGCTCACTCTGCATTCATGGCAGATCATCAGAGACCGAGGATCCACCCTGTGAGGGTGGAAGCAGCACCACCAGCAACAACCCCACTGGTAGCTCCCGGTTCCTCAATATCAGAAAAGGGAAACCCGGAGCAGTTGCAGTACCATCCTCCATTATTACGTTCCATGCCAGCAATACACTCAACACCACCAAAGAGAGGCTGCATCTGCAAGTGCATATGTTGGACACTAAGCTTGCTTGTAGTGCTGCTCATTATCTTGGCAGCAATTGCTGGAATCCTTTATCTAGTCTTCAAACCAAAACTTCCCAATTACTCAATTGACAGCCTGCGGATAGGTGATCTGAGGCTTAATTTTGACATGACTCTGTATGCAGAGTTTGATGTGAATATCACAGCAAACAACCCAAACAAGAAGATTGGCATTTACTACGAAGAAGGGGGGAGGTTGAGTGTGTGGTACACAAACACTCAACTCTGTGAAGGGTCACTGCCCCAGTTCTACCAAGGTCATCAGAACAAAACAGTGCTCAATGTATCCTTGACTGGTCAAGTGCAATCTGGAAGCACCTTAATGACTTCTCTGCAGGAACAACAGCAGACAGGCCGCATTCCATTGGATCTGAAAGTCCATGCACCCGTAGCCATCAAGCTTGGGAGGTTGAAGCTGAGGAAGGTTAGGATCTTGGGTGAATGCCTGTTGGTGGCAGATAGCTTATCATCTAACAATCTGGTAAGCATCAAGGCTAGCAGCTGTAAATTTTTAGACTGAAACCTTGATTTTCTTGATGGGACTGTATGCCTTATGCTGGGTATAGTTATCCTTTAGTTGCTGTATTTCATGTCATTTTTTAGTGGGGATCGGAAGATTTATTCTTTTCTGAATAATAAACTGCTATAGTAGCAGTTCCTTACAATATTTTTGTATTCTCTTCTTATATAATTATTTGTCTCTAACATTTACATATAAGCTAGCCTTTCATGCAATTTAGGAAACCATGCATAGATGGCATGCTCGTATTTTATTTTAGCATATTAAATTGTTATAATAACTTCAATTCGTGACCTCTACTCAAATCACTACTTACTCTAACCAATTGGGCCAAGCCTAAGCTTTTATTATCTTAATCTTCATGTATAGGTTAGAATAAGCCCTAACATGTGAACAAGTTCCCTCTTTATGAATGGAAGCAAAATCAGAGGACACTTCACTATAAACACAATTACCATGAAGGAAGAAAGAAATAGGAAAATTCCTTAATTATAAGCCAAGCCAAGATAATGGACTCGGAAGTTAACCATTCATTTGTTTTCTGGCGCCCGCATGCTGGTGTCTAGGAGAGCTATCAAGCATAATATCTGGAACAACCTGTCACAATTCTCAAGCTTAGTAGTGCATGGAATGAAAATATAATCAATTGACAATTTGATATGAAGAAGAAAATCAACAACCAGAGCTTCTATGAGTCAGAAAATAATCAGTTTCAAAATACTTTATCCATGTCCCACAAACAGACCAGCATACAGTTGATTACCAAAGTCTCATTTTTTTTAGACTAAACCAACGCATTAAACATTGAGAAGTACATTTCACCAGAAATCTGTTTCAAAAGAAACATTTGATAATGGTTTCCCAAGGTAAAGGGCGGGGGAAAGAGTTGAGAAAAGGTCTTGCTCATTTTACCAAAAAAGTATCAAGAATGGAGAGGACGAATTGAATTAGACCTGGCTGCTTCATGAATTAAATATCATGGAGAATTCTTACAGCACCAAATGCAGAAAGTTGTAGCCCGTGTATGATTAACTCTTCTACATATATTCTCATTCCAATAAATGTTTTAAGGAGAAATATCAAAGTTGCCATATTATGAAAAGTTCATAATTTGCAAACCCAGCAAATGGTTTTTTGGTTAGGCAAAATTATACGTGCCAAGGAAGAGAATTAACTTTAAATAATATTTATCTCTAGTTCATCTCTAGTAATAAGACAAAATACTGTGAGGCCCTGGGTTATGTGTCTCATTGATGACACAACTATTTATGTTTGCACAGTAATAAATATATTCATTATTAAAAATAAATCTTTAATATAGCCATCTTGCTTTGGGATTATAATAAATAATCTTCAAAAATAAAGAAGTACTTAAGAATCATCTTGCACAAGGATCCTGATACATAGTCAGCAACATGCAGTTATTCTACTGCGAATAATGTTCATCTTTCACAAATTGCTATCACACCTTCAATCAACTAAGACACCCACCTAACAGTCGCCATGGTTAGATTTGCTCAACTCTTTATGCAATATACTTTTGATAAATAGACATGGCAAACACATCTAATTGACAATAGGATTCTATTACCTGATTTTGTTGTGTGTGAACTGAACGCCTCAAGACTTGTGTCAAGAATGTATGTCACTAATCACCAACTAAGGCCCTTGGTCTATGCTCAATAGTAGAAATGGACATTCCCGTTTGTGAAACTGCTCTGACAAAACGCCATATTTGCAGACAAAGTTGGAGCATGCCAATGGTCACCAGTGCCAAAGACAACCTTGTTTTTCAATGCCAACTTCCTAGTAGTTGGAAGGCCCATCATGCGTTCCGAAGGA